>CM028366.1:32017233-32544297 GCA_016624345.1 Platycodon grandiflorus
GTTAAGTATGAAATTTTGATCGGCTACTCTAGATCCAACTCCTCCCACATTTGATACATTATCGTTGTTGGACAATTTCAACCGGAGCATTTGCATCATTGAATTGTTCAAAAATGTATATGGTGCTTTAGATCTTCGAATGAAGTTATGTATAGCGGCACAAGCAATCACAATATTTCTCTGAACGGAAGGAAATGATGCCATTTTTTAATATAAAAACGTGCTTTTAATACCACAAAGTACGTTCAATCATGTTTCTTAATTTGGCATGTGACTGATTGAACAACTCTTCTCTTGTTCTGATACGCCCGTCGCGTAAATCGAGATAACCAATACCAGATGTTTCGATAAGGAGTCATAAACCAACGAGTATGCGTATAAGCTGCATCACATAAGTAATATTCTGCACATGATAAACCATATAAGTATCTAAAGAATATAATGCACTTGATAACAAACTTACTAATATCGCAAATTGTCTTACCTTGTGAAGGAGTGGAAAATTAGTTCTTTGGATCGCTCAAAGTATCTAAAAGCACCCTTGAATCATGTGCCACTCCTTCCCAACCAGCCAAAACATAAGTGAAAATCATATCAAAATCACAAATCGCAAGTACATTTTGATAGCATTCTCCCTTTCCCAGTCCTCTATATGGCACTTGTTGATCCGGTGGTATAATAGTACTGACAAGTGTTCCATCCAGTGCACCCACAGCACCCTAGATATAGGCAAAAATTATTAACTCATTGTACTAACAAGAAGTCCAAAAATACATTATAAAAGCAAGTATTTAACATTTACCAGAAAGAATTCTCTAAGACGATGATGAGATCCACTCTGAGACAAGTTTGAATTATTTGTTTTTGGAACGATTATCGCTTTCGAAAATTTCAGCATTGCTACTAAAACTTCATGGAAGTATTTATCTACTGTGTCGAATGATTAAATCTCCGCTTCACAATACGATTTCAAAGATTGTGACTTAAAGTTATCAGAAACATTGTCATCTTCTCTTCCAAAGATATATAACGACTATTTTTCAACCAGCCTCTATTTCGAAAATGAGTACATAACTCTAAAAATGCTTCTTTGGTCATCCTTAATGTTTCTTGACAATGTGCATCATTCCCATAAAGAATTTCTTGCAAATATGCAAATCCAGTAAGCGTTGAATCAGTATCTGGTCTTCGTCCGATTCGCTTTTGCTTTAGTAGTTTAGCAACTAATATTAAAGCAATGATCTTTATTGTTTTCTTTCGCTTTTCGACAAGCATACTATAACCCATAAGAAAAGTTATATAAGAATATTAACAGAAAATCAAATGATGAGTATAAGAAATAGAATAAAACCACAATCTAACCATAAATATGGATAATCATAAAAAACAACCAAACCAGTATCAATCAAGAAAACAATTAAATGGTGAATTTCCACAAAACAATCCCAAGCTAGTTATCATTCAAACTACCTAAACATTTCACTAGTTCTAACACTCTAATAAGTCTTACGGGACTTTTATTCCTAAACTTTTAACTAGTCCTAACAAGATCCAATAGGTCCTATCTAACTTTTATTCGTTGTATTCAGATATCCCATCTTTTTACCATTTAACTCTATCCATCGCTTCTCACTTCTTTAGGTTTTGGCTCAACATCACCCATTGCTCTTTATATGCCTTACATTGGCAAAAAAGCGCAAGCTACGATATATAGTGGATCGATCACTTCTAAAGTTTCATCCAAAATCTTGTTGCATTCCTTGACATCTGGTCCTTCAGACTCTTCTAGTGTCTTCAATACTTTTGCCAAATGCCCATTAAGATCATCATGTTTGTCGGTCTTACGACGCTTGACATTTAGTTTTGATTCTTCATTTGGTTCATTGGTGTATCAAGAGGCTCGACTCTAAATCAACGGTATGCGGGATGAAGACCCAAGACCATCTGTAGGTAATCCTTGCATATTGGACCACTATCTTCCTTTTCCGATTCTTTAGACCATCAAATAGTGTCCTCAACTCCTCATGATATTGTAATCCATTCGATCAAAATTGTTTTGCAAGTGGATTGGCTGTCAAACGAAAATCTTAAAGATTATCCATAAATTATATCTTTGAGAAATTAGTATAAATGCTTGAATTTTTAGAAAAAACCTTTATGTAATCATCCTACTCCTCCGAACTCATTGTAATAGTATTAGTTCTTGAATTATACACATTCCCAGGTTTCTTTGATTAGTTTAGCCCAGTACGTATACTTTTTCTTCAAATACTCCCACTAATTCTTTAGTTGCTTTTGATTAAAATCAACACCTTTCTTCTCCCTAAAAGTAGACCTCATCTGTCCTGACTCTTTTTTCGGACTAGCTCCCTTGTAACCTTTCTCGAGATGATTCCTTCAAACATAAATCAATGAACAGTTTGAGCAATTCTAGGTCTTTCAATTAGCTCGAAGCGAAACGGGCAATAGGTAGGTTATACAAAACCCAAACCTAAACACTAAAAGCTCGACATGTTTAAAGCTTACTAGCTTTATTCATCCTTCCTTCGCTCTACTAATACAATAATAATTGATTCAAGTTAAATTGATTGCATCAATTAGTACCTTGATAAAAAAATCTAAAACAATATTATAAATTAGAAAAGAAAAAGAAGAAGGAAACATTAATAGTATATGAAACAAGACTACGAGGTCAACGTGACTCAATAAACCCTGTTTGATTTCGGTCCATATCACTATCTATAACTCATATATATGCATAGCATTAACATATTGTCAGTTCAAGCTTCTATACATATATAAACTAAGTATTTTATTGACATATACTACCCTTGGAAGGAATGGAGAAAAACTCATGATTGGTATGGAGGAAGATCTGTTTATACTCATAATTGGGCTTGGGGAAGAAGAACTTTCTCTAAGGTGAAGGTCTTAGCTCTTTATTATTCTATTAGGCATCCCAATTATTCCATGAATCAATGTCTGGTGAATTAGGTAGCGATACTCTTTGGTTGCTCTATAATACTTCCTTCCTTTTTGATTTTATTATTTATTTTTGTCCTTTTTAAGCTACTATTTTTAATTATCAATGAACCCTTACTAAATTTTATGTGTTTTGTTGTTATTTTGCATTGTAGAATTGAGATAACCTGAATTTTATTCAATTCACGTGATTATTTTGGGTGGAGGGAATCGAAATCGATTCGATCTTGTAGCTATGCCTTCGCTTCAGCTCTTACAGTTGACTAAACATGGTTGAAACCTTTTCGCAAGGAGAAGGTGATCTATTTTCTTTCTACTTTGTTATTATGTTAGTTACTACCATGGTGAATAAAATTAAAAACATCAAGTAGCAGGACAAGATTTAGGTTGACAGGACAATGAAAACAAGAACAACGAATTGAATCTTCATGATAGCAAGAAATTGGAATAAATAACATACCTTGACCCTTGTTCGTGAAGAAGCAACCAAGACTTTGATACCAATGAAGCTCTTGAGATATAGGGATATGGCGACTATCAGAAGTAGAAGCGCAAGACATATAAACCGGCCGACGATAGAGACCTATCAATGGGTATTTTAGTCTCAATTGGGAAAAGTTATAAAACCCGAATCTCTTAGCGTGTTAAGCGATCAGACATAATCCCTTTTTGACTTAAAATTTTAGTCTCAATTGGGCTTTAGATGATCTGTCAAGATAAGGAGCAAACACTAGGTGAATGCAGGGGCCGCCCTGCTAAAACACTCCGGTGTAAGAGTAAGTAACCAGCTCAATACACAATTCGGCGAGTGTAAGCTCAAGTGTGTGTATGCGTACCTTTGCTTGAAGTGATCCAAGGCTTTTATAGGCTTTGTTCCTCCTAGAGTAACGCCCATCCATAACTTCCCGGGCGTGGGTATGAATGATGGCATAATGGGTGTAACGGCTAGGAGTAATGGGCGTGCTGTCGAATCAACCGTCCCGGACGTTACGCCACGTCCCTTCCTCGGCGTTACACAACAGACCTTTCATGGATCCTGATCAGTACTCAAGTCATTGCATCCCGAGTCCCGCTCGCATATGCCGGCAATCTAGACGAGCTCAAGTACTACGATCGCTCCTTTGTCACGCTCGCTCTATAATGGATCTTGACCCGGGCCATGTCGTGGGCTTGGATCTTGGGCCCAAACTTTGGGCACGGCTCTTGATGTTGCTTTCTGCTCGCGAGTATTCATGCTCGCGACGGAAGCATTATTCTTGGTGTCTTTGTCATGCTAAGTGAAGGCGTCGCATGCTCGTGATTGCCACTGTTGGGATTGCCTCGAGAAGCGCCGGGCGTGACCGTGGAATACGGCTATTGCACGGCGCTTGGGTTCTCGCGTGACGGAGGCGCGCGCCTTCCCAGGCGCTATTATGACCTACGGCCGTAGGCCCATCGGCTACCCCCGTAGGTCTGCGATCTTGTCTTGTGACGGTTGGATGACGTCGCTATCAAGGGTATAAATAGGGAGCAACCGGTTGAGAATTCACTTTACACACTCTTGAACTTCAAATCTCTTTGCAAACTCAAGAGCTTCTCTCTCTTCCATTGCGTCGCCGCTCCGGAATCATTTCGAGAATCCATCATTCTTTGCAATCGCGGTTTCCCTACCATCTTCACTCGATTTCTCAAGTTCAAGCCTCTCATTCGCACGCAACCATGTCTCATGATAAGTTATTCTCTTCTCGATTTTATTATTTCTTTATACATTTTGCGTTTTCCTCCTTTTCTGCCGCTTAATAGAAGGAATCCCCTTTTTAGTGCGGATCGAGGAACCTAGGGTTTTCTCGACCGATAAACCCCATCCCTTTAGTCGAGCCGAAGATCTAGAAATTTCCTTTGCTTCCCCGATTCGTACAGGACGTAACCTCTATCTTCTTCTCGATCCTTGTAGGCTCGACTCCCCACAGTAGGTTCGCGATGAAGCCACCGACTCTAAGTACCAACTCGCAAAAGCCTACGTACGATCGTGGTCACGCGGCGAGCACAGGCTGGCCGGTCCACATCCTCCTCTTCTACCCACGAGCTCTGCGATAGTGATGATGACCTCATTGTCACGAAAGTGGTCCGCGTGCCACGGCCATCGCCCGGATGAGGGCGTGGGGACGAGCTCGCCTAAGCCTATCCTCAAAGCCAATTTCGCCGTCTGCTCGCGGTGGATACTAGGCCGCCCGTCGAGCATCTTCTCAGACCTGGAATCCTTCGACAACGACGAGAAGGCCCGAGTTGGTTTACTTCCTTGGGAATCAATTCCACCAACTACGGGTGACCGTCATGGACCCAGAGGTCAACCTCACGAATACCGAGCTCGGGGCGAAGATGGTGTTCTTATGATTACTTGAGTTGGGATACTACCTCTCGACCCCTTCATCGTCGAATTCTTGACCACAGCTCGAGTTGCTCTGCGATCGATGCTCAACATCGTCGAATTCGGTGTCCTTCACCGTTACACGTCGCTTGCTCGGCTACGAGCAACAGCCTTCTCTTGAAAGTTGTACCAATTCTCCGACAAGAGCTGGTCGAATCTCTCGGCAGCAAGGGGCCTCAAGCTATTTTCCCTTTCCTAACAAAGCGATAAGTGGAATTTGTAAGCCTCTCCTGGTGAGTCGCGGCGGTGGCATTTCCTCCTCCCTCACATATCAAGGTTCCCACCTATACCGGGATGCCTTTACCTCTGGTGAGCCGTCGATGGACACGGCGATTGCTCTTGGTGCCGTGACCGCGACAGTTGGTTTTTATGGAAGCCTCTGGTCATGGACATACTTCCACGAGGCTAGCCGGTATTTTGAGCACGGAGGTTGGGGGTTACCTTGATTACCATGGTCGAAGAGCGACCTCACCTGCTGGGGCCGCCATCAAGTAACGGTTCCGAGTGAGTGTAGAGCACAGGACACGGGAACTAGGCGCACGGCCCCCTTTCACCCTCCGGGTTGGCCCTTAAAACTTTTAACACTTCACGCACTTTATACTTGCCTCGGATGATTTCCCTTTTGTCTTGCGAGATGCTCAACATTGACGTCTTGGAGAAGGCTAAGAGTGCCCGCAAGAAGGATGGCGGGATCGCCAACGCGACTCAGGCCGCAGGACCAGTAAATCTCCCCAAAGTTCCTCAGGCACCTCCCAAGGAAGGCTCCTCCTTTTCTAAGGCCACGGGCAAGGTGCCCGGCCGGGATCCCGCCGCCCTCTTGTTCATGTCGGGAGTCTCCGCCCAGGTGTCTACCCGTTCGACCACACTTCTCCGGATACCCAAGTTTTATCCGATCGGAAGAGGGGTGCGAGGGTGGCCCCCGTCGATCGCTTAGTGCGCTCTCGCGGCAGAAGCCGGAAGCGGCCGGGCGCCCGGCACATCCGCGGTTCGCGATCGCCCGGTCTCACAGGCGGGAGGGCTTTAAATGCCCAAGGCCGCGCGGTGCGACGGTTGATGAACAGGCAGCCGATGTGCCAAGTTTCGAGGCATCGACACGAAGGCCCGAGGCCTGCTGCCGCCACCTGGTGGGGCGGGGAATCTTGAAGAGGATTGTGTACTGCGGAGTGTACAAGGAGTGTGAGGAGTCAACGAGCACCACGATTGGCGATGGGGCATGGCCATATGCGAGGTAACCCTTAGGAAAATTCTCTAACTTTGAATATCTCTACACTCGACTTTTGCTTCATCTTTGCGGTTTGCGACCAAATACTTCAAGGCGGCCACCCGCGCCGCCGGCCAGGGCCAAGGCCTCTCTTGCCCTGGCGGGCAGAGACGGCCAACCTCCTCCTCGTGAAAAGAATCGAGCTTCGGGCGAAGAGACAGTGCTCGACCGCACTAGCGACATCTCAAGCTAGAGGTTGGCCAGCCCTTATCCTTAAGCTCGACATGGCCGGGGTCGGCGAGGAGTCCCTGAACTCTCGTATCACTCAGGCTGGAGGCTCGGGCAAAGAAGGCGAGGCTGAAAAGGCTGCCTGAAGGAGGAGGTTGAGCGCCTAAACGCCCAGCTCCCAGTAAGCGATGCTCAAAGAAGATCATCCAGGCTTTCATGGACTACGATGAGTATGGTCGGGGCATGCGGCCATACTATAGGCAGGGCTCGAGCACACCCTCGGGATGGCGGTGGGTAGCGGTCACGACCTACTATTGACTTGCTAGCCAAGTGGGGTCTTCTTTCGAGCATACGGTCGGGATGCTCGTCGCGGCCATACACGGGTCCCCTTCACGGTGACAGTGGAACTTATTAGGAGCGATGCGGAAAAAGGCTTGGAAGCTGGTCCCCTCGGCCCTTGGACGTTAATGTCAAAGCGCGTGTTGGAGCTCAAAGAAAAAGGCGGCGGGGCGATCGAGCAGACGGCGGACATCAGGAGGCCGGCGCCCAAGATCCTCCTCTGCTCTCCGAAGTGTATTCTCCAGTACTTGTTCCTCTTTGGCCTGCGAGCCAATGTTGCATAATTAGCCTAGATTTGCTTGAATCCATAACCTAAGTCTAAGTCAAGGTGACTAATGGGCTGCGTTAATGCATTAGAGTGGCAACTTGAACTTAGGCATAGCTTGAATAGTTTAGGGTTGCTTATTGTATATTGCCTTGAAGAAGATAGCCTATAGGACATCGGACGTCCTCTGCACATTAGGCAATTTATGCATCGCTGATCTTCCTTTCGGATATCGGACAAGCTCATATCGGCCAAGCCTCATCGGCAATGTTGAAGAACCTCAAGAACGTCGATAAGAGAAGCTGCCGAAGACATGTCCGACTTGAGGCTTTCATTGACTTCGATGCAACGTTAACACGCAAATCACATTCAATGAAGGTTTCCATTCTTAGCATACACTCGAAAAGGACATTCCTCCTGCAAGCACGACCGCCTATTTTTAGCAAAGTGTCGGGAGACGGAGCGCAAGCTACAGGGCCGGCCTATCGGAGTCAACAACCGAGATTAGAGCATTAATTGCTCTTAAATTCAAATTAGACTACCAACGGCTCCAAGCTTCCTCCTACATATAAAGGAGACTCCATTGCTGCATCAAATACACTTCAACAACCACAACTACGAATCTTCTTCATCTTCTTCAAGTGCATTAAAGCTTAAACGTCCTATCTGTACTTCCTTCTTTGAAGAGCTTCTCTCTAGGCGATCAGTCCATTAAAGCTCTTCATTGATTGCAACACCTAGCTTTTCATAGCTCACTAGAATTGTATCTTATTGATATCAATTCTCCCACACATACACTTGGTCAACAAAATTTTTGTACACAATCCATTAGAGATTTAGTTTGTAAAATATCTAGTGGAAAAACTTAGTACACGATTTTCAAATCCAAAGTTGACCACTTTGGTTGTGGACGTAGCACTTATTTATAAGTGTGAACCATATTAAATATTCGTCTATTTGTGTGTGATTGTGATTTGATTGTGTTGCTTTAAATTTCCGATTTCCAATCATTGAAGCTCTGATCTTGTCTGCCAAGATCGGCCATTCTCAACTTGTCATGCTTCACAAGTCTTCCGCTTTGCAAAATTTATAAAACCCTAGTGAAGTAAGATTTTTGAATCAATTTCAAAAATTGGACATAGGCTATTCAACCCCCTTCTAGCCTATATAGAGCAACCTTGGACCTAACAATTGGTATCGAGCTTAACTCTTTGAAAACTAGTTTTCCAAGATTAACCTCTTGAGAGATTAAAGATCATGGCTGCTCACCAAATGTTGGAAACCTCAAACGTGAACCATTGTCTGTCTTGGATGAAGTTCACTTTGACATCTGGAAAGATAAAGTTAAAAGACATATGAACTCAATTGATAAACGTTTGTGGAAATGTGTCAGATGGACCCGAATTCCAATGAAGCCTAATACAGCGCGGTAGATCCAAGCTGCTGCACTGAAGTACCAAAGCGAAAAGAAGAGTGGGATGATGAAGGCGAAGAAGAATGATGCTCGGATGGAAAGGCCATCAACATCATTACCAGGTGTTGATATAAGTACTTATCGAGATTATCAACTTGGACACGACAAAGGAGATGTGGGAAGCCATCCTTGAATATCTTGAAGGTGATGGCGAGACAAAGAACAACAAATTATATACACGCATCCAGAAGTTTGACTCCTTCAAAAGGATCCCAAAGAGTCTCTGAAGTGCCTATGACAGATTCTATGAGGTAGTCAACTCTTGCTATTCATTAGGAAAGAAGTATGAAAAGAAAGAAATAAACATGAGATTTCTAAATGCACTAGGCGGTCTATGGCATGTTAAGATCACTGCCATGAAAGAGTCAAAAGATTTAAACAAATTGACTCTTAGAAACCTTTATGCTAGTCTTTCGGTTTATGAGCTTGAAATCCAACAAGCTCAAGAAATGGAAAAGAGTTTTAAAAACTTGTCCTTACCGCCATGTCTCTGAACCTTCTTGTTCAAAACACGATGAAACACCTTCTACTTCCGTGAAGATGATGATATTCTTTCGACGAAGCCTTTGCTATGTTTGTAAAGAAATATCAACGTTTCAAAAGGTTTAATAAACCATCATCACATAGGCAGTCTTCTCACAAGCGCGTTCCTTATAAAACAAGCTGCTCAACCAAAACATTACTGCTCCTTATAAATCGAGACCATCAAAAGGATAATGAGCTAGTTTGTTTTAATGTAGGAAACCAGGCCATTTTGCCTCTAAATGTCCAAAGCCAAAGTATGAATTTTATAAGAAACGTCCGAAACTAAATTTCAAAAACAAAAGGGATGGTGGTGAAGACATTGATGAAAGCAATCGCCTACATGGTGTGACACGCGATGAGGATGACTCTTGTGACTTTCTTTGAAGAAGCCAACATATGCCTTATGGCCGGGGAGTCACCACATGATTCGGTGAGGTCACTACCATTTCAACAAGATGGCGATGATGATGATGAGCTCAATGAACCATCAAAGGGAGAGCTCATCAAAGCTAACAAAGACATCTTTGGAAGAGTTTTCAAAATTCAAAGTGCCTATGTGAAATTAGCCAAGAAGCATGAACTAGTTGTCGAGAAATCAACCTTGATGTCTAAGATCAAAGATCTTGATAGACAACAAGTGAAAGTATCAAATTGCAAAAGAGAACAAAGCTTTGATGAAAAAGTGGATTTCCTACTTGAACACATCAAGAAGATAAATTCGAGAAAGATGACCTTCAAAGGTTGTCAATACTTGGAATAACTCTAAAGGAAACTTTGATGCCATTCTCTCAAACCGAGAAAACTTTAGATGACAAAGCGGCATTGGTTTCCAAAGTGAGTTCAAAGTAGGTAGTTCTTCTAGTTCTCAAAAGGATGAGACATCGAAGTGATTCTTTGAAGAATTGGTTGTAGAAGTTTCTTATGACCAGCGAGTCTCCCAAACAAGGACTTGGCTTTAACAAAGTTCCTTTTGTTTATCCCAAGGACACAAAAGACAAGTCAAAGAAAGCAATCGCCGGCAATGACTCTGCTAATAGTGAGTCCGAGCAACTAAAACTGCCATTAGTCACCCTAAGAAAACGGGGATGACTAATAGCAAGTCTAGGAATTCTCGGCTCAAACCTATTAAATTTGTCAAAGGCAAGGCTGCGATCCCAACACTGCCTATAAAGGGTAAAAGAAGTGAATTCTGCGGATAAAAGCTTAAAGGACATGTGCTGTAAATACAAAATCTTTTGATAAGAGGTCTACCTATGGTAAACCTAACATCAACAAGAAAAGGCATTATCGGCCCTAAGTCCTATAGGCCAATTATCGGCGAAAGATCATTCAAAACCGCGATATTAAGAAGCCTCAAAAGAAATCATTACTCATGTTGAAGGATTTCACAAATGCTCTTCTCGCAAATGCCATGGTCATGAGATTCATGAATGCCTTACGAGATTCACACCTAAATCTAGAGGATTTACTCCTCCAAAGGTTAAACAGTGTGGATCCCAAAAGGTTGCTAACCTTGAGGACCCAAAAATAAAAGGGGACCATATTCTTAAATGTCTATATTTCAGGAATGCTTTATGGTGTCAATGAAGAAGAGAAAGATCTATGGTATCTAGGCAGTGGATGCTCAAAGCATATGGTGGTGATCCAAATCTTCTCTCAAGCATTGTTGAAGCAAAGGGTCCTCGGTCATATTTGGAGATAACTCAAAGGGAAGACCATTGGTTATGGAAGTATAATCGGAGGCAATCTCTCCATCAACAAAGTCTCTCTAGTTGAAGGTTTAAAGCACAATCTGCTAAGCATATCACAATTACGTGATAAAGGGCTAACATGTCGCTTTTCCTCTAGTCAATGTCTCATAAAGGACAATGAGACATGTTCAACTATCTGACGGGATTCGAAAAGGGAATGTCTATCTTTGTTGACCTAAATCTTTGTTGGAAGAAAATCAAATCTTTGCTTGGTTGCTAGGTCATCAATCGACAAGTGGTTGTGGCACAAAGGCTTAGTCATCTCAATTTCAAATACTGGAAAAGCTATCAAAAGACAATCTAGTTGTCGGTTTGCCTAAAATATCAGTGAATCACCAGTCTGCTGAGCATGTCAACTGGGCAAACTACATAAATCTTCCTTCAAAAGCAAGCCTTGCCATCAACAACCGGACCTCTACGGCTCTTGCACATGGATCATTTGGACTGTAACTACTACAAGTCTTGGTGGCGACAAGTATACTCGGTAGTAGTTGATGATTACTCAAGATTTACTTGGGTAGAAATGATGTCCTCAAAGATGAAGCATATGACATCATTCTTGAACTCTTGAGAAGACTACAACTCGAAGTGGATGATATCTCGATGTCGGATCGGACAATGGAGCGAGTTCAAGAACAATGGTATTGCCAAATATTGTGATGACCATGGAATTGGTCACAATTTCTCTGCAGTTGGCACACCTCAACAAAATGGAGTTCTTTGAAAGGAAGAGCAGAACTCTCATTGAAGCGGGAAAGACAATGATTCTGAAGCCAAGCGCCTATGTATTTACGGGCGGAAGTGTGAACCTTGCACTGCTTCACACAAAACAGGTCCATCATAAATAAATTTCATAACAAAACTCCATATGAAATATGGAGAGGCGAAACTCCCAACATTGGATTCTTTAAAATATTTGGTTGTAAATGCTATGTTCTTTACAATGGTAGAGAACATAGAGGTAAGTTTGAATCCAAAAGTGATGAAGGAATTTTTGGGATATGCCAAGTTTTCAAAAGCATACGAGTTTATAATAAAACTTCACTTAAGTTGTTGAATCAATACATGTTTCTTTTGATGAATTTGATTTCATTGGGCCACATTTGGCTCCTAAGGTTACTAATGATTCGATGAATATGAGACAGTGCGAAACGGCCTAATCCCAGTCTGTGATCCTCCTTCTTCACAAGATCTTCCAAGAGTCAACTGTTAGAATCCTCAAGCGAACCAACAAATGATCACTCGAAAACCACGAATCCCTTTGCCTTCCACACCGGAAGTCATACAACCTACCTTGGAATTAACCTACCCTTTAGAAAACCAAGCTTCAATTACTTCTACTTCTCAAGAATCCAACTCTGCCGATACAATAGGACAAGTTCAACTGCGAAGTTAGGGAAGTAAAAAATCATCCTATCACTCAAATCATTGGAGATCTTAATCTTTGGTGTTCAAACTAGACAAGCTTCAAGAAACGAATGCATGTATTCTACTTGCATTTGTATCTAACATTGAACCCAAAAGATTGATGAAGCTCGGAAGATCCAAGTGGGTGGAAGCTATGCAAGAAGAGCTAAACCAATTTGGATGCCAAGTGCAGTCACTAGTCCCTAGGCCTAAAGGACAAGCAGTTATTGGCACAAAGTGGGTTTTCAGAAACAAAATGGATGAAAACGGCAACATTACAAGAAACAAGGCAAGACTGGTAGCCCAAGGATACAGACAGGAGGAGGGTATTGACTATGATGAGACATTTGCCCCTGTTGCAAGATTAGAGGCTATCGAGATTATTCTTGGCCTATGCCTCTACAAGGACTTCAAAGTTTATCAAATGGATGTAAAGAGTGCATTTCGAATGGAGAACTTCAAGAAGAAGTCTATGTTGAGCAACCACTGGGTTCATAGATGTTCAAGAAGAGGATGTCTACAAGCTAAGGAAAGCCCTTTATGGACTCAAACAAGCTCCAAGAGCCTGGTATGAGACCCTTTCAAAGTTCTTGATATCTCAAGGCTTTGTAAGAGGTCAAATTGACACTACTCTTTTCATTATGAAACATAAAGGTCATTCCTTACTTGTTCAAATATATGTTGATGATATTATCTTTGGTTCTACTAATGAAAATCTTTGCAAAAGGTTTGAAAAGCTTATGCGAGTAAATTTGAGATGAGCATGATGGGAGAGCTCAACTTTTTCCTTGGTCTTCAAATTCAACAAAGTTCAAATGGTATCTTCATCAATCAAGCCAAATATGCAAAGGATGTCATCAAGAAATTTGGTCTTGAGAATGCAAACACTTGACACTCCTATGGCTACTAAGCGCCATCTTGACAAAGATGAGAAGGGCAAGAAAGTGGACATGACTCTCTATAGAGGCATGATTGGTTCACTTTTATACTTAGCGCTAGTAGGCGATATCATGTTTCTTGTTTGTGTTTGTGCTAGGTTTCAAGCGATCCAAAGTCTCACCTACAAGCGGTCAAAGAATCATCGGATATCGATAGATACTCCCAATTTGGGAATCCGGTATCCTAGAGATTCATCTTTTAATCTTATAGGCTATTCGATGCTGATTTTGCTGCATGTAAAGTTGACAGGAAAAGCACAAGTGGGACATGTCAATTCTTAGGAAATAGACTTGTCTCATGGGCCGTAGAAGCAAACCTCTGTTTCTTCAACAAGCGAGAATACATAGGCTGGTAGTGCGCTCCCAACTAGCTGTGGATCAAACGACAACTAGTGGACTATGAGATCAAAGCGATGATTGTCCTATAATGTGTGATAACACATCGCAATTCGATCTCTCAAAATCTGTCATGCACTCCAAAACAAAGCACATTGATGTGAGATATCACTTTCTTAAAGATCATGTTGAAAAAGGTAACATCGGCATGCAAATATGTGCCTCTGAGAGAATCGTGTGACATCTTCACAAAACCACTTGATTCAACCAGGTTTGCATATTTAAGAGGAGAGCTTGGTATGCTTGACCTCAATCCTTAATCCTTTCTAGCAAATTCTTTAAGTTATTTATAAGCTATTGTTATTAGCGCCTATGTGATCAGCCGATCTCAACTCTGCAGAGTAAATAGACAACCTTGGGTAAGTGTCTATCTCCACATCGGCGGTCTTCGATAAAATAGGCGGACTACGATAATATAGGAAGACTTAAGGGCGCCATACGTACAGTGACTCATCAGGTAATAAATGCGGACTTCAAATTTTATCAAATTCCATTTAGTGGCCTGTCAGAGGTATAAAAGGGTAAAATGTACGGTAACTCTTCACAACTCTCAACAACCGCCATTTTCAACTTTCAAAAACCCTCCAACTTCCAATCTACAATCTCTCCAAAAAGCCTTCAACTTTCCAAAATCTTTACGTTTTCTAGCTAAAATCATCAATGGTAAGAATTTCTACATCTTTTCTATTCATTTAAATTCTATGTTTCGGTCTGGTTTTGACCTAATTCGAGTTGTTCAATCGCCATTGAAGAATTTTGGATTCTCACAAATGTTGCTTGAATCGTGTTTATGTGGTGTAAAATGTGTTTTAATACTTTATGTGACACTACATATTCAGTTTATGCTACTTTGTTTGCTTGAAAATGACAAAATCAGTCACAGTTTAAAAACCCAGTTCATGAACTGTTCGTAAATTGTTTATGTTTTGGGTCTTGATCTGGACAGTACTTGTTTTTGATAAATATCTGCTGATTGCTCGAATATCTGCTGATTACATATTTATCTGCTTTGTTTCTTGCATATCTGCCGATTTCTATATATGTTATTCTCACATCTGCCGATCATGTAGGAAAATCTAAATCCTCAAAGGCCTGCTGCCACCACTTCATCCTCGCCTCTGCTAAAGCCAACCAGGGCGTGTTGTGTGAGCTCCTATAAGGACCCTTCCCGGGTCAAGCTATCACCCGGGATGACTATCGACATAGACTCCATCATTTGCACATCCGCTAGTGATGCCTTGCTAAAAGATTTAGCAGTGTGGACTCCTCCCCTTCCAACTCAACGACACCCACTGACAACTATCTAGTGAGGAATTCTATACAAGGATGATTACGCCTCCTCCTCCGGCTAGTGCCTCGAGCCGGTCAACTTAAGCTATATCAAGGGCTACATCGAGGCCACTACATCAAGTTGACCTACAAGGATGTTGGAGAAATCCTTGGGCACTGTTGAAGGCAAATTGGACTTGACCGATGCCGAATCGGCACTTGCTGGGAGATGATGAGGGTGCGCCCAACAGGAGAGGTTTTCCGAGATGTCTAGGAACCTCTTCCCGGAGAACCCCTATCATATCGGCCATTTGCTCGACAAGAGCATTTTGTTCAAAAATGGCTCGAGGGACATCTTCACCTCCCAACGGTGATGTGGACCAAAGGCGTGGTCCTTGCAAGCAACTCAACGGGCAAAGATCATCTTTTCAATCTTGTCCCGGGCGTTCTTGAAGTACAAGCTCACCCGTCCATGAAGAGGCCCTTTGTCGGGGTTATCAATGTCATCCTCCGCCGTTATGAGGAGATTGATGAGCTGGTCGCTTGACGACCTCATCAAGGTGTCCAACACCTACGTCTTCACGGTCAACAACATCACCCGCTATAGGGATGATATGGCCAAAGGACAACCAACGCGGTGGAGGCTGCTGCTGGCTCTTCTTGCTCTTTGCTCTGCGTCTTCTGCTTTCTTCTTCTTGCTACTGCTCTTGGTGGCCCTCTACCCAGCCGGCAAGGGTAAGAGGAAGGTCACCTACACTTGCCAGGCTACCGGGGAGGAGGAGCCTACACCCATTGGGCCTGAACATTTTGACCTCGGCGGGCTAGATCATGACCCATATGAGCTCTTGAGCCCTACCAAAAGCCTAAACTCTCCCTCTCTCCCCAAAACTCAAACAAACCGAAACCGCCGCTCAGGCAGCCGTTGAGAAGGACCCATCAACCTTCCAACCAGCTGACCTCTCCAAAACCTCTAAACCTACCTCCCATTCCTCCAAACCCAAAACCAAACAAACCCTCCTACCCACAGACGAATCATTTGGCCTTCCTAAGGTCTCATCCTCACCAGCCGTGTCTGCACCGGCTGTCCCCATACCAGCCGTTTCTCCATCGGCTGTTCCTCCACCAGCAGTTCCCACCACAACATCTCAATCACCAACTTCTGCCTCTTCCACTCCTACTAAGTCCAAGCATGGCAAACGTTTTAAAAGAGTGCAAAGAAGAAGGTACATTTTGTGGGAGCTGCCGTAAACCTCTTCTCCTCCACCTTCTCCACCTTCACCACCTCGCCTACTACCACTACCACCTCACCTACTTCCTCACCTCCTCCCTCTGCTCCCATCCAAACAACCACCACACAAGAGCCATCTTTCTCACCTGCCACCTCTTCTCAACCACCATCCTCCAAACGACCTATCTCTCCTTCTTCTGACCTGCCTCCTCCCAAACGCCTCAAAACCAACCCCTATACCAACCTACACCACGAGGTGCGGGCTCGTGTCCCCGGAGACGGCGGGCCTAAACCCAACCTGCCGACTCGACCCTTTCTTAGCCACCCTTGACTACCCCAAGATTTCCTGTCGGCCTATGTGCGGGTGAAATCATCTTTCAATGGGGTGCCTACTATGACCCTCTTCCTCTGCTGGTCACAACTCTTCTTCTCCCACAACTCGGCGGTTCAAGATCTTATGATCTTCAACCAATGGGTTGCAATCCATAAAGACCTAGGCCTTCCCCTTCCAACCAAATCGGACATCTCCCCTTCCTCTCTGCTAAACCCCCGGTCTTCACCATTATCGCCATCCTTCCATCCTTCTTCACCCCGTGGTCTACTGACTTCATTGATGTAGTCACAACTTTCCTTGGCTTCAACCCTCTCATCCCTCTTCTCTTCCTTTCTCCTAGCCTTTCCCTTTCTTTTCTCCTCCCCTTTCTTCATTCACCCCCTTTCCTATGTCATCTACATAGAAAGGCTCTTCCTGTTCCTCGCGTCTTTCCTAGCCTTCCTTCACCCTCTATTGATATTTCCTCCACCATCCATTCTCCCTCATCCTCTAGCCATTCCCTGTCTCCCACCAGTCCTTCCCCCTGCGGGACCATCGGCGAGTCATCGACTCGTCGATACCTATCTGGAGGACGTCATAAATTTTTGAAGGATTTTGAGGTCATCTCTGTTGACGACCAAGGCCACTGCACCAACTCTCTGGATCGGTCTCACATCACCCATGTGCGGTATTGCATGACCCAGTGATGGAGATTTCGAGGGTGCAAAGGCCGCTTTTGATGCACGCCTACGATCCATCTCGCGGCCAAGGCGCCCTTGCCGGCCGGATCTCGGCCTCTTCCTCCAAGACGTCGCCATCTTCGAAACCAAGCTGGGACAACCTCGCCACTAAGATGATGCGGGTCGTCGACATGGTTGAAGGCGGCTACAAGCTTGCTTCACTCTCAACGCCGGAGCAAATCGCTCTGTTCACTCCTCAGTGCGGCGACGCGTAATCTCACTACCAAGCACTTGGCTTACTATCGCAGGAGCGAGAACTGAGAGCATCGCCTCGGCTTTATTGATGCCTCGCTTGCGTCCATGAAGGAGGAGATGGCCGGACTCAACAATGATCGGCGACCAAGCTCATTGAGCATAATGCTGCTCAAGCGAGAAGAACAAAGAGCTCTCCTACGAATTGGCCGATACTAAAGAAGAGCTAGCGGCGACAAACGAAGAGATTGCAAGACTTAAGGCTGCTGTTGACTCTAAATGGGCATCAAGAGGCTATGGGCAATCTTCATCGAGGCAAAGGCAAGGTCGTGCATCATCTCGGTCATCTTCTCGAACCGTAGATAATATTTTGTATAATCTTTTTACTAAACTTTGTAATTAAACAACTTGTTTAATTAACAATGTCTATGTTTTAAAACTTTCATGTTTATTATGAGCTGCTTATTATGTGATTGCATGAAATTTAAACCACCGGTTTAAAGACATGTCCTATATTGCCTATTACGCCTATCTGCATGTCTTTAAACTTAGTCTCATTACAAGTGTCGATGCTTAATTTCCTGTTTGTAAACACTTTGTAATTCTTGAATACAATGACCTTTATGTAAGTTCATCTAGGGCATGCTTATTTAATATATCAATCTTACAAGCATGTTATTACTAGACTTGAACATGGTCGGTGATATTGTATTCGTAGGGTCATGGACTCAAGCAAATAGGAGGAGATTGTTGCATAATTAGCCTAGATTTGCTTGAATCCATAACCTAAGTCTAAGTCAAGGTGACTAATGGGCTGCGTGTACGTTAGAGTGGCAACTTGAACTTAGGCATAGCTTGAATAGTTTAGGGTTGCTTATTGTATATTGCCTTGAAGAAGATAGCCTATAGGACATCGGACGTCCTGCACATTAGGCAATTTATGCATCCAGTCTTCCTTTCGGATATCGGACAAGCTCATATCGGCCAAGCCTCATCGGCAATGTTGAAGAACCTCAAGAACGTCGATAAGAGCTGCCGAAGACATGTCGATTTGAGGCTTTCATTGACTTCGATGCAACGTTAACCTGCAAATCACATTCAATGAAGGTTTCCATTCTTAGCATACACTCGAAAGGACATTCCTCCTGCAAGCACGAGACCGCCTATTTTTAGCAAAGTGTCGGGAGACAGGCTGCAAGCTACGGGCCGGCCTATCGAGTCAACAACTGATTAGAGCATTAATTGCTCTTAAATTCAAATTAGAAGACTACCAACGGCTCCAAGCTTCCTCCTACATATAAAAGGAGACTCCATTACTGCATCAAATACACTTCAACAACCACAACTCTGAATCTTCTTCATCTTCTTCAAGTGCATTAAAAGCTTAAACGTCCTATCTGTACTTCCTTCTTTGAAGAGCTTCTCTCTAAGACGATCAGTCCATTAAAAGCTCTTCATTGATTGCAACACCTAGCTTTTCATAGCTCACTAGAATTGTATCTTATTGATATCAATTCTCCCACACATACACTTGGTCAACAAAATTTTTGTACACAATCCATTAGAGATTTAGTTTGTAAAACATCTAGTGGAAAAACTTAGTACACGATTTTCAAATCCAAAGTTGACCACTTTGGTTGTGGACGTAGCACTTATTTATAAGTGTGAACCATATTAAATATTCTGTCTATTTGTGTATGATTGTGATTTGATTGTGCTGCTTTAAATTTCCAGATTTCCAATCTGTTAAGAACTGCTGATCTTGTCCTGCCAAGATCAGCCATTCTCAACTTGTCCTGTGCTTCACAAGTCTTCCGCCTGCAAAATTTATAAAACCCTAGTGAAGTAAGATTTTTGAATCAATTTCAAAAATTGGACATAGGCTATTCAACCCCCCCTTCTAGCCTATATAGAGCAACCTTGGACCTAACAGCCAACTTCTTTTGTACTGATGTTTTGTAATTACTATTTGTCAATAATATACGAACTTTTTCTTTCTCAGCTCATTTTGCTTTCATGTAGTGCTAATGTCATGATAAATCACATGCTCGGTAACTAAGCAAACAACTTCAAATATTGACCAAGTTACCTGCTCGATGCATCGAGCAGCAGGCAACATAAAACAATAACAAACCTTTGAAATTAACTAAGTTACCTGCTCGCTGATGCGAGCATCAAGCAACGTCAAACGTTAATCAAGGATAACCTTCAAATCAGGGTGCACTACCCATACTCAAGAAATTAACTAAGTCATGTGCTCTTTCCACGAGCAAGCGATGACTTCAAACATTAACTTAATGAGTGTGCTCATCCCAAAGGTTAAACAAATATAAGTCTTTTAGATCAGGCACACCATGAGGTCGCTCCGCATACCTCATGATGAGAAATTTCCCAACCAAAGACTCTGCTCGCTCCGCGAGCAACTCCTTTATTCAACAAAGAGCACATTTTTATGTAACAAATGACTCTCATTAAACTTTGAAAACCAAACTTACATTAATCAAGAATGATAACAATCAACTCAACAGTAATACTTTTTGAGATGATCCGCGTGCCACAGATGCTTCAGCAGTGCTCCATCCTGGGCTTGTAGCCTATAAGTACCCTCTTTGACGACCTGGATCACTTTGTAAGGCCCTTCCCAGTTTAGTGACAACTTTCCTCTATCCAACCTTTGACCAGTTGCCTCTATCTTCCTTAGGACTAAATCCCCGACCTGGAATGCCCGTTTATGCACCCTCTTATCATGATGCATTTTTGCTCGCTGCTTGTAGTTGACCATTTTCATTCTGGCCTCTACTCTCCTTTCTTCCAATAAATCCAGGTCTTCTCGACGAGCATTGGTATTATGCCCTTCATCATAGTGTGACACCCTTAAGCTAGGCAGAGCCATTTCAACTGGTGCCATGGCCTCCGACCCATAAGTCAGGGCAAAAGGAGTCTCCCGGTTGGCCCCACATTTGTCCTGAGCCAGTCGCGTAACTCATCCAACCACCTGCCTGCTCGTCCCTCCAGATTTCGTTTGAGGGCGTGCAATACACGTTTATTGGCAGCCTCAGCCTGCCCGTTTCCCTGAGGATAAGCTACTGAAGACTTCCAATGCTTAATATGCAAATTGGCACAAGCCTCAGTAAATCGGTCAGAAAACTGAGTGCCATTATCAGAAACAATTGCTCGCGGGACCCCAAAACGACACCAGATGTAGTCATGCACGAAGTTAATGGCATTCTCCTCGGTGATGCTTGCCAGAGGTTTTGCTTCAACCCACTTGGTGAAATAATCAATTGCCACGATTACATACTTGCAATTTCCCCTTGCTATGGGAAATGGTCCGATGAGATCTATCCCCCACATATCAAACGGCCAGGATGCCACCACTGGCGTCTGCTCGGTGGAAGGCACTCTGGGAATATCTGCAAATCGCTGGCACTTGTCACATTTCTTTACATAGGCTTCAGCATCCTTTCTCAATGTCAACCAATAGTACCCCAAAGTCAATATCTTGTCGGCCAGAGTCCTTGCCCCTGGGTGTCCACCACAAACTCCCTCGTGGACCTCTGCCAGCAATTTCTCAGTCACTTCTGGTCGTACACATCGCAACAACGGCTTTGAAAAAGACCTTCGGTATAGAATTCCTCCCACCACCGTGTAACGAGCAGACCGCTTCTGAACGATTCTTTCCTGATCCTTATCGTCGGGCAACAGACCTTGCTCGATGTACTCCTGAATCTCATCAATCCAACATCTCTGAGCCATCTCGATGTCCATCACCTTCTCCCGCGAAATTTCCGGGCAATCCAGGAATTCTACCATGGTTGCCGGACTCAGCTCCTGAATATCCTCAGTGGCCATCTTAGATAGGAAGTCTGCCCGCATGTTGTCTGCTCGATCGATCCGCCTCCCAAAATGCTAACCTAGCCAACCCTTTCACTCGCGTACTTAGCCAACGTGGGGTTGTTCACACCATACTCCCCCCGAACTTGGTTGACCACCAACTGGGAATCACTGTGTATAATCAAAGATGCCACTCCTATATCCAGCGCTAATTTCAAACCAGCGACCAGGGCTTCATATTCAGCCTGGTTATTGGAGGCTAGAAACTTGAACCGTAAAGCGACCTCGAATTCCTCATCAGTAAGCGGAGATACGAGCAGGACCCCTGCACCGCTTCCATCCTTACTTGCTGCCCCATCTACGAACAGCTGCCAACAATCCTCTGGTCGTTCAGGTGAGGAGGCTGTGCTGACCTCCGTAGTGTTGACATCTGGTACCTTGCCCTGTTCCTCAAAAGTTGTTTCCACGAAAGTGCAAGGCACGAGCCTTGATCGCCTCCGGTGATAGTCAATGTGAAACTCCGTCGGCTCAATTGACCATGCCAACAACTCCGCCGAAGAATCGGTTTATGCAAGATTTTTCGAAGGGATGGTCGAGTATACAACAATCTCATGTGCGAAAAGTAAGCTCGCAATTTTATTTGAAACAACAAGCGAATAGGCTAACTTCTGCATTAAAATAACGAGCTTCAACCGGAGTCAAAGCTTTTGATACATAGTACACTTTTGGCTTCCGGCCTCTTCCTAACCAATACGGCGGCCACGGCACAGTCGGTGGCCGCGGATAAACATCTGGCTCGTCTATCACGGGACTACTTAGGAGGAGGTGCACCCAAATAATCCTTTAGCTGTGAAAAGCCTTGAGCATTCTGGTCCATTCAAAGCTCTTATTTCCCGCGGTATTTTGAAGAATGGCGGGCACTTCTCGGTGACAGAGATGAACCGACCAAGAGCAATGACCCGACCATTCAACCTCTGTCCTCCTTGATGCGGGTCGGCTCCTCATGTCCATCGAGCTTTGATCTTCTCGGGATTAGCCTCTATCCCCCTCTCATTCACCATGAACCCAAGGAACACTGCTGGACCCAGAAGACGCACTTGGGATTCAGCTTCATATTGTGTCTCCGAAGTTGTTGAATGTTTCCTCCAGATCGGCTATGTGGTCACGACCCTTGGTTTTGACCACCATATCATCCACATAAGCCTCCACGTTCCTGCCCAGTTGCGGTGCGAAGACCTTGTTCACCATTCTCTGATACGTGGCTCCTGCATTTTTCAGCCCGAAGGGCATCATCTTGTAGCAATATAGGGCTCCGGCTGCCCGAAATGCGGTCAGCGGCTTATCCTGCTCGTCCATCCTGACTTGATGATAACCCGAGTAGGCATCCATAAAGCTCAGCATCTCAAAACCAGCAATGGCGTCCACCAGCACATCGATCCGTGGCAGTGGGTAACAATCCTTCGGGCAAGCCTTATTCAGATCAGTGAAGTCTACACACATTCTCCACTTGCCATTGCTCTTCTTAACCATTACCACATTTGCCAACCAGGTCGGATAGTAGATCTCTTCGATAATATTTGCAGCGAGCAGCTTTTCAACCTCCACCCGGATAGCCTTTTCCTTTTCGGCGGAGTACTGTCTTGGTCGCTGCTATACGGGCTTGAATTCTGTGCTCGCATTCAGCCTATGCAGCGCTACCTCCGGATTTACTCCTCATATCCTCCACAGTCCAAGCAAACACATCCGGACTACGACGAAGGAAAGCTATCAACCTTTCTCAGCCCTCCGGTGTTGTTCCCCTGCCCACCTTGATCTTCTGTTCGGGGTAGGCAGGATTTATAATAAACTCCTCTAAATCACCGTGAGGCTGAAGATCTGGAGTCTCCCTAACCTGAAGAGTCTCTATCTCCAGCGTGGTGTGGAGTATCACGGCTACGCTCGGCTCCGCTCGCCATCTCATCATCTTCCTCGACGGCCGGATCATGTTCATGTCCATGGAAGTCGTGACGGTGAGCTTTTCCTTTTGTGTCATCGTGACGATCCGCTGCAGGTGCGATCGTCAACTTTCCCTGGCCTTGTGAGTTTCCTCCGAAACTTCATCACCTCTGCGGCCTACTTCTCGGCTCGCCAACACCCCTGCATCGAAACTTTACCGTGATGGGGCACCGATGCCACAGTGAAATTTTACCATTGCGGGGCGCAGTGCATTGAAGGGCGAGCTCAAGTCTATTACCAAGAATAAGACCTTCTCCATCCTGGACTGCTCCGCTTGATATCTCCTCCTCTATGGTTCCCTTATGACCGCCTTGTGGTTGGTAAATCCTTCCAGCAGCCCTTATATGGTTTCAAGTCCTTGTCCTCATACCCCAAGTTTTTAAAACACTTGTAGTACAGGACGTCCCTGGAGGCCCCCGTATCAATCAACACCACGGCCACATCCCGATGTCGATGCAGGCCTCAACCACGGTTGCGCCGGAAGCCAACTTGCTATAGCGGCTCGCTCGGTGAGCTGTATAGTCTCCTCATCGGGCCCACACCGGCACGTAGGGCAGCTTATTCAAGGTATAGATCTGAGATTTCAATTGATGGAGGCTAGGCTCCTCCTCCAGTATAACATTCAGCCTTCCTCTACGCTCAACATTCCCCCTCTTCGGAGGCTCCTTTCTAGGCTCCCGATCATCCCGGCGATCCCTATTCTCTGGCCGCATACGGAAGCGATCTAACCTCCCTTGATTCAGCAGTCTCTGAATCTCCTTCTTAAGCTGCATGCAATCCTCTGTTCCATGCCCTATATCATTATGATAGGCACATCGCTTCGTCCTATCCCTACGAGCCTCAAATGCCGGGTTCAACGGCTCTGCAGGCGGCAACTCCGCACGGATTTCGTTCATAATGGCCTCCCTGGTAGTGTTGAGAGGATCGAAATCCATGCGATCATTTGCCCGGGCGTGATTCCTTCGCCAACCCTTGCTCGTCGACGACCCATTCTTGCTCGCGGCCTCCTTGCCATCCTCCTTTTTATCAGCCTTCTTGTCCTTTTTCTTGGACCCCTCTGCGTCCTCCTCAAACGTAACGCACCAGCTCTGGGCGCGAGAAAACATCTCAGCTCGGTTGAGCGGCTCCCTCATGCTGAACTCAGCCTTCAGCCCATTCCTGTTCATTCCTCCAATGAAACACATCATGACCTCCCTATCTGTCAGGTCATCCACTTTCTCAAGCATTTTCTGGAACCGCTCAAGATATTTCCCCAATGTTTCTCCTTCTCACTGCCTGATGCTGCAAAGATCCATCCTAGCCTTAGGAGTTACCCCCGCCATCGCAAACTCGACCAGAAACTTACTCCGTAAGTCCGACCAGCCTGTGATCGACGCACGAGGAAGCTTCCTGTACCATGTCACGGCCTTACCCTGGAAAGTGCTGACCAGAGCCTTACACTTTGCAGCCGGGTCCTTGGTAACCATATTAATCTGATTCTCAAATCCCTGCAAGTGATCACGAGCATTCGTCTTCCCCGAGTACTTATCAAACTGCAGCAGCGGAACATCAGGGTCAGTTGGTGCGGCCACAATCCAATCTGCCAAAGGGTCTTTCTCCTCCCCCGGAATTACGTAACCTGGCCCCGTGCGACCAGCCTCCAGTGCCTCTAACCGCAGCTGCATTTCCTTCATCGCCTCATCCAACACATGCGTTGATCGCGCAGGCCTGGCAGACCGTTCGGGCTGGTGACTCCGCCTCGGGACGGAAGAATGATGGTCTGATCTGCGTCCCGGGGATCTTCGCCTGGGTGAGGGCGAGCAACGAGCGCGGTGGGATTTCTGCCCAGCTTCTTTGCGACTGTGCCTGGGCTGGGATTCCGCCTCCTCACTTCTAGCCCGATCTCGACGTCTGGAGCCCTCTGGTCGCCCCCGTGCCTGACCATCTGCAAATACCAAACGATCATGTACACTCTTGGCCCGAGCGGACTCCGATCGTGCAGGCCCTTTGCCTCTATCCTTAGCAGCCTCCCTACGAGCACGGCACGTCCCCGTGCTGTCCAGATTGATCAGGTCAGGCCGCCCTCTTTCCTGACGGCCCTGAGACTGCTGAGGGATCTCACTTCGTGCCCCCACCGTAACCACGGGTGGGATGAGCTGAGTCTCAACTGGGACAGGTGTATGCCCCATAGCGAGCAGCTGCTGATTCAGGGCGTACATTTGACTTAAATACACCGCCTGGTTAGCCAAAGCCGCTGAGCGAGCTGCTTCAGTCGGGTGGAGTGACCTGCATCCTCTTGGCATTTAAGTGCGCGCGGAGCTCAATTCGCTACTCAGGTCGTCGATTCACATTGGAAGGCTCGCCCTCCTGCGTAGAAGCTGAGGACGTGAATCGTCCGGAGCGCGACAGTGTGGTCCTGGCTGTATTCCCTGGGGGAGGAGGTGGCAAAACCGAGCCCCCTTGACCCCCAACAGCCCCCGGAACCGTATGTCACCCACGGTATCTTTCCCGTTTCCAGCCATGCTAACTTTTGAATCAAACCCAACGAGACGCTCACGAAATGTAAAGAGAAATTCTTTCCCGGCAACGGAACCAAACTGATGCCGCAAGGAATCTCACGTCTGCTGGGCTGGACTGGTTGTCCACTTGGATATCTGGGCTTTAGATGATCTGTCAAGATAAGGAGCAAACACTAGGTGAATGCAGGGGCTGGCCCTGCTAAAACACTCCGGTGTAAGAGTAAGTAACCAGCTCAATACACAATTCAGCAGAGTGTAAGCTCAAGTGTGTGTATGCGTACCTTTGCTTGGAAGTGATCCAAGGCTTTTATAGGCCTGTTTCCTCCTAGAGTAACGCCCATCCATAACTTCCCAGGCGTGGGTATGAATGATGGCATAATGGGTGTAACGGCTAGGAGTAATGGGCGTAACTGTCGGGCTCAACCGTCCCCGGACGTTACGCCACGTCCCTTCCTCAGGCGTTACACAACAGACCCTGCTCGCTGGATCCTGGTCGAGTACTCAAGTCATTGCATCCTGAGTCCTGCTCGCATATGCCGGGCAATCTAGACGAGCTCAAGTGCTCTGATCGCTCACTGTCTGCTCGCTCTATAATGGATCTTGACCCGGGCCATGTCGTGGGCTTGGATCTTGGGCCCAAACTTTGGGCCTGGCTCTTCATTAATTATATATCTTTACAAAATTATGGAATTTGTACTTTAAAGATAATATTTTGAATGATTGAAATTTTATAACATAAATAATACTCTCTTCATTCTTAAATTATCGTTCTATTTGACTTTTTTTTGTCAAACACGGTGCTTTTCAAATGCAAATTTGACATATATATATTTTTTCAAAATCATAATACTAATAATTTATTGTATTTTAAAAATATTATGAATTACGTGTCTTATGATTTAAAAAAAAAAAAAAAAACTATACGTCAAATTTACATTTAAAAAATATATTAGTTGACCAAAAAAATTAAACAAGACGATAATTTATAGGAACGGAGGGGGTAAGAAATTTTATGTTAAACCTTGATTTGATATATAGTTATATTAGGTTTGTCTCGTTCGCAGTTTAGTAACTTGATTTGTGGTTTTGAACTTTTTCTCTCTTAGGTGCCACTAGCTTTCTCTTAAATTTTTTCAATTATTACAAAAAAAAAATTCAAAACTCTAAAACCGAGCTACCAATTGCTCAACCAAATGCACCAAGTATTTTTGAATATAGAAGCTGGTTTTTCGCACATGGGGATTTGGCCTGCTGGCTTGAGCTCATGACTTCCATTGGTTCGATCCCCCCAGGAGTTAGAGGGAAGGCTTTCTCTCCCTAGGATTTATCTCCTAGGCGCTTCTGTGTGTGTGTGTGTGAGTAGAGAAAAAAAAAATAAGAAGCTGGTTTTTCGAGCTGAACGAAATAAATACTCATTAAATTGTTAACTTGTACATCTACTACAAAAAACTATTGGAGTATTTAATAATGTACACACACACACACACACACATATATATATATATATATTATTTTTATTTTTTTTATTTTGTTTTAATTTTATAATGAGACGTGACAAGGAATTAAACTTGAAAGTAGGATTTTTATTTGCACAGTTTGGACTTTGGCATCATACTCCCTCCGTCTCGGATAAATGTTCCTACTTTCTATTTTGGAATGTCTCAACTAATGTTCGTAAAGACTTTTGATCTACCTATTCTCTACCATTCTTCTTAATATACCCTTAAAGTTTCATTTAATATAACACATCCCAAAGAAACTCAATTATTTAAAATAGTTGAAGTTAATTAATTCATGAGTATTATGGTCAGAATACATTTTATAACACATCATTAATTATGTTTTTAATCATGTATTTTATCCACTAGAAATATTTATCTGGGACGGAGGGAGTAGTTTTTTCGTCCTTTGTTTTTGTTTTTTTTTTTTTGGCGTGAATTTTATTTACTTTTGTGATTCCATATTTTTTCACTCTATCTCTTTCAGACTTTTGTTAACCTTTTATAAATTTAAGTAATAAAATAATACTCTCTCGTTTTAGGCAAATACTTTACTATTTTATTTTTAGATGATCCACTCAAAAATTCTATTTCAAAAAAATTATGCTTACAATTTCTATAAACATTTTAACTCTACCTCCACTTATATAATAAACATCTTAACTATGCTCAAAATTCTTGGATTTATGTCTAATTCAAATACTACTTATAATATCTCTTAATTATTAAATTTTTTAAACTTTAGTAGAACAGAGTAATAATTATCTCGGTGGTCCAAAAATAGAGTTAAAGCTCCCCTCAAAGTATGAGGTCTCAATTTAATTCAATATCTTCCCCCAAACCTTGGGATAAAAAATAAAAAATAAAAAATGTCGGTAACCAATAATCATGAAGGAATTCAATTCTAAATAACGACTTTATACCTACTTCTTGGGGACAACACAATAATGAAAGGACTCTATACGTACTTCTTGGAGACGGGCAATGTTGGGATGCTCTGCTCATTTCTAAAGAAATTATCAGGATCTACCATGCTCTTCACTTTCACCAACCTGTCAAAATTACCCTTAAAATATTTAATCCCATAAACTCGTCCTTCAGAGTAACTGTTCCGTCCATTGTGTACGTTAATCGTACCTATGTCAAGGTCTCTATAGTTAAGAAATGCATCTCTTGGAGACTTTGACACAAACGGCGTCATGTGATTAAACAGCACCCTAGTCAAATTTACGTAGTGATCCGCGGCCTTCACCCCATCTTCATCCCAGTTTGTATTATACTGAATCAAAGCTATGTTTCCAGCTCTATGCGGAAATGGTTTCTCAAATTCGGAAATCTCAGCCATCCGTCCACCGTACGGATTGAAACATAACTTCGGCCTCTCGAGTTCAATCATCATCTTAAAAATCGATTCCAACCCGTCCTTCGGGACAGGTTGTTTTAAGTAGTCGGATTTCCTCTTTAGATGTGTGAGTACTAGAGGGGTTCGGTTAAGAAGAACCTCTACGGGTGTTCCGATAGGGTATTCGGCCCAGAAAAGAACCGAATCCAACCAACTCATTTCGATACATTCTGATCCCTTCAAAACCAACTCCGGAAAGCTCTTGTTTATGAGCGGGAGGAGTCTCGTGGCGTCACCGAGGAAAAAACCGACGAATGTAGCTCGTATCGCTTTGTCTCCGCTCGCATTCTTCACAATGTCGATGATCATTCTAATGAAGATATCGTCGTTCAACTTGTCGGCAACTAGTTGCCAACTGTGAACGATATTCAACACGTTTTTCGACCTCCGTACTTCAAAGACGGTCACAAATGGCGGAACGGGGACCAAGTTGATTTTGTACGAGAGAACTACCCCAAAGCTTGCTCCTCCTCCGCCAGTAATAGCCCAAAACAAATCCTCGCCCATCCATCGTCGATTCAGAAGGGTTCCATTGACATTTACTATCTCGGCGTTGACTATGTTATCGACGGTTAGACCGTACTTTCTCATCATGTTACCGTACCCTCCTCCGCTTAGATGCCCGCCAACACCGACAGTTGGACACACCCCAGCAGGATACCCGCGTGTACTATTGCTTTCCTTAGCAACTCTATAGAAAACTTCGCCTAGAGTTGCACCAACTTGAACCCAAGCGGTATCTTCCTCCACATTAACATCGACAGATCGTAAGTTGAACATGTCGAGCATAACGAAAGGAACGTCGGATACGTAGGACACTCCCTCGTAGTCGTGGCCTCCGCTTCTCGTTTTGAGTTGCACCCCATGTGTTTTCGCACAGACTATCGCTGCCCGGATGTGTGAAACGTGCGACGGGGTGATAATTAGAAGCGGTTTCCGGGTAGCGGACTCGTTGAATCGAAGGTTACGAATGTAGGTTTGGAGGACAGATGAGAATGAAGAATTGGTTGGGGTGTAGAGTACAGTAGAAAGTGGGAAGGAGGGTTGAGAATCATGAGTATGAAGGCATCGCAATAACTTGTGCTCGATTGTCAATGGCGGAGTTGTCCATAAAATGATAGAGAGGGAGCAAATTATTATTGCAAAAATGGAGGTTTTCGATTTGGCAGGGAAATGGTAGGCATTTGGTTTCTTCATTGGAGCTGACTGATCCATTTTGATTACTTCAGATTGGGGAAGAAGGCATCACAAGTTTTCAACCATTGAAAATGAATGAATAATAAACAACTACTGTACTAGCTTATCTAAATGGGAAAAACTTAGGTATTTGAACCAGTAGCACGTGATACAAATAGGGTGGGTACAATTATTTTGTATTACCTCCTTCCTTAAATTATTGTCTTGTTTGATTCGGTACATAAATTAAAAAAATAATTTATTTGAATATTAATATTAATATAGTATATTATTTTCTTTAATGTTCATGTACATGTAGCACATAATTAATGTAGAAAAAAAAATGATAAAATGGTAAAAGTAATATTCTAAAAAAAATTCAAACAATACAATTATTTAAGGACGGACAAAAAAAAAAAAACAATAATTTAGAGACGGAAGGAGTATTATATTTACATAGGTCTTAAATACAACATTCTAAAAGTACCAAATACCACACATGACCCCCGAAAAATATCGTTTTGCCCCTCATTTGTTGTAAATAAGTTTTACACCAAAACCCTCTCAATTTTGTATTTAGCGCAAATGGACCTTCTAGGGGTGAAATTTAGGATGGCCGCTTAGGGGTGGCGGCTCTTCCATTATCCGTTAAATTTTTAACGAATTTGTTAACTTTTTAACGGAATTGTTAACTTTAGAAGATGAAAGTGTATAAAAAAAACTTAGGGAATAATGGATAACCGCCTAGTCTAGGTGGATGTTTGGAATATGGATGGCAAGGGGTGGCGACCTTGTCAAAAAAATTTTGTTTTTTTTTTAATTTATTTATTATTATTATTATTTTTTGTATTTATAACACTTGTAAATATAAATTTCTACCAAAAAATATGTGCAAAATAGTAAATTCGTAGAAAATTTTTTATATTTAGTGTTTTGGGGGTGTTGTATTTAGCACCTCACTATATTTATGGCATTATACTCTATTTTTTGTACTAATCGAAAATTTTAATCATATAGTAAGTGAGATGAAATAGTATAATATTTCTATTAAGAGTTCATTTGGTGTGCAATATTTTCAAAATATATCTTTTTTTAAATACAGATTTCTTAAAATGTAGATTCTTTAAAATGTAGCTTTTTCTTATTAATGGGTTTGGGATACCATTTCAAAAAATATATTTTTTTCAGAGCATTTTAAAACCTGCATTTTGGATAAAAAAACCAAAAATCCCAACGTTTACAAATGCAGGGTTTAGAAGTCACGATTTTTTCTGCCACAACATACGCAATTTCTACAAATAAACTGGAGAAAATTGCATGCCGTTACAATTTGGTGAATTTTCAGCCACTTTAGTATCTTATATTTGTTTCAAACCGTTAAAATCCACTTTCATAAATATGTTCCAAAATGCCCTCCAACAACCTAAAGAACGGTTTCTCAGCCCGCTTCAAACCAACCCTCGGCCGCTTATCATATTCTATCTTCTTTCCCGGTGTCCATACCAACAATCTAAAATATATGTACAGATCGTGTCTTTTTCTTGTATCAAGGGTGGGTACAATTATTTCGTACTCCCTCTGTTACTAAATTATTATTTTGTTTGACTCGGTACACAGATTAAAAAATAATTTATTTGATCATTAATATTGGTATCGTGTGTTGTTTCCTTTAATGTTCATGTACATGTAGCACATAATTAATGTCGGAAAAAATAAAGGTAAAATAGTAAAAGTGATGTCCTAAAAAGAAAAGTTTCAAACAACACAATTATTTAGGGATGGACAAAAATTAAAAAACAATAATTTAGGGACGTGAGGAGTATTATATTTACATAGGTGTTAAATATAACATCTCAAAAGTGCTAAATATCACACATGACACCCCTGGGAAAAATATCATTTTGCCCCTCATTTGATGTAAATGAATATTTACACCAAAACCCTCTCAATTTTGTATTTAGCGCAAATGGACCTTCTAGGGGTGGAATTTGAGATAGCCGCCTAGGGGTGGTGGCTCTTCCATCATCCATTAAAATTTTAACGAATCCGTTAACTTTTTAACAAAATTGTTAACTTTAAGGGTTGAATGTGTATAAAAAAACTGACGGAATAATGAATAACTGCCTAGTCTAGGTGGATGTTTGGAATATGGCTCGCAAGGGTGGCGGCCTTGTCAATTTTTTTTAGTTTTAAAAAATTATTATTATTAATTTTTTTGCATTTATAGCACTTGTAAATATAAATTTCCACCAAAAAAATATGGGCAAAATAGTAAATTCGTCGAAAAAGTATTTAGCACCTCACTGTATTTATGGCACGATACTCAATTTTTTGTACTAATTGAAAATTTTAATCATATAGTAAGTGAGATGAAATAGTATAATATTTCTATTAGGAGTTCATTTGTTATGCAATATTTTCAAAATATATCTTTTTTTAAATGCAGATTTCTTAAAATGTAGATTCTTTAAAATGCAGTTTTTTCTTATAGATACATTTGGAATACCATTTCAAAAAGCATCTTTTTTTCCAAAGCATTTAAAAACCTGCATTTTGGATTAAAAAAACTAAAAAATTCAGCGTTTAAAAATGTAGGGTTTAGAAGTCGCAATTTTTTTCTGCCACAACATACGCAATTTCTACAAATAAACTGGAGAAAATTGCAGACTGGTACAATTTGGTGAATTTTCAACCACTTTAGTATCTTATATTTGTTAATTTCAACCGTTTAAATCCACTTTCATAAATATGTTTCTAAAATGCCCCCCAACAACCTAAAGAACGGTTCCCTCCTCGCTTAACCCGTAGTCGGCTTTTCAATTTCTATCTTCTTTCATGATGTCCAGACCAATGAACAATATAAAAGGTACATACAGATCCTGTCTTTTTCTTGTATCAATTGATCAATTAGATAATCTTCTAAATTCAGATTCTATTAGTGGGAATTAGAATTGAATGATTCAATTTAGTCTGATCTAAATGATATTTGGGGATCGTACCTTGTGTGCTGCATTTGTTGTATGAGCTCTAATTGAAGAACTGATAAATGTAAGCATGGCGGTGGTGAAGGAGTTACAGCTAAAGGAGGCGACGGAGCCAAAGCAATCCAATATAGTGCATAGATTTTGGTGGAAAGAAATAGGCCGATTTGAATTGACTTTTGGGAATTTGTTTATATATAACTTATAACTTATCATAAGTTATTTTTGAAGCGTTTAATTTGACTTATAAGAAGATAAATCATAAGTCATGATAACACCAAATGTGAACGGTGACCACGTCTGTTCCACGTAAGAGCCACGTACGTAATCTAGTTGGATACCGGCTGTGTGTTGCTGGGGGTGTCCTTGGTGCATGTTCTTGAGTAAATGAATGGACCAGTGACCTGTGAGCAGCAAGGAAGCACCGGTTAGGGGAGCTGGAGTGTCCCAGCTATAACTCTCCGGTGTGAGGATCAATATACGAGTTATAACAAGGCTTAATTCACAGAGCTTGGTCTGTGAATGAAGTTTATTACTCTCTCACAAGCTATGAACAAAAGCAAGAGCAAGAAGAAGAGAGTAGTGGTGTGTCGGTATTTTTTATTGCCTCCCCCTCAAGGGAGTTTATTCCTCAATATTTATAGGCTAGTGGAGGGCGAATATGGTCATTTGGAGGAGACCACCGGAGACCAACCTGCACAGTTCTTTTGTCTCTTATGTCATGTAGGCGGCGGTGGCAGGTCTAGGAGATCATGGTCTCTTGCTCGTACGGTGGTCCTTGTACTTTCCTGTCAGGAAGTGGGAGAGTGGAGCAAACTTCTGGCACGTTGGAACTGCGCCCCTTAGTATCTAATATGAGCAAGCTGTATGTGAGGAGTGGTAGTAGACGAGCTTGCAGAGATATACACCGAGGTCACTTAACACCGAGACTGCCCAAGCGGTCGGCCGGGGATACACCTAGGTCGCGCTTCAAGTTAAATAACCAGGTCAGCGAACTGACGAGCTTGCAAACATTTGACCCCGACTTGCGCCACGGTCCCAATTCCCCAAAACGATGCCACACCGAGGTTCGCATGTTTTTACGTGGGTCAACCCGACTAAATTGGGTCCCCTATATAAATGAAGGTTTTACCCTTGTTTCTTACTTTTTACCTAAAGCTTCACGAGCTGAGATTGCGAGCACGGTGGAAGGCGCTTTAAAAGGCTCACACAGTGAGGACAGCCGAACTGTCTCTGACACGGCCACACTTCCCAAAAAGGCCGAGCCAGTGGTAAGCCCGGATTTTAGGGCCTTGGAGCTTGGGAAAGATGCTAACTTGCAGATTACCGACAATACGTTGGTCGAGTCTTTCGAGGACTGCTCCCCAGGTCAGCTAGCTGGGATTATGGGGATTGATTTGACCCGCGTAAGTTTTTGACTATGCCTTCCAGTATTCTATTTATCTTTAAACTTTTCTGATCACGAACCACTGTGCAGTTTGTCACGGGAATCAAGGTTTATGCCAACTCCCTGGCCTTAGTTCCGAAGGAGAGGCGCCTGTTAACAGCTCGAGTTATCGAGCTGGAGAAAGCCGAGCTGAAAAATGAGGCCGAGATAGAGGGGCTTCGAGCCCTTATTGCTGAGTTGGAGATAGCTAAGCAAAAAGCTAGAGAGGACATAAAACTGAGCCAGGATCTCGCCGAGGGCAAAGTGGCTGAAGTGAACCAAGTCTAAGGTGAACTCAGGCAGCTGAAGGATGAGTTTAAGGTGACTAAAGCTGAGAAAGTTAAAATTCAGGCTGAGCTGAGTTCCACCAAGGATGAGGACTTGACTTCCAAGGGTGAACTGAAGAAGCAAAAACTGGCGTTCGAGCAGAGGATTAGCGAGCTGGGATGGCAGATATCAGACCTGAAAAAGGCGGCTCAGCCAGACCGCGTCATTAAGGCTTACAAGCAGAGCTCATCAAAGCAGAGCTCAAACTTAATGACGAGATATACTCGTATTATGAAAAAGGGAAGGCTCAGATTCTGAAGGTCGCAGCGGCAAGTGGGCAACCACTAAAAAATTTGATCAAGTGGGGAAATGCCAAGCATACTGGTGAGCTGGCCTGGTGGGGTCACGATTTGGTCCCCTTCAAGCCCGAGGAGCTTGAGTTGATTGCCAGGAAGGATGCTGAGGAAGGGCGTGAGCCCTGGGTGCCCCCCGAGCCGTTTGACTTGAACGTCTCTTATCTGCTTGATGCCTTGGCAGAAGATGATGGTATGGCATTTGATGGTGAGTACCAGCTAAAGGAGTTCGAAGGCTCCAAATCCAACTTGGAGGAGCATGCCAAAGCCGTCCACGAGGCTGAAAGCAGAGTTGATGTTAGTTAGGGGAAGGGAATCGTTGCATCGAGTATGTTGGGCCTGCGGGCCGTGTAACCAAAATAATGTTTTTTTTTTTAATTTGATCCCTCTTTTAGGAATTTATCGGGCTTGCGAGCCTCAGAACAATTCTGGCGATACGAGGATTCATCGCATGCTATGCGCGACCTTGCTTTTTGTAGACGATGTATATGATATCATGTTGTTTTTTATCTTTGACCTCGTCATAGCCTACTTTGTAATTTTATTTTGCTTAGGAATTTAAGTTTCCCTATGACCTTTCATACTTAGGACTTAATTATTTTACGATCTTCTTCATCATGTTGAAGAGTAGGTCATAACTTAACCTCGTCACAGCGAGGTGCATTTTAGTTTTGGGACTTAAGTCCTTTATTTTACGATCTTCTTCATCATGGTGAAGAGTAGGTCGTAACTTGACCTCGTCACAGTGAGGTGCATTTAGGTTTAGGACTTACGTCCTTTATTTTACGATCTTCTTCATCATGGTAAAGAGTAGGTCATAACTTGACCTCGTCACAGCGAGGTGCATTTTATTTTTGGGACTTAAGCCCTTTATTTTACGATCTTCTTCATCATGGTAAAGAGTAGGTCGTAACTTGACCTCATCACAGCGAGGTGCATTTTAGGTTTAGGACTTACGTCCTTTATTTTACGATCTTCTTCATCATGGTGAAGAGTAGGTCGTAACTTGACCTCGTCACAGCGAGGTGCATTTTAGGTTTAGGACTTACGTCCTTTATTTTACGATCTTCTTCATCATGGTGAAGAGTAGGTCGTAACTTAACCTTGTCACAGCGAGGTGCATTTTAGGTTTAGGACTTAAGTCCTTTATTTTACGATCTTCTTCATCATGGTGAAGAGTAGGTCGTAACTTGACCTCGTCATAGCGAGGTGCATTTTAGGTTGGACTTAAGCCCTTTATTTTACGATCTTCTTCATCATGGTGAAGAGTAGGTCGTAACTTGACCTCGTCACAGTGAGGTGCATTTTAGTTTTAGGTCGCTCGTTTTTCGCGATCTTCTTCGTCATGGCGTAGAATGGGTCACGATCTTTGAACAACCTTTAAACAAATACATTTAAAATAAAAGAGATGTACATAGTTTGGGGAATTGTATTTTCATTGATAAGCCTTCTTAAAAATACATACTATTACATTCAATGGTAATATTTTTTGAGGTGGTCGGCGTGCCATGGATTCCTGAGAGGGGTGCTATCTGGTTCAGCTAGTCGATATGTTCCTTCTCGGGCCATGCTTGTGACTTTGAATGGTCCCTCCCAGTTCGGTGATAACTTGTTTCTATTCGCATTCCTTCCTGTAACTTCGATTTTCTAAGTACCCAATCACCGACACCGAAAGATCTTGGTTTAACTCGCTTGTCGTAGTGGGCCTTGGCGAGCTGCTTGTAGTTAATCATTTTAAGTCTGGCCTCTAGCCTTTTCTCCTCCAAAAAGTTGAGGTCTAGCCCTCGAGCTGTGGTGTTTCCAAGCTCGTTGAAGTGGCTAACCCTAATGGTCGGCAGGGCCATTTCTACTGATGCCATGGCCTCCGACCCATACGCCAATGTAAAGGGGGTCTCCCCGGTTGGACCTCATATTGACGTGTGAATACTCCACAATACCCTATGTAGCTCATCAAGCCACCTACCTTTCTTCTCATCCAAGTTTCTTTTCAGCGCATGAAGGATTTTCTTGTTTCCCGCTTCGGCCTGGCCATTGCCTTGGGGATGAGCTACCGAAGACTGCCAGTGTTTTACGTTCATCAGCTCGCACTTTTTGGTGAATTTAGTAGAGAACTGGGTGCCGTGATCGGATTCAATGACTCGGGGGAGCCCAAATCGACACTAAATGTAATCATGAATGAAGCCTATAGCTTTCTCTTCGTTTATGGCGGCCAACGGCTTTGCTTCGACCCATTTGGTGAAGTAGTCCACGGCGCCCACGATCAGGAATTCGCAGTTGCCTTGAGCCTTCGGGAAAGGTCCTATGAGGTCGACTCCCCACATGTCGAAAGGCCATGCTACGACCACTGGGGTTTGTGGGACTGATGGTAACCTAGGGACGTCCACAAACCTTTGGCATTTATCACACCTTCGAACGTAGACCTCGGTGTCTTTTCGTAATGTAGGCCAATAATAACCATGGAAAATAATCTTGTTAGCTAAAGACCTCGCACTTGGGTGTCCTCCGCACAACCCCTCGTGCACCTCCACGAGCAAGTCCTCAACCATCTCAGGTCGAACACATCGAAGTAGGGGTTTTGTGAACGACCTTCTGTATAATACCCCTGCTATCACCGTATACCGAGTTGCTCTTTTTCTTAACATCTAGGCCAGGTTCCTTTTCGCGGGCTGAGTCCCATGCTTGATGTAATCTTGAATTTCATCGACCCAACATCTTTCTGTGGAGTTTATAGGCATGACTTTCTCCTTATTCACTGATGGTAACTCGAGGAATTCCAACCAGACTTTCAAGGGGAGGTCACCTATTTCTGAGGATGTAATCTTTGACAGAAAATTAGCCCGCGTGTTTTTTGTTCTATCAACTTGCTCCAGCTCCCAATACTCGAACCTATCCAATAGATGTCTAGCCAGCTCGCAATACTTTGACAAAGTGGGGTGTGATTAATCTCGTACTCCCCCTAAACCTGCTTCACGACGAGCTGGGAGTCACTGAAGATAATGACCTGAGATGCTCCTATGTCTAGTGCGAGCTCTATCCATGCTATTAAGGCCTCGTACTCTGTCTGGTTGTTCGAGGCGAAGAACTTGAACCTTAGTGCTTTACTGATCTCTCCCCCCACTGGCGGGTGCAGGGACATTCCCCGCTACCCGACTTGCTCAAGGATCCATCAACATGAAGTGTCCAGTACTGTGTTGGTCTTGGTTGTGTGGAGCTCGTAGCTTTCCTTTTCTTGGGTAGGCTGGGCGGGGTCGTTGCATGTGCTTGTTTAGCCAGAGCATATCTGTTGTATATTTTGGGTTGCACTATTTTCACTGATAAGAGTGGGACTCGGGTCAACACTGCGTACTTAGAATGGTTGGATGATCTTGCCAGTGTACATAAGTATAACTGGGGGGCTGCAACTCTAGCGTTTCTGTATAGACAGCTAAGGCAAGCGTCTCGATCACAGATTAAGCAGATGGCTAGATATTCCATGTTATTGGAGGTAACATACTTATATTTCTAAAAAGATTTTTCATTACATTCAAACATACGATAAATAAATTATATGTTATTATTTATAGTAAATTTGATAAATGTTGTGTTTTATTGCATGTAGACATGGATATACAAACATTTCCCAACTTTTAGGCCTGGATATAGTAACCACTACAAGAATACATGGCCATTTGAAATGAGGTGGGATCTAAAAGGAAAAGTTAGAGCATCCATGCAAAAATTATTAGCATACCGAAAACATCTCGACAGCCTTAGGGCCAATGATGTGAGTGTTATTTAATTTAGTTATCCAATAATTTTACAACTTTTATGTTAAATTAATTTTCTTTGTTTCTTGTAGGTAATTTGGAATCCGTATACGGGCACTTTTAGGGAACTACATCCATTTCTTAGCGTTTCGTTATATCACGAATGCTTAGTGGCGGGCTCGTTGTGGAACCATACCATCGACCGAGTTCTCAGACAGTACGGTTATGTTCAAACGATTACATTCCTTCCGATTGCTGCTGATGTTCTTGTGAGATGGGAGAAGAAGAGTTAGTCTATATTGTTGCCCCTTGCACCATACTTTTTCGTTTGGGATAGTCACTTCCTATCAAACGATCGTCTTCGTAACATTGCCCAACTACCATGGGATTGCGCTCCTGACTATTTGCAGTGATACAACGTCCATTCACATCCATTAGTTCAAAACCCCAACAGACGGTCCCCCCAGTTTACCACTACAGCTACTGTTCGTGTACTTGACGCACGGGAGATGGTTATGTCTGTACGCAATTTGATACAAACTCCGGTGCAGAGATGGAGATCAGGTGATCGATCGATAACAGGCAATGAGTTGGCTGATGTGTTCGACAGAACATATATAATAGTAAGAGGTCCAGATGATGCAATACTTTCTACTTCCGTGCGAGATGAGGCGGGTCCATCTCAAGGCCACTCTCGCCGTAGGAGACGAGGAAATTGATTTGAACCATATTTTGACTAAGTTTGTATTTTGACATTTATGTTAAGTATTTTGATGTATGGTGTTTGGAAAACAACATTATATGTAATTGATTATGTTAAGTAGTTCCGTGAATGTTATATGTAATTGATTATGTTAAGTATTTCCGTGAATGTTATGCAATTGATTATGTTAAGTATTTCCCTTAATCATTATGTAATTCATTATGTTAAGTATTTTGTTGGGGTTGCACATACTTACATTTCAGGTTGTATTATAATTTTTAGATTGAAAAAAAAAAATTAATGTTGATCTTTCGTAGTCTCCAACCGAACACCTCTAAGGTGTTCGGTACCCATAACCGAGCACCTTTGGATTTGTTCGACTGGACGCTACCGAACAACATCAAAAAAAAAAAATTTCAACCTAAAAAATTTAATACATAGGCACATAGTACCAAAATCTAAAAATACTAAAAAACACACAACATAATTACTTCAAAATAGTACCATAATACATGTTGAATTCTATTCCAAATCAAAGTTTAGTCCAAATTGATAGATTCAATATTATCTTTGGTGCGACTGTTTCCTACACTACCAATGTACATATTGTTTACTAAAAATATCCTTCCACCCTGCTGCACCATCTTGGCGAAACGAATCCCAATAGGTTGTCCAGCAAGCTACAAATCTCTCCTTGTACGGCAGCACCCATTGCTCAGTGACATACTTCACAGTGGATTGATATTCCTTGAAGTTTGATTGCAGACTACTAAGCAAGTCATTAAACTCTAACTCAGCATCTGTAACCACCAAAACGTTCCAAGCTGCAACAAACGAATTCCACATCTCTTTTTTCGGAACATTTTTTTGTAATTCGTCAAAACATTCTTATTAATATATCAACTACAAAGGAAATGTCTCGAAGAGGAAAAGTTCGCTCAAGTGCATTCATCAAAGCCTTTTCTTTATCAGTAACAATGACAATGGATAGCTCGGCTTGATGAATTAAGGATTTCAAGACTTTGCACGCCCACATATAATTGTCTTTACGCTTAAATTCCAAATAGGCGACAGCAATAGAAAATGTCATATGTGTCGACGTCACATCAACAATCTCCAACAAAGGTAACTTGTACCTATTTGTCTTGTAAATAGGATCCATAAAGAGGACCTTCGGAAATACCGCAATAACTCAACGCTCGTTGGATGAGCGAAGAAAAGATCCTCTACAGTATTAGTCTTCTCATAACGCCGATGATGATATAAATACCCATGCTCCTTCTATTTAAACATAGGCTGCTACATTTCCGATCGGCTATCACGCTCGATAACTTTACTCTTCGTACGAGCATTGTAGATTGTCTTTATTGTGGACTTATTATGTTCAAATTTTTGTTTTAAACCAAACAAAATGTCTTTCGGCTTACCATTGTTGTGTAACAAATCAACTACATAGTCCTCCTCTTCCACTCATAATTGACCAACATATGAGTGGTCTTCTAAGTATTCCACAGTTGGATGATTCTGCACACCACATTGAATCTCCAATTGTCATTGATTATTTGATACTTGCTTTCCCTCAAACGAAAATGACATTCACACTTCTTCGTACCAATTTCTCTCTTCCTTTTCAGTTTACTCACATTAACCTCTTCGACATTTTTTGCTCCAGATAGTAATGCCACAACCTTTTTCTTTTGACGGTAATCCCCATTACGTTCGCAGCCATTAACATCCGAGCTCTTTTCTTACCGCCACTACTATCTGACCTGCTGATTACTATTACAATGCCATGCTCCTTTCCCCTAGTGTGCACTCAATCAAACATATTCTCACGAGATGAAAACAATTCATGCGTCGTGAACACGTCTGTGTAATCCATAACAATATCATCAACATTTTTTTCATCATTAGGTTTCAAGGCTAATGGCCTCTGTAGACAACGTTTTTTAATCCTGTTAACAATTACAAAACTTTATCAGTAAAGGGTTAAAATATACTTTTCAGTAGGGGGCCATGGAACAATATAAGGACTGTTTGGCACCCCCTGCCGAACACTCTGAGCATTGTTCGGTGGGCACCAGATAAACAATCTTCAAAGTGTTCGGTAGGGGGTGCCGAATAGTCCTTATATTGTTCCACACCCCCGACCGAACAGCCCTGAAGGTGTTCGGTAGTTCATTGCCAAACACGATAACTCAGTTTACTTTGCCTGTGCTTCGAAAAAATTGAAGAAAATTAAAATTTAAGCCATGAAATTCTTTTACTTGTTCTTGCTTTATTAGCAGCAATGTAGAGGTATTTTTGGAGATTTAAGCAAAGTAGAGGTAGTTTTGGAGATTTAAGGTTTGAAGTTTGATGAAACTTGAAAGAAGACGAATGAGGTATGTGTTGTTTGACGAAAGAATGAATTTGTTAAAAGAGATGGGTGGGGCGTAGTTAAAAATTGGGGAATGCTAAACAACGCACCCATTTGTGCTAAACGACGCACCCTTCATGTTAAAATTACCAAGTTACCCTTAAACTAAAAAAATTTTAAAAAACAAAAACTAACAAACACCCCCCTCCCCCACTTCTCATTTTAACTTAAATTCATTCTCTCTTCACTTTTTCTCTCACTTTCTCACTTTCTCTCATTCTCTCCACTTTTCTAACAAAAGCCTATATTCCTTCAACATTTACTCAAAGAAAAAGGTACGTTTCTTTATAATTTTTGTAATCTTTTATTAAATGTTAATGTTTGAACTAAATGAACTGAAAAAAAAAAAAAAACGCATTTTTAGAGGGCCGGACCGGCTATGCCAACAAACAACCGGGCCGGCTATATACAAGGACAACCGGGCCGGCTATAATGCATTTGGGCCGGGCTATATTTGAATAAGGCCGGACCGGCTATATTTAAATATAACCGGGCGGCTATATTTAAATATAACCGCCTCCTTGTTTTTTTTTTTTTTGAAATAATAATGATGTTCCTATATTTTTGTTAGATTAAATTGCTTTATTATTTTAACTTTTAAAATTGCTATATTTTTGTTAGATTAAACTTTATAAAACATAAATTTAAAACATAAAAAAAAACATATATTGCTATATTACATTATTGATTATTTAAACATAAATTTAAACTTTTAAATTGTTAGCTATATTTAAACATAAATAAGAACATAAATTGCTATATTTAAATATAAATAAAAACATAACTTTTTTTTTATCGATTATATAAAACATAAATTGATATATGTTTGTTGTTTGATTAAATTTTTGTTTTACGTAAATTTTATAATTCTGCTAATTGTTATTGTCATTTATGTATTTTATAATTTTGTTTTAATTAAATTTTGTTAGCTTATTAACTTGTTATTGTTAATTTTAGATGTCAGGAGTTGGTGGCAATGGCGATGGTGACCAATCGGACGAGAGCTTATAGCGGGAGGTGAAGGATCGCATAGTAGCCGCATCCGCCCGAGCCAAAGCAAGTAAGAGGCGAGCGGGATAGTCGGCCAGTCGGCCCTCCACCGATAGTTCATCATCCGGCTAGTGTCACTCGTGAGCGGACTCCACCGGCCTTTTCGACTGGTCATGGATCCTTTCATGCTGGTGGTCCTTCGCCAATGGCTGAGAGTGATTTGGCGGCTGAACGTGAATTAGAGGTAATTGGACCTCAACTGTTTCAGTCGGGTCCTTCTGCTAGTAGTCAGGCGACAGGGTCGAGCATGAGGCCTGGAAGGGGAAAGGGTGTGATGAGTGCTTCGCATTTTCAGCAGTTGCATCGCACCTATCAGATGCAGATGGGAGACACTGACGATGACTCTGATGATGATGATGATGACGACGACGACGGCGATGACGGACGAGGATGTTGCTATTGGTCGAGGAGGTCGAGGTCGTGGGCGTGGGCGTGGGTGGTCGTGGACGGGGACGAGGAGTTGATACCGATGATGATGAGTGGATGTTATTCGATTCACATCCAGGGGGGCCCGCCACGCCGACTGTGCTTACTGGTTTTCTTGGCCATATTGCGCATGCAATATGGAATGGCGAGGTAAAATAAATTATTTTCACGCATAATTTTGATTATTGTTATCAATATATTTTGTATGAGATTGGTAATGATAATTATTAAATGGGTGATATTTTTTTTAACGGCGGCAAGTGTTGATTTGTCATAATGCGCCGATCGCCTTACTAAATGGGTGATATTGTGCCGACAGACGAACGACCTTATTAAGTGTCCGGGCTAGGACACTTGAGGCGTGCATGTTTCAAACCTAAACATGCCTTTGATTTCGTTTGTCGGCGATGGCACCCGAAACAAACAGTTTCCATCCGCCATTTGGTGAGATGTCTATCACTCGCACGATGTGCATTACATTCTACGGATTCCCGTGGCGGGGAATATTGTCATCCCGAACACATCAATCTCGGGAATCAAGGGTCACTGTCGGCCCTATTAGGAATGACAATGTCCGAGATCGCCAAGAAGTCGAGCGGCGTTAAGTTCAACTTGTTGATGGAACGTCTAAGCCCGAAGTAGTTAGTCCAAGAAATAGGGCGATGGGTTATATCATGTGGTTCTGGGTGCAACATTATTTTTGGACAAGACCCGAATCGATTGATGTGCATTATTTGCCCTTGTTGGCGAGCTTAGCCGACGTTTACGGTTATGCGTGGGGTGCGGCTACCTTGGCATATTTATACCGCCACTGAATTGCTTCTAGGGCGAATACCGCCCAAATTGCGTGGTGTTTGACGTTCTTTGCAGTGTGTATAATTAATTATTGAAATTTAATTATGTAATTTTTTGGTAACATATTTAATTGGCACTTGTTTTTAACACATTTAATTGGCACTTTTTCGACTTGGATCTACGAGTACTTTCCCGCATTTAGACCGAGCAGAGGCAAGGATGGACGCCGAACTTGCCGTGTTCGTTGAGATGGGCCCCCACCGCGACACCAAGGACGTCACAGACAGCTCTGCTAGAGTATAGACGTGCACTAGATCGATTATCTGCTGACTTGGTACGTATTTTATTTATTTTCGTAAGCATTTAATAGAATATTTTATTAATGATGTTTAATTATTTTATAATACAGGTGACGTGGACCCCATTCCATGTGAATCCGACCGCTGAAGTCCCAATTAGTCTTTTCTCGGGCATAATTCATTCCAAGGATATTACCGAGCCGTACATGCCCGATCGATGCCTACGACAGTTTGGGTATACACAAGTCATACCGTCTCGGATATACGTCCCATCGTGGTGTATAGAGGTCGGAATGCCCATAAGTACAAATGCAAGCACGAGCTTATGAAGAGGGCATGGCAAGAATGGCGACTTCTTCTGCTCAATTTGAGCGCCATTGGGTCCTCGGTAGCGAGTTACCCACATGAGGCGGTCGACGGTTACATGGCTTGGTATCTGGAGCATTCGCATCCTCGAGTCTCGCCGCGAGCTAGGAGTGCCGATGCTTTGGGAAGTTGATCCCCACGAGATACCCGAAGCATCTACGGTGAGTAACTATTAATTTTTATATCGACATTTTTTCAATCATTACATATTATATTTGATTTTGAGTAACTATTAAATATTAACACTTGCGCGTCTGGGTTGGACACCAACTGGAGCTTCTAGTCCCGAGAGGCGGATGAAACGGACGAAGTTGTCTTTTGGGAGACACTTGATGACTTGTGTAATAAAGTTAGAGAATGGATGTAGATGAACATGTAGGGTGTTTAATTTTACTTTAACCAGGACGAATATATGTATTATTTACTTATGTTTGATACGATATTTTGGTTTCAGTCTTTATGTATGATAAACATTTTCCTGACTTTGCATTCTATAATTGTTGGACATTTCAAATTGATAGAAAAGTGCCTAATTACTTTAACATTACACAATATAGAAAAGTTCATAATTAATAACATTACACAAATGTTTTCTTTTACACGCATGTTGTTCAAATTGCTGCGATCGTTGCCTCCAAAAGGAAAATTCGCCTGTGCAATGTTGGGATCACAAATTAGTTCCCAACCGGGTATAATCTTTGGCATTGGAGAGAACCCAGGCATATATAATGCAATGAAGTGGTTTCCATTAACCAAACCGAAGTCTATCTGTTCATTTGGCGTGCACCTTCTTCGGCCCGAGACTTTAGTGGTAAGTATGTCGTACTGAAGTGACCAACATGTGACTATCTTTTGGTACTTGGTCGCAATCACAAGTCCTAAGTCCATGAGATCCAAATAATGCTCTTCGGTCTTTGAGAGTGATACCATTCAAGTCTATATTTTCTGCATTTACTACATGCTCCCGCAAAACTCGTACATAAAATTCCAGTTTCCCCGAGCTCATGTAGCAATTCGAGTCTCACATCAAGCCACCTCCTCGAACCATACCGAAATAGGGCAATGACTCGAACCCACAATTTCCATCTCCCTTTACATTTACATAATCATCAATGAAGTCATGAATGAAGGATGGTACTTGATCTGCGAATGGAAATGAATTACCCGTACTATGCATCGATGAAGATCGACCTCGACCTCGACCTCTACCTCGACCTCGACCGGAGATGGACATTGGGTCACTAATCATGGAGTATGTCCGATCTACGTGCTCCCGGTCGGACAACTCCCTTTTGGTCGAGTTTTCCCTGACGTCCTTTGTGATGCTCATGTATAGGTGTACCTAAACATTGTAACATTACACAATATAGAAAAGTTCATAATTAATCATTTTAACATTACACAATATAGAAAAGTTCATAATTACATATTATATTTAGATGTACTGTTGTCGCCGCATGAGAATGAAAGTAGGCGTGAAATCGGTGGCATAATGTTGCTTTGTCTTCAGCACATTTTTTATGTCATACATCGGGTTGTTGAGCACTTCATCTGCACGAGTAGCTCCCTCCATCCGGTTCATCAAATTTTTCTCCCTCCATATGTAAAGTCCTCCAAAAGACATGGATACCGTGGGGATCAATTGGTAGATTAGCGGCCTCCAACACATTCATTTCATGTGCACACGGTAAGCCATGTGTTAGTCTGAACGAACAACCGCATTTTTCAGAATCAGTACCAATTTTCTTTTTCGACCCCGTACGTCAACCTCTTCGATGAGCAGTTCAATACAATGGTGCGATACTTTACCTCTCAAGTTAAAAAACAATAACCTATCTCATTACTTTCAAATCAAAGTTCCTTGCCCGTTCAAATGTAGTCTTGATCTCGTTGAATTGGAGCTCGATCAAGTCATGGATCTGCAAGACTAAACTATCCAAACTGTTTGACGATGTTTTTAACCAACTCTTTAACATCCCATGTGCACTCTCAACTCTGTTGTACGATATGACATAAAAAATAAATTAGATCAATGTAAAATTGGACAAATTTAAATCATTAAATTAAAGATAAATTTAAAACTAGTACTGTTGGTAGTAGTAGTTCCAAAATGCACATAATTTTTGTCCAAGCATGGACAAATCGATCTCGATACGGCTCCAACCATTCCTTCTTCACGTAACGATCCGAGTGGTATCCATTTCCATTTTTCTTCCATCGAGCCAACATAAGTTGATATTCATCCTCGCATGGCGTGCACTATCCTTTGCCATCGTGAACTAAATGCTTTGGTAAATTTTTTATTCTTCATCAGCTGTACCAAATATTTTTCCACGTTCTTGGATATGTGTCGCCTACATAAAAGATGTTTTGACTCGGGAAAATGATGCTCAACGCACTCATCAAAGCCGGTTCTCGATCAGTAACTATCACATCAGGAGCCGCAACACTATAAAACATCATCCGCAGCTGAGTCATTGCCCAAAAGAAGCTTGCTTTCCTCTCATTTTTTAAGAAGGCGAATGCTACATGATAGTTTTTGCCCGTCGATGTAATCCCAATGATCTCCAACATAGGCATATCGTATTTGTTTGTCCGATACGTACAATCCATACACAAAACATACGGATATAACGTCAGCAGCTCCTGCGCCTTCGGGTGAGCAAACATGACATCGCCCAGAACGTTTGTCCCCTCCATATGCCTAAACCACGTCTGGTATCCCAAATTCTTTAACAAGGAAAAAAAATATTGCATCTTTGTCATGTTGCCCATTTTATTCATTCTTATCTTCTGTTGGGCATTTTGCACCTGCGAGCATTAAATAAAATTTACGTCAATAGTGAATCTAAAAAAATGTTACCAATTATTTTAAACAGATTTCTCACTTAACACATTGATTTCTGTACCTGTCTCAAACTGCTGCAATTTTCTGGATTTTCTTTCTTTATGGCGTTGAGTATCTGTTTCCCCTTTATGTTTGCATGACTTAATTCTTTGATCATACCGAATTCCTTCTCGGTAAACGCCGTTTCAGATCTATGCCACTGGTGATAATCCGACAGTTGATGGTTGTGTTTGCCCTTCTCTTTCTTAATGATCACCTTCCACTTACCATGGGTATTTTCCACGGCTATTACTTCGAACGGGCATTCTATTTTCTTTGTGCCTCTCAAATTTCGATCCGCTTCGTCCAACTCTCCGTCATATTTGTAAACCCCACCCCTCTCACATCCAAACCACAACCTTTTACATCCGTTCGCCCTTGTTTTCTGCCTTGAATTCTTTAGGTACATATTATGTTCTTTTCCTACTGCTCTAATCCAAGCTTCAACTTCTTCTCGACTGGCAAACACATCATCAGTCGCAAAAAAATGTGACACGTCAGGGAAATCTTCCGTATCATCATTAACGATGTGAATACCCTGCAAATAAACATAATGTAGCATTAAAAAAAATTTAATTATCCATGTATTGAATTAAAGTATGTTACTTCATTTGTAATTATATAAAACATAAAAAATAAACATAAAATAAAATAAAAATAACCAAGACTTTAATTTACAAAAAAAACAAAAAAAAAATCAAGCCATCACACTTTAATTAAAGTATGTTATATTATTTGTATATATAGTGTAATTATATTTATAGTTATATTTAACATATTTAACATAAAAAACAAACATTATATAATAAAATATTAATAACCAAAGACTATTTAATTTATAAATAATAAAAAAAAACCAATACACTTTAATTAAAGTATGTTATTTTATTTGTATATATAGTGTAATTATATTTATAGTTATATTTAACATATAAAACATAAAAATACAAAACAAAACAACACAATTTTATTTAAAAAAATAGAAAAGGAGGGCCGGCCTTTATTCCATATGGCCGGACCGGCTATATAACAAATGGGCCGGGCCTTTTTTGTTATATAGCCGGCCGGCTATATTGGATAAGGGCCGGACCGGTTGTTTCTATTGAGGGCCGCCCGCCATTTTTAAATAGGTAGTCCTATGAATTCAAAAAACCCTAATTTAAATGAAAAATATTAGATTAAATTGAAAAACGTACCGTAAAATAGCTATCTTCGGTAAAATTGACATTATTGTTGTAATCCATATCTCCGTATATCAAAATTTAGATTGAAAAGAGGGAGAAAGTGAGAGATAAAGTGAGAGATAAAGTGAGAGTGAGAGTGAGAGTGTGAGAGTTAAAGTGAAAGTGAGAGTGAAAGGTGAGAAAAGCTATTTATATTTTTTACCTTAGTTTGTTTTTGTAAACATACATTAAGAAACGACATTAGATAAATAGTTTATTAAATTTGTCCGAACAAATAAAATCTAACGCAATAATATATATTAATTAAGAACTCTAATCATTTTTATCTTTTATACTAATCAAGGGCGTTTTTGTCATATTTTAAAAATTCATTAAAAAGGGTGCGTTGCTTGCTATCGGGTGCGTCGTTTAGCGCCCATGTAAAAATTTTAAGAGGTGTACTTAAAACTTTTGGGATGATATAAAAAAAAAAAGGGGTGTACTAAAGGCATTTAGATTTAAATTTATGCCGGCGGTGTAGATAGAGAAATGGGGATGTAAATATCAAGACGAATGATTGCTTAAGCCCTTTAATTTTTCAAAGGAGAGGAAGACGAGTGCGTCTTCTCCGATGGAGTCGTCCACAAGTAGTAGTAGTCCTTTGTTGGTGGCGGCGGAGAATTGCCCCGGCTGCAGGGTCGACCGTCTCAAACAGCAGCACACCGGTGTGCCTTATAAGCACCTTTCCTACATCTGGATCGTCTCCCTTTGCACCGGTTCTCTCTCTCTCTCTCTCCCTCCATCTCTTGTTACTCCCTCCGTCTAAAAATAAGTGTTTTCTTATTCTATTTTAGACAACCCAAAATAATTGTTCCCCCTCATTTTTTTGAAAGTTTCGTTAGAAAGAAAAGTAGGTGGACCATATTAATTTGATACTACTAGTTATAAGACACTCCGGAAAATTACATAAACTCAAACACTCTTAAAACCCGTATCACACCTATTTTGTAACCGACGGAGTAACACATGTATAAATACACTTGTTGTCCACTTTATAACATTGCAAACGGATATCAGGAGATCACACTTCACTGATGTGACTTAACTTTTTAACAAAATGAATATTCATTTTTGGACATAATTTTTTAAAACTGGATATTCATTTTAGGACGGAGGAGTAGCTTTTATCATGAAGATGGCTGACATTACAACCAGGGTTCCACTATATATATATATATAGAGAGAGATGTAGTAACTGCAATTGAATTGAATTTGGGTTTTGATTAGAATGATGAAGTTTTTCTTAATTGTGTTCTTTCTTATCTTTTTGATAATTTGTGTGTGTTGGGACTTGGGACGAGTGGGTGAGTGGGTGAGAGGGGATATCTGCTAGTATATATGTGGGCTTAAGTTAGTTTAGCAATTGTCAATGGCTTTGGAGTTATCTGAATAGATGTTATGGAGATGGAGATCGTTGTCGAGATATTGGTTTATGTCTAGGAAGATTATTACAATCGTAACTTCTTTCGTTCTACTCGGAGAGTCTTTCCGTTTTGAGATATTCCACCCAAATAGTTTCATTTTAAGAACTAAGCTTGTGATTCCACAATTTCCTAAATTTACAGCTTGTTCTTTGTTCTTTGTTTTGAATTTTGTATTTTCTGTTTTTGATTTACATCCAGTGTAGAATTTCATTTGAGTTACAATTTTCACATCAAATATTCTGTACCATAAAGTTAAGAATGTGTGATTGTTGTCCTAGAGAACTTTCTCTTAAACTTTACTGCTATACAGCGATCACATAAAACTCTAGATGCGATTCTGCACTTTACGGATGATTTTACATCATCATCATTCCACCACACTGTTTTGATTTAAAATCGAGCCGAAGCTTCCATTGTGGTAGTTCTTGGCCATCAAACTTAAAGGTGTCTCCATGAGTAATCCTTCTACTTGTAAAGTTACATATTTCATACCCTGTTTTATTCCTATTTGTTTTAAACCCTCTCACTTCTAAAGCTTCTATCCACTTTTCTAATTGAGCATTTACCCTATCATCCTCTCACCTATAAGGAAAGTGTCATTGTTAAATAACATGCACCGATGTATGTCGTCTTGTATATCTTTAGTTAATCCATCCATCACAAGGGAAAAAGATAAAGACTTAAAGCTAATTCTTGACGTCGTCCAATCTTTAGTTAATCGTGATTTGCATCTCAGTAACCATGAGGGAAAGGAACGGGAAGGGGAAACGTAAGGAAAGAGGAAGCTAAAATCAACAACGATACTTGCTAGAAAGACTGAAGTATGTGAAGGACTTTCAAATGTGGAATAGAAATCTGAGTGGAAAGGTGGAGGTCAAATAGCTGAGCTGTTGGAAGAGATCTATCAGTTGGATGTCAGTGAAAGCTTATTAAGGGAGAAAATTAGCAAGCGCTTAGAATTGAGGGTGGAGGTAGAAAGGGTTGTGGTTTCTCTGGAAAGATATTCGTTCAAGGTGAAACTGTAGTTATACATTGTTAAGAGAAGGCAATATAAATACTAAGCATTGGTTCGCCAGTGCACAATATAACATCAACCAGATCCAAAGAGTTTCTAGAGAGACTTCGGCGATCTGGACTTAAATCAGAAAGGGAATAGTTAGGTCTTGTGTTAATCAGTTTTCCTAGTAGTTACGTCTTCAATAACATTTATCACTTGAGATGGTTTTGTAAATTGGTATTACACATATTTGAGATGGTTTTGGGGTTTAGAATTAATATTTGCTAAAATGGAGATCATTTCTGTTGGAAAAGTTGTTCAAGCCACAGAACTGGCTTCTTTGTTGGGGTCTAAGTGAGCAGCTGTCCAACTAAATATCTTGGGTTACCATTGGAAACAGTTTTGAAACCCAAGGTTGTTTGGGTTGCAATGGTGGAAAGATTTCAGGGAAGGTTATCTGGATTGAAGTGGCAATATCTGTCAAAAGGTGAGAGATTAACATAGCCTTCCAAGGTTATGCACATGTGCTCATGTGGTTCGCCATGGGTCCTTGCTAATCATGCATCAGAGCTGGATCATAAAATTATCTGCAGAAGACCAGTGAGAACAAGTTGTCAGTTCCAAAACCTTAAGTTCTCAAAATATAAAATAAAAATTAGTTGAATCTTCTAACAAGAGACTCCCTGGCAAAGTCTGATGCATTACTTGCACATTTTTAAACCGCGAGCCATCATACTGCAATGATTTCAAGATTCATATAAAAGCCCAACAAAGCCTGTTTTCTTTCCTTGTCAGTATCCATCATAACCAAACACGGGAGCATGTTTCCTAATCTTCTCCTTTCCTTGTTCTGAGATCTGAACATATGAGTATTGCCCTTAGATTTTATAATTGCCATGACCAGTATGAATTGGTTCACGAAACTCAAATGACATGTAGGGAGATGTTGCTTATTTCATTCGTTGGATAGGAAATGTTGCATTTAGTGTGTTTCCCTTCAACTTTTTCATGATTTGAGTATTGTTAGTGTCGATAGAAAAGCTTCATCAGCTCCAATCTTTACTAATTGAAAGGAAAAGAAAATGGAAAATGGAAACGAAGAACTGGCCGCTTTTCTGAAACTATTGAGCTATCATGGCATCTAGGGGTCGGACTCAACAAGTCTCAATCGTGATGCCATTTGGTAGGATGCTTTCTAGGGACAAGGAGGTTGGTTTGAAAACTGCTTGTGTGATGGGGCAAGAGGAGGTTCGAGTATCTCATTTGTAATTTGCGGATGATACTATGCTTTTCCTTTCTGAGGGTTCTGGAGAGTTTAAAAATTCCCTTACTCTTCAAATTTTTTAGACTATCCCTGGGCTTGAGATTAATTTAGTTAAGTATGGGTTGGCCAGGATTCATTTGGTTCCTAGAAGGTGAATTCTTATGCTTCTCTGATAGGTTGTCAGGTTCTTTTGTGGCCTTTATCTTACTTGGGTGTTCTTGGGGGCAGGAAGGGGGGGGGGCGCCCAAGATCGATAGCTTTTTGGGATCCTTTCTTCGAGAGAGTGGCTAAGAGGTTAGAGGGGTGGAAGAGAGTTTTTTTCTCCCTTGGGACAAGGATTGGTCTTGTTAAAGCACGTCCTTCGAGTATATTCCTCTACTTTCTCTCCATTTTTAGGATTCCAGTTAGTGTGGCCATGAGAATTGAAAAGATTTAGCTATGTTTTGTAGGAAGGAGTTAATAAGGGTGGGAGAGATAATTTGGTTGCATGGGCTGATGTGTCTAAATCTATACACGAAGATGAACCTGGTCTGTAACAATCTAACATTTCCTTAGTGGGTATGGCAATTTCCTCATGAGTCACGAGACTCAATCTGGCATAAAATGATTAATTGTAAGTTTGGTCTGCATGAGAATGGGAGGAATACACGTGTTAGGCGTATGGTTACTCACAAGAGTCCCTAGAAATTTATACATCAGTGTATTCTTTATTCTTACCTTTAACCTGGCTCAAGGTGGGGGGATGTGAATCACATTCTGTAGGGATATGGGTAGAGATATTTCTTTTCAGAGGGCCTTCCCTCGCTTATTCCGGATCTCTTCGATTCACCTAGCTCTTATCTCTACTTTTGTAGTCAGGGACAATGATCTTATTTACTTGGATTTCCTTTTTTCCCGTAATTTGAATTATAGGGAGGCCGAGGAGCACTCTACTCTGGGTATTTTGTCTTATGTTCATCTATTGTATAATTCTGATACTTGTCCATGGGTGTTGGAGAGATAAGGTTTGTTTTCTTGTAGGATCTTCTTTTTTGCATTTGGCTCACTCTCTTAACCCATCATTTTCCCCCTATTTTGGAAATCTCGTGCTCCGTTGGTTCGGCCTTTTGTTAGGTCTCGAAGCTCAACACTAACGATCGACAAGATCATAGACCTTATAAAAGGATTTATCAGGATTGGTGTGTCATGTGTAAGCTGGCTTCGGAGTTGCTTGATCATCTTTTTCTCCTTTGTGATGAGGCTCAGTATTTATGGAACAATCTGTTTGGCGTTGGTGGTGAGGCCTGGGTCTGCCCGGAGTCCATTCATTCATTTCTTCAGATATTGTTCAAAGGATATGGTAGGGGTAAGGATGCGAGTTTGCTTTAGGAATGTGGGGGTGTTTGTATGGTCAATGTGGCTTGAGAGGAATTCAAGAATTTTTAACGATTAGTTGTGGGATAGAGTTGTCTATGGCTCTATGGCTTCTTTATGACCCTTGGCGTGGGGTGCCTATCAAGGAGTTCCCATTTCTGTTATGCAACCAGATTGGAGAGACTTGATTTTTTGAGTCTTTTGGGATTTTTTTTTCCTTTTCTGTATTTGTCTATTGATGAAGTCCATCTCATGTATATCTCTTTTCTTATCTATATAATTTTTTTATTATTAGAAAAAAAATAGGTCTGTGAAACTATTAACAATTCGCAAGTTGGTTGTTGAAGTTGAGCAAGCCATTCTTTGTCACTGTCCACTAAATTTCAGCTTCCCTTATGTTCTTACTTTTCCCCCCTCCAATTCATGGAGAAATGTCATTGATGTTTCTCATGATTTGTTAACATCAAATTATACATGCCTAACATGCGTGGCTTTTTGGACTCTTTCTGCTTCTGTTCCCTCCTAGAAATTATGCTTTTGTTCTCACTCCTGCTTCTTCAACCCTCCTGCCCTTCTTCGTGTGAAATAGAATGCGAGGGACTTAAAGTTATTATCCTTTCACGTAGTCAGTTGTTCTCCCCTATCATGGCATTTATGAGTTAGACTCAGTAAGTCTCAATCTGAATGGACACTTGGTGTGGCAGTGACCTCTTTCTCATTTTTTTTTTCAAAGAACCAGTATGATTGATGTTGGACCACATACTTTTTTTTTCCCTTTCTGTTGGTAGTTCGTTCTTTGGGATGTTGCCCTTTAGATTAATATCTTACAATGTGTTTAATTCTCTTGACCAAGGTTAAAATCACGTTTAATAGAAAAAAATCTTTCCTTGTTTTGTTTTCCCCTTGGCTCTAAACTTCTTTTATTTGTGTTCTTATTTTTCAGCTCTTCCCATATCGTCTCTCTTTCCATTCATTTACTTCATGGTAAGTAAGTTCATTATCGGAGATTACTCTCTCATTTCATAAGGTATATTCTTACTTGAATATGAACCAGATCTTGAACTTTTGACTTTTATTTTCTTAGCTATTGAGTATTGACAGGGAATTAAGCTGAGAACTTCTTGGAGTTCCATGCTACAATAACATGTGAATGGTACTCATGTTATTGTATCAGCTTCAGTACACATGCATTCAGAAGTTTGTTTTTGATGGTGGAAAACTTCAACCCCTTACCTACCAGCTTTGCGTGGGCATGGTGGATGTTTGTGCACAACTTGACGAATCCCATTTTAGTAAGCTGAAGTTGGATTTGAATGGTTATTGAGAGCCTCTACTTGTTTCTTTGCAGATCAGGGACTTCCATATTGCAAAACAAGAGGAAGATATTGGTTTTTATGCTGGATTTGTGGGTATGTTATGAAGGCAAATCATGCCTAATTTAACTGCTTCATTTTTTTCTCATGAACGTTAGTAGAATTACTAGACTACTTCCGATCAAGTTTGATATCCTTTGTAGGATCTTCATTTATGATTGGAAGAGCCTTGACTTCGGTATTTTGGGGAGTGCTTGCAGATCGATATGGCCGAAAGCCAGTAATATTGATTGGCACATTTTCAGTGTAAGCAGTGATATTTCATTAACTGTAGTCACTTCCACTCATTGGATGCCAAATGCATATTAAAGCTTCAGTTTTTTGATAGTTGTTTCTTTCATTCAACATCGTGGATCCAGGGTCATTTTCAACACTTTGTTTGGGCTCAGTTCAACCTTCTGGATGGGACTGTCTATGAGATTTCTTCTTGGATGTTTTAATAGTCTACTAGGCACAATAAGGGTATGCTTTATATGATAATAGCTAAACATGGTTTTAATAATGAAGTATATTTAAGCATTTTGATACACTAACAAAATCCAAATTTGGCTACGTTGCAATCTATGATCACACTTTGTTGTGTTTATGTTTTGGAATTCACTCCAGGCATATGCGTCAGAAGTATGCAGAGATGAGTATCGAGCTCTGGCGTTGTCAATTGTAATATATCTCTGCTTTGTTTATTTTTAGTTGTGCATCTTTGCTCATATTGACTACTGATCTCAGAATCTAATATCAGGTCAGTACTTCTCGTGGCATTGGCTTGATTATTGGTCCAGCCATTGGAGGGTTCTTTGCACAGGTATAAGTGTTATGATTATGCAATCTTTGATTTTGGCGGTATGCAATGGGTGCTTTCCTTGGTTTGGCAATTTCTGGCATAATAGATTAGAGAGCTGCCCTCTGGTCCTAATGTTTTGCCTGTCTACACTATTGCTCATGGGTTTGTAAAAGTTGTTTTGAAACTTTTAAGTTTCTAACCAGGAGTTTTGTCGCCTTTGTCTCATTAGCCTGCAGAGAAATATCCAAATATATTTTCTGAGGACTCTTTGTTTGGCAGGTAACTCGTCCTACAATTTATACCATTCTTTGTCATCTCTCTCTTTCTGCATCAGTAAGTAACTGTGTTATTCTCTGATATGTGACAAAGGTTTCGGGTTTCCACCTTCCAATTGTGTGCAGTACAGGTTTCCTTACTTCCTACCATGCCTTCTTATATCACTATATGCTGCAGGAGCATTCATTTCTTGTTTGTGGCTTCCTGTAAGTTTCTAATTTCCGTGCTCTTTTTGGTTATCTTTTTGTACCTGCTGGCACCTACAGTACTGCAACACTTGAAATCAAAGAAAAGTGCAAATGAATTGAGATCTTATTTAGTTGCCTTTTGGATGAATATTCATGGTTATATAGAAGTTGGCGGTTTGACTCAGAAGTTTCTCTTTAATAACTTCATGATATGAGGAGCAATCTGACCCTCACAAGATTTGTCTTTGAGACCTCCTCGATGTCCATGGTCGCTGATATGCTTAAATGAGATTGCATATCATGCATGTTAGAAAAATCGAAAGTATTCCTTTAGTTACAAAATTATAAATCACCTTCCATTTGGCATTCATGTTAAGGAGAGCCGATTATAGTTTAAAATGTAAAAACTTGTGATAACATTTTCCAAATAGTAACATGTAAGTGGTCTGTCAGCACAGCTCAACAAGTGATTCTTCTAGACTTTGTGAAAGAGTCTCTTGCAAGCATCAGGTTTGGGTACCGTGTAACAGTCAGATCTGTGGTATCCATGAATTTAGGATACATGATTCGGCTGATAATCTATACAATTTCCTGTATATCTATTTAATATCAACTATATCCCATAGTGATACCTTGTTATACGTCATTTAGTAATGTATTCTACCTTGACAGGTTTAAACACCAGACCTCTAGCGTGAGGTCATTCTGAAAGGCCCGTGTATCAGCGAGCGCGGTCTAGTGTGTGGAAATGCAGTGAGATTGCAATTTGAGTTTTTCTTTTTCCGTTTCTTTTTGAAGGAAACACTGCACATGCATCATGGAAAAATAAGTAAGAAAGGGGACTCGTGTGATGTGGAAGAACTGGAAGCTTCTCCTGATTTATTTGACGAGAAGGAAAATACTACCACAGGAACAATAGAAACAAGTTCTTACTATGATATTTTCAAGAATTGGCCACTGATGTCGACAATATTTGTGTATTGTGTTTTTTCACTCCAAGAGATTGCTTATTCAGAAGTAAGTACTCTTCCTTTAGTTCAGTTAAACTTAATTAAAGCTCAAATCTTTTTATTTTATTCTATTCATATTAGACGGACATTCATCCACTTTGTGGGTGCGTAGGTAGTGATGGTTGAAAGTAGGGAAAAACCAAATTATCAATAAGCCTTACCTTCAATTAGGTTAGGCATGATATATTTATACTCATAATCATATTGTGCAAAGAAAATTATACCCCTTATCTACATCAGACAACTTTGACAAATTCCATAGGCACGGTTGGTAACTTTTTTGGTGGGAATGTCATTACTAGGGAATGACAAAATCCCTTATTCAGTGGAATCTAGAAATACCATGGGGTGTGGGTTGGGATTCTCAAATCCTACCAAATTCATTCCAAGGGAATCACTTTTTTGGACCAATATACCCCAACTCATTTTGCTTTAATCCGAAACTATCCTTCACCATATTAGTAAACCCAAACTCTAGTAGATCATTTCACTCTCCCTCTTCCCGTAGTACTTTTCTAGCCTTCATCATCTCAACATATTACTCTTCCATGGAAATATTACCTTGATTTGGGCAAATTTCACTTAATTGGACTTTTTGAGGTACATGGCTGTCTCCAATTTCTGGATGTAATATTACTTTGATTTGGTTGAATTTTGTTTGGAATTTTAAACGGAGTGGGACAAGACAAGGAATTGTACGTGTTCGGCACGAATACCCTGGAAGAGAAGGTCGATTCTGCTAAGGTCTTAATTTTTGGTAGGCTTTCTTTTCCAAAACCAGGATTTTTAGTATTGTTGTATATTTTTGGTAGGTTTTCTTTTCCTTATTGATTTATTAATTACCCTAGATGTTTTAGGAGTTCTGTTTTGGAAAGTTGTTTTATTTTAAGTTTCTTTTCCTATTATTTTTAGGTTAGAGTTTGATTGTTCACCTATTTCTTTTAGGGTTTTTCTTTCCTTATTCATTGAGACTTTAATAGTTGCTTTAAGTTGGGATTTCTTTTCCTTAGTTCCCTTAATGGAAAAGGTTTAGGGTTTATTGTGGCCTATATAAAGGGCATCATTTTATCATTATAAATTAGACATGTTGATTATTATTATTGATTGAATTAATTGAGTTACTTTCACATATTTGTGAGTTTTGAGAGAATTTCTTGGATTAGAGTTCTCAATCCTTTGAACTTATCAAACTTGTTGAGCTGCAAGTTTGTGGCGTTCCGTAGCTTTGGTTCCTAGTTAATTGCGACTAATGGGTTAAGGTTGCACCCCAAGGTTCTAGAGATTGGTATATCCGCTCTAGGGATGAGGGAAGCTCCCTATACTTTTGTTCATTTCGTTGATTTCTAATTTCAAATCGTGTTCGTGGTTGGTTCATCCTTGATTCAATCTTGGGTTCACATCATGTAACTAGAATTACAGCAGGATAAATACGTTTCAAAATTTCAGAATTACATCCAAGATTATTTTCAAGCCCTTATCTCTTTGCTATCATGATGGATGATTGACTAGACCATACCATGGTGCATGTTATTGCTGATGTCATTGTTTTATCATGAGAAAATGGCAGGGTTAGTGCTAAACTAGAATGGTGATAAGTCTTAGAATTAAGAGGGTTTAAAATAAGTAGGAATAGACTTCAACGGTAGAAGGACTACACATAGACAGTCAGTTTAGTTAAACAATCAAGAAATACCGAGTAAACCATTGTATAAACTGAGGTGGGGAGATGATGTTAGTCGTATATTAAAGCTGGTTAGGTGAAGCACATGTGCGGTATTATGTGAATGATGTATACCAATAAAGTTGAAAGTAAAGTCTGTTGGACAACTAAGAAACACTATGATCAAAAACTGATTGAAGTTAAGATAAGAATGTTAAGATGGATGAATGGTAACACTAGAAAACATAAAATCCAAAATGAATGCTTTTGTGGGAAATAAAATTAGCTCTAATAGTGTGATGAATTCAGGAGATCTCGAGACCAACAGCTGTCTTTTTTGGGGAAAGAGTGACTATTTGGCGTCCCTATGGGCATCGGCTAGTGGTGCCTTTAGGGGAGTGCCTATTTCTTAGATCCAAAGGGATTGGTTTGCTTAGTTGCCTTTTCCTTTCTTCTTTCTAGTTGTATTTTTGTTCCTTTTGTTTAGATGGGCTGCTCGTCCGTCCTTTGTATTTTCTCCCTTTGATCTAATATATTCTTTTCTTATCAAAATAAAACCTGAATATGATAAAAATTGAGAAATTCGCTTAAGATGGTCTGGAGATATGCAAAGTAGGCTAGTCAGTGACCTTATTTAGAAGACTGATGATTTCAATATCAACAACAATGATAAAGTGGGGGAGGACCAAAACTGATCATCTGTGGTCTGACAAAATTATCTTGCTTTTGAGATAGATGAATGACAAAAGGATTCAGGTGCCATGTCCCAAAAGTTGGGACAAGGATGTGTTAGGTTGAGTCATAGTCAAATGTGTCAATTTTCAATTTAGGTCCAACTCTTGTGAAAATAAATGCTTTTAGCAGTTAATTTCATAGATCTAAATTACCTTCTTCACCATGTCTCTTTTGTATGATCAGTCAATACTTGTGGCATTTACAATCGTTGTGGATATTGGTACTTTATCACCTTATTGACATCATATGCTAAAGCATTGTACGCCTTGTTGGATTCTCTCTTACCATTTAAGCGTTTAGAAGAGTTTGTAATTTAACAATTGACATGGTACCACCGTACCAGAGCTGCTCTGGTTAGGTCTTCGGTTCAAGTAATCCGCACTTGCATTTCTTTCCCTCAACACTGTTAGTTCACAAGTTGGCACTTTGTTTGGGTTTGTGATGAACCAATTGGTTAATCTCTCCGTGTGTGCGAGTGGGACACGTGAGGGTGAATGGTAAAGCATGAGATATGTTGTTGGGCCTTCCCTTTGTAGCTTTAGGTTTTAAATGACTTAGTAACTTAGCATCATTGATGTTTTAATGCATCATTCTTCTGCAGATATTTTCATTGTGGGCAGTAAGTGACAAAGAGTTTGGAGGGTTGAGCTTTTCATCTCAAGATGTTGGTGTGGTTCTTGCTATCTCAGGTGAAAACTCGTAACAGCTAGTAAACTCTCCACCCCCCCCCCCTTTAATCTCCCACCCCCATTCACTCTCACTTTTCTTGAACACCTTCATGGGGAGTTCGACTTCAATATTAAGAAGAAATTTGTGCACCCCTCAGGTCTCCTCTTCTTAGGCCATCCCTATTGCTCATACATGATAATATGAAATTATTTTGTGTGTTTGTTATTACCTAGGCTGCCGATATGGAATTCCGGCTCTAGTCCTATTATAATATGTGCAGTTTTTGATGAATAACAAAATAACAGTACAATTATCCTGTAAATCACTTTCACTTCAAATAATTTAACCATTTAGGTGGTGGCCTTCTACTGTTCCAACTTCTATTATATCCACCAATTGAGAAGCTTCTTGGGCCACTTACAGTTACACGCCTTTCTGCGGTATCATCTTGAACTTCATTTTCTTTCAGGTGTTCCCCTTTCTTTCTTCTTTAACATACCTGGATATAATTCTTATTGCTGTATTTTTCAGGTTATATCTATTCCGCTGCTATCGAGTTATCCCTACATAGCTATGCTTTCAGGGTTTACCCTTCATCTGGTGGTGAATTGTGCATCAATGATAAGGAATGTATTGTCAGTGAGTACATTTTAATAAGCTGTTTTCTTCAGATTACATTTTCACCAATAACCATTAAGTGTCAAAGTTCTGGGTAAACTAGATTTTGCTTCCAGCTCAAATGGTAGGGACAAAAAGAAGATACTTCCTCCGTTGTAGGCAAAGAGTCCACTATTCTATTTTGGGGTGTTTCACATAAATAGTCCACTTTCAAAAATTATGCCTACAATCTCCATAATTTTTTAACTTTACCCTCCACATGTGGTATAAACATATTAATTATGCACAAGTATTTTTGTAATTATGACCAATCCTAATGATACTTATGTATCTCTTAATTATTAAACTTTCCAAATGTGGACTCTTTGGTTGGAACGGAGGGAGTAAACATTAATTGTCTCCCTTAATAAATTTCCAGATGAGAAATTTTTATGTAATTTTTCTATCTATTAAAGCAGTTTTAAAATTGATGGCAACAAAGGGATACTCCCTTTCTGCTCAAAGAGTTCTATTTTAGAAATTGAGCCCATTAATTTTATGATTATTCAAATATTGCAGTAAAGTTGAAATTTTAAAAAACTACCAAAATCCTATATGCATATCGACGGTAAATAACTTCAACCTTATAATATTGGACTTTGAAACAAAGACTCTTTGAGTGGAACAAAGGGAATATCATTTAGAAAGCAGAACCTCTAAAAGAGACACTAAATAAAAAGTTATATACGCATCGAGTTACCAAACTATTTAGCTTGTTCATTTTGGGTGTTTTTGTTTTAAAGAAGTCTTGGGCGTTGGAAGCACAATATGAGTTATGGAAGCACGTTGTGATTGGTAGATCCGGTACGAGTCAATTTGGTGGATGACTAATGAGGCTCGATTTCCATACGGAATTGGAATGTGGAAGTTTATCTAGGCTCACCACAAGCCTACTCAAAAGTCCATGAATGATGTTGGTGCCTTGTGGTAGTGGGTGACCACACGTCTAACCGATGTGGGTTGGGGGTATTACATGTGGAACCCTTGTTCTCAACGAAATTTTCATGATTGGGATTTGGAGTCAGTGGATGAATTTTTTGGAGTGTTGGAAAACACCCCCATGCCTAGTGAAGGATCTGATTGTTTAAGATAGACAGCCTGTACGAAGGGAAAGTTCTCGGTCAAGTTTCTATTCATATCCTGTCGGGCTCCCTCTCCATTTCGATGGAATTGTATATGGAGGTCAGTAGCCCCTCTAAAAGTATCCTTTTTCATTTGGTAGGCAGTTTGGGAGGCCATTCTTAGTGGTGACAGTTTGAGAAAAAGAGGCAACATTTTAGTTGATTATTGTTGTATGTGTGAGAGGAGTGAGGAAACAGTGAAACACCTTCTATTGTATTGCGATATAACCAGGACTCAAGAGCCTTATGGAGCATTATTCTCTCTTTGTTTGGCTTATCTTGGACCATGCCCCTTTCCATGAGCGGTTTTTTGGCTGCTTGGCATGGCGTACGCATTTCAGCTTCGAAAAGAAAACTTTGGGAAGCTACTCCACATTGCCTCATGTGGACTCTTTGGTGAGAGGGGAATAGGAGGAACTTCGAGGGAATTGCTTTGCCAATACATAAGCTCTCATTTTTTATGCTCAACACTTAATTTTTCTGGTTTAATGAGTACTTACGCAATGCGATCATCCCTTTCGTGGATATTTTGGGGGAGATGGGTTTGGGTACTTAACTGTTCTGCTCATATTCTTGTGTATCTTCCCTCTTCAGTAGCTTTTGGCACGTGATCTTTTACTTTTTGTACATTTGCTCCTTCTGTTTGGGTTTGCCTCTTTGGCGAATTCATATATATATATATATATATATATATATATATGGACATATTTACTTATCAAAAAATGAAGTCTTGGGCATTGGTTGTCTTTAGAGTTTGGAGTATTTGGCTTTACCTTTGTCATTGGATTAATATAATTTCTTTTGCCGATCTTAAAAAAAAAAAAACAAAAAAACACACAAAAAAAGTATACCGCATGGTAAGCACCAATCTTTGACAGATACTCCTCAACATATGTACAGTTTCGACATGTCCGTAATCATATCCTCAATGTGGGATAGGTGGTTTACTCTTTTTATACTAATCACTAACCAATTGTCAACATTTAGTGGGTGTTGCTATATAATATTTAATACTCCCTCCTTCCTAAAATAAGTGTCCTCTATTAAGGTTTTAAGAAAGTGTTTGATTTTATGTAATTTTCCTTTAGTGCACCCAATTTATTACTAGCGGTGTCAAATCAATGGATCTATTGATTATTCTATCTCACAAATAAAAGGGCACAGTAGATAATTGTCTTGAAAAAACTTTCTAAACAAGAAAAGGGGACAATTATTTTGGAACATTCAAGATGGAATAGGGTCCACTTATTTTGGGAAGGGAGTAATATGAAGTGTAACCATGTGTCATATCCTAAGAATGACACAATGTAACTAATCATTTTTAGAGCTTTGAGCCACTCTCTCTCTCTCTCTCTCACACACACACACACACATACACCTTTTACATTTTGTTCGGTGCATTTCTCTTGGGCAACTTATGTAGTACTTTTGCAACAAGGTTATAGATTATGAATTGACTGTCATATGGTCCAGGTGTCTCTGGTGACAGGGTTGTTCATCTTGTTGAATAATGCTGTTGTAAGTCCTTTCCATCCCATTATTGTCATATTTTCTTTATAACAGAAAACCACTTTTTACTTCTCAAATGTTTTAGATTATGATACATCTTTGGACGTGATATTGTGATCTAGCCACAACACCAAAGAGGCGCTGCTAATGGCATTTCATTGACAGCAATGTCTGTCACTAAAGCATTTGGTCCAGCAGGAGGTGGAGTGCTGTAAGTGCGGTTTCTAAGCATTTTCACAATATCTTTTTAGTTGCAGCTGAAATAGTGTTCATGAATCTTGACATGCCAGGTTTTCTATTATTTATCATTTTGAAGTCAATATTTATTAAATTTAATTCTTCAGTGCTAAAAATCTCATTAATGTTTTTCTTTGTTTCTCCAAAAATGAAGCATGGAATATATTGCGTTAGAGAAGGTATATGATAGAGTTCCATGAGAGATAATTAGGTGGGTGTTGGAGAAGGGGATTAAAGTGACGATGTGATTAAAGATATGTATGATGGAGCTGTGACCGTAGTTAGAGCTAGAACAGTAGAGATTGAGTTCCTAATTATTGTAGAATTACATCAAGAGTCGGCCTAAAGTCCTTATCTTTTTGCCTTAGTGATTGATGGACCAACTAAACATATACAGATTATTTGCCATGGTGCATGTTGTTTGTTGATAACATTATTCTTATCGATGAAACAATAAACTAGAAAAAAATGGGGAGAAGTTTTAGAAGTCAAAGGTTTTAAAATAAGTTGGAATAAAGCTGAATATATAGAATGCAACTTTAGCGCCAGGAAGAGTACTAGTGAAGATAAAGTTGGTTTAGATGGCCAAGAAACGCCAAAAAGGGATCATTTTTGCTATTTAGGACAATTTATTAATCAAGAATGGAAGGTAGGAAATAATGTTAGTCATAGGATAAAATCAGGTTGGGTGAAGTGGAAAAGTGCATTTGGAGTCTTATGTGATAAGCATACGCTAGTAAAGTGAATCTAAAGTTTTACAGGATAGCTATTAGACCAGCATTATTTTATGGAACAAAATGTTGGGGAACTAAGAAAGAACATGTTAACAAAATGAGTATAGCCGAAATGAGAATTTAAGATAGATATCTGGTAAAATACCTGGAAAGATAAAATTCAATATGAACAAATTTCTGAGATGGTGATTTTCGCACCACTAGGAATAAAATGAGAGAAAGTACCCTAAGATGGTTTGAACCCATACAACGTACACGACTAAGTGCTCGAGGAAGTGTGATAGTATCGATATCAACAATTAGGCTCGAGGTAAGACTAACACTAACATGAACAACCATAATCAAGAAGGATATGAATGAGTGTGTCTTGTGTGAAGAGCTTGCATTGACCAAACTGAATGACGAAAAGGATTCGTGTGGTCAATTAGTTGGACAAAGGATGAGTTGAGAACTGAGATTCAAGAAAGGTGCTCGTTCAACTTTTATCCCTAGTTGAAGTAATGAAAATGGCTCCCCTTCCATTGATGACCAAAGGCCACTGAGCTATACAGCCCAAAAAGGAGAAGAAGAATGAAGGGGGAGAGTGCTGATGAGCGGATGGGCAAAGTAGCTTCCAAGCTTCAATCATGGCCAGAGAGAGAGAGAGAGAGAGGTTGAATTCAATCCAGAAAGGAATGCCAGCTGATATGAGAGAGGACCCCTGTCTTCGACATGAAAAGACGATGTTTATTTAGATTATGCTAGTCTAATATGTGATGCCTGCGTCTGTTCGCAATAGATTGGAAAAGTTGGAGAGGGATTTTCTTTGGGAAGCCAGTCGGAGGATCGGAAATACCATTTAGTTAAGTGGAAGAACGTCTGCTCATGTGTGAAAAAAGGCAGTTTAGGTATTTAGAAATCTGAAAATTTTCAATGAAGCATTGTCGGGGAAGTGGTGCTGGAGATTTCTTTCTAGCCGGGCTGCTTTATGGAGAAATGTGGTGGTCAGCAAGTACGGAGAGGGGAATCATATATGGTTTCCTAACTCGATATCAACTCCAGCCAAGGTGTGAGTGTGGAAAGGAATTAGAAAAGGTTGGAATAACTTTGAAAAGCATATTTCATTCGAAGTTGGCAAGGGTTTTGTGATTCTTTTTTGGAAAGCCATATGGTGTGGTGACTTGGCTTTGTGGAGAGTTGTCCCTAATCTGTTCAACATAGCTTCAGACAAAGAGTCTTTGGTCAGTTCCGTCTTGCAGGTGGTGGATGGTAAGGCAATATGAAATCCTAATTTCCGTAGAAATGTTCAAGATTGGGAGTTGGAAGAGCTGCTGCGTTTTTTTTGAGTTTTTGTACTCCCAGCAAGTTGGTGCTCCGAATGACAGTGTGATTTGGAGGGGATCTACAAGCAGGTGTTTCTTGGTGAAATCTTATTATCTAAATTTGCTAAAGAGGGATAGGTCATTGTTTCCATGGAAGGCAGTTTGGAGATCCCCAGCGCCAAACAGAGTTGCGTTTTTTCAATGGGACGCTTCCCATGGAGCTAAACTCACTGGCAATAACCTATGGAGAAGGCACAAAATTCACATTAACTGGTGTTACATGTGCAAAAGAAATGGAAAGAGCGTCAACCACTAGCTACTTCATTGTCCGATGGTGACGGAATTATGGAGTTTATTATTCTACCTTTTTAATCTATCTTGGGTGATGCCGAACTCAACTTTAGAATTCCTTAGTAGTTGGCGTTATTTTTGCAGTCGGAAGAGGAGGAAGTGTGGCTGGGAGGCAGCCCCTTTTAGTGTCTGGTGTTTGATTTGGAAGGAAAGAAATAAAAGGGCGTTCGATAACATGGAAGCTTCTATTCCCTGTTTGAAAAATACCATGCTCCGCAATCTTTTCTTTTGGTGCTCAAATTCGGAAATTCAAGCCTCTTCAACTGTTGTGTCCTATGTGGACTTTGTGAATGGCTTGTCCATGGCTAATTAGTTTCTTTTGGTTTGGTATACATCTAGTGTACAAAGGATGCGTTACTTGTTTTGACGTTTTTCAGTATATATTATTACTTATCAAAAAATTTAACTCTTCATAGAAGAAACACAATCTTTGGTGCATAGATGTGAGAGGAGTAAGGACATACAAAAAAGAGGAGAGTGACAAAAATCCTAAGGGGCAGTCAACAAAATTCACAAAGTGTGAGATTTTAGGTTCGATCCCTTCCTATGCCCCCTCACGGCAAAAAGAAAAAAAAAACAAAAATGAAAAAAAAGAAGTGAGAGAATAGTTCCTCTTTTTTTTTTTTTTTTTTTGGGTGCTATGCTAATAGAAGTCGAGTCTGGTGTATATGTTGTATTAGGGGGTGTAGTTATATCTTATAATGTGAGTGGATGCAATTTTATACTCACTTTGTTCAGAGAAGACTGTCTTGGTTTCTATTTTCACATGTCCTAAAATGTTTGTCCACTTCTAAAAGTGAAGCAATTTATTATCTTTGTTCCCTCCTATACTCCTCATTAGTTACCTAGTTTTTATAGCTTTGTTGCTTATTAATGGAGTACAACAAACTTTTGCTATAACTAATAGGGATAGTTCAAGGAAAAAGGTTCAAACTTCACTAATGATCTTTCTTAACCGTCGTTTTTGAGACAGAGGGAGTATAATACCCATCAATTTTCCTATTAGTCTCTCTCTCTCTCTCTCTCTCCCTCTCTCTCCCTCCCACTCCCTCTCTCTCTCTCTCTCATGTGATCTCGCAAGACAGGGTTTGAACACATTGATTAAAAGCGATAATGACCGTGACCCACTAATTATGAGATGGATAGGAACCTTGTTATAGGAGACCTTAACCCACTATCCTGGTGATAATAGGAACCTTGTTATAAGAAAGTAACACAACCAATCTACACCAAAAATTGGTTGATAAACTAAGGATGAACGGCACAAGTTTATGAACTAAACTTGATAAGTTCAAATAGTTCCAAGAAGAACCAAGGAGAAACACCTTACAGTATTTCTCCTCATCAAGCCATTCTTGGATCATTACAAATGATGGATCACCTGGGTTATATAGTGCTCTATACAAAAAGATATAACACCATCATTAATGTGAGGATAAGCCTTAAGAATGTGTTCACACCTTTTATCCCACTAGTTAAGTGCACGTGCGGTGCACGTGTTGTTAATGATTTTATTAAAGTGTTTTGTTAGTTGCTTTATATTTTTGTTTACTTTTAATTGTTGAATTCTTTTTGTGTTTTCATCTTTTACAGCGTTATTAGACTTATAAATTTTGGGCCACAATACTAAAAAACCCCTAAAGTATTCATCAAATTCCAAAGTCCCCCCAACCTACGATTTGGCCCATAACCTAATCTAATGTTGCCAATTTTTTCAATTAACCCCTAGCCGATTACCGTTAGAAAGTTAACGTTTTTGATCATGTGCCTTGCACGTGGCGGGGGCAATTAGGTCATTTCCTCTTATATATACAGAACAAAACTAAATAAAGGGAGTCAAAGACTCAAAATGTCAAATCTTTCTTTAAGAAGACTGAAGTAGTGATCTAATAAATCTTGTTAGGGTGGCTTGCTAACAGATGAACTTGATTCTAAGCTATTCTCATCTAAACTGCACAATGAATCGATAATTTCGAACGAAAAAGTAGTAGCACTACTTCGCGGGTGTTTAATTTTTTTCCTCCCTTCAGTACCTTCAATCTTCTTTGTCGACTTCCTTATTTCATTCGAGCTCTGGTATATTGAACCCCTTCTTTGCACTTCATTACTTTCCAACCTTGATGGAACAGATCGATAGGAAGCACTACGGTACCGATGAAAACTAAACTCAGTGAAATCCTTGTTGACACTAAATTTCTCATTTCCACATTTGGATTTCCCTTTCACCTTTTTTTTTCTGCTTTTGAATGCTGAGGAGATGGAAGAACAGTTTTAAGACTTCTATCGACTACACAATACTTATCAAATTCCAGCTCCATGTCTACACCCATTTATAGATATGCAATCTACAAGACATAAGACAATTCAGAAACAAATCACAGCCCATAGACCAAGTAATCAACAATTTAAAAAACAAATGTAATTCAAATTCATGAAATCAAACCAAGAAATCCAATCAAACAACCAGTAAGATTACTAAATCTGGAACAAACCCTTTTGCACTGGGCAAAACCCTCGAAGTTGTTTGGAATGTTTTGTAAGGGGGTCTCCGATTGGCCAAATTTTTTTGCCAATCTCTTTTGCACTGGGGCCTTATTCGACATCGATTGCATTGCCCGCTTCTCCTAAAAGGATTTGAGGCATTGGAACAGGGGCTTCATCGCTTGGGACCACCGCATTGATGACGAAGGAACAACATGGGTCACTTGGCTAGGTGGACTGACGTCGGATGTCGTTTCATTTTGAACAACATTGGGTGGAGAAGATACAGTGTTTGCCGCTGAAGAGGATGATTGAGAAGCCATGGTTGTCAGAGTGCAGATGGGAGAAGGGAAATTAGGATTTAATTTAAGCAAATAAGTAATTCTTTCGACACTTTGACCCCCTTTAGTTAGTGTTCTTTATATATGACGAAAAGACCTAACTGCCCTCCCTCGTGCAAGGCACGTGATTGATTCCCGTTACTTTTCTAACGCCCGTCACGGCCATGGGGCAAACTGGAAAAAATGGCAACGTCAAGTATGACTATGGGGCAAATCGTAGGCTGGGGGGAACTTTGGAATTTGGTGTATACTTTGGGGGGGTTTCGTATTTTGGCCTAAATTGTGTTGTTGTGTGTTTAGCTATTTTTTAATACTTTGTTTTTCTTTCATTTTGAATATATGTTTTTTCATTATATAACAACTTATCCTACACCTTTGTCTTTTTCGTTGATTATTTTTGTATCTCTTTTTTTTAATTAGTTTTTTTAAAAAAAAACATACGTTAGCTCGCTTATTTTTTGTTTCCCAAAAAAATATTTGTATCATATGAATATTTAATTTATTTTTATTAAAACTATAATACTTAGTTTTTATGTAATCAAAATTAGTTAATAACCACCCTAAAAAAAATGAAAAATCAATACAATAAAGTTCTTATATACGAAAAAAAAACATATATTTCTAAAAATTGTCTTTTACGAGACTTTAAAGCATATAACAACACGAGAAATAATGAAATTATATATATATATATGTGTGTGTGTGTGTTTAAATTTTCTACTGGTATTAAATTAATGAAATTTCATTTGCACCAGGTGCCTTTTTTTTCCCACTTGGATACCTTTTCAATTTGTACCACATTACAGACTTTAATTTGTGGCTCCTTTTAGTTTTAAGGCCAAATGAAAATTAGCCCCCAATGTAACCACCAAATCCCACTTTGCACTCCATATCGAAACTTATGTCAAGGTCATATACGTACCATTTAACATTTTGTCATACTTTACCCAACTTTGCCCCTATGTGTGATGGATGTTACAAATTTGACGTTAAGTTGACAACTGAGAGTCATGTGAGGGGCATTTTGATTATTTGGATCAGGGTGCAAAGTGAGATTTGGTGAATTATTTTTCAAATAAAACTCTCTTTCTTTCATTTCAAATGAAAAAAAAGAAGTTTTAAATAATGAAAAAACAAATTAGAATTTGTGCCTATAATTTTCTATTTCACTTTTTTCATTTTTTTTTCCCTTCTTTCTCCTTTAATCAAAGTTATGTCATATTTTTTTGGCAAAAATACGAAAAACCCCCCAAAGTATACACCACACCAAATCCCAAAGTCTCCCTGAACCTAAGGTTTGCTGCATAACCTCATCTGATGTTGCCAATTTTCCCAGTTAGCCCCTTGGCCGTGATGACCATTAGAAAGTTAACATTTTTCATCATGTGTCTTGCACGTGCGGGGGTAATTAGGTCATTTTCACTTAATATACAGAACAACACTAAATAAAGGGGGTGAAAGTGTAATTTTAAAAATAAAAATACTTATTTTTTCATTTTCATCCCCTACTTTTCTTTCTCTTCTACCCAGTTTGCACAATTGACCTCCAAGCCATAAACCAAATAGTCTCCGAGCTCAAAACCAACCAAACCCTTCTCAACGACCAATCCCAATCTCCTATTTCAAAACAATCTCTATTAGCCCTCCAATCCCTCCTTGACTACACTCTCAACAAGAACGATCCAATCGAAATCGAAAACCTCTTCGATGAGTTATCGGCGAAGAATCTCTCTATATCCTCTCTCGTTTTTCTGATTGCCGCCGCAATGGACTCCGGTCCCACCCATTTGTCTCTTCTCGCCACTAAAGTCTACCTCTTTCTACTCTTATCCCCGAATTGTCCGATTTTCTCTCTCTTCACTCCCATGGCCTTTTTTCTCTCTCTCTCTCTCTCCTCCGATCTATTCACCGGGCTTTCAAGAATCAAAATCCGGGTAATGGGTCGGCTAAAGAGATATAATTGTGGATTAGGAAGAAAACAACAATGTCGTTGGTCTAGCTTCGAATTGTCATTTTATGATCAAAACCAGTGTTGCCGCTGTTGTCCAATGTTGTCGCGGTGGTGGTAGTGTCTTCGCATTTGGATTACGATTTAGGGCAGAAAAATGGTGAAAGCTTTGAGAATTTGGGAATTTTTTAGAACGAAACCCTAATTTACAAATGAGGAAAAAGAAAACCCTAATTTACAAACGGTGAATGCTTTAATCGTTTTTATTTTTGGTACTTTGACACTTTGCACCCCTTTATTTAGTGTTTATTTTATTAATTTTTTTCTTATTCCTTACTTCTTCCTTCGAATTAACCCATACACAAAACTCATCATTTATAGACACACCACCACCACAACCTTAAATTTCATTATTACAAAGCCAAATTCAATTATTTGAATTTAAAAATTTGAAGGTTTAAACCCAAACCCATATGAAAATTTGAAAATTTGGAGATCTAACAACACTGTATTTCATCTAAACCCATTTGATATTTAAGATAGGTTTTTAATTCAAAATAATAAATAACTATTTCAGTAATCGAAAAATAATTAAAATTTGTCTCATATTTATTTTTAATGTTAAAAGAATGCAATACTCCAAAAAATAAAATATACATTTTATTTAATTTCTATACTTATTCCTCACTTTCTTCCATCAACCTCATCATTCATAGACTCACCACCATTACCACCACTACCACCAGCATCACCACCTCTACCACCTTAAATTTCAACATTAACAAAAAAATTTAATTTTTGATTTGATTTTATTAATTTTTTTATTATTCCTTACTCCTTCTTTCGAATTAACCCATACACAAAACCCATCATTTATAGACACACTACCACCACAATCTTAAATTTCATTATTACAAAGTCAAATTCAATTATTTGAATCTTAAAATTTGAAGGTTTAAACCCAAACTCATATAAAGATTTGAAAACTTGAGGATCGATCTAACAATACCGTATTTCATTTAAACCACCACTGTCATTCCTAGAATCGCCACGACCACCACCCCTAACCACCACCACCATCCCAGCCATCGCCGCCACTGCCATCACCACCACAAAGAAATGCGCTTACCTTGCCTTGCTCAAATGGAGAAATATAATCTCTTTAGCTTTTGTTCGGTCACACTTATTTTTTCGAACGTCTTTGTCTTCTTAATCGCTTTCCTCCTTCAGTGTCAGATCACTAAGCAATGAGAGAATTTAATTTTGGGATGAGACTACTTGAAAGGATTTCAGTAGGTGACAATCTCTTTCAATCAAAAGAGAGTTGCGGTAGAAGAAAAGAAAGTTGATAGCTATGGGAGGGGAATAAAATGATTCTCTCATCTAACAACATCGGGTCCTATGAAATGGTGTAAGCAAGTAAAGACCAAAAGAGGCTAGGGATTTGGAACCCTGTTATGGAAATGAGTAAAATATTCAAATGAATTTAGGGTGTGGCGCCCAGTTATTTGTGGTTGGTGGCAGTAAGTTTGATAGTGGTGGTATAATATGACCTAGCTAGAAATGAAGAGAGATGAAGAATTTTGTATTTAAATAAAAATAAAAATATAGTTTAATAATAATATAAATACTAAAATAGGTCAAAGTGAATTAGCCTCAGATTTCACTTTGTACCCCCAATCCAAATGACTAACATAGCCCTCATGTGACATACATATGTCAAATTCTGTTACTATTTCTAACGTTCATAAGGTCAAGGGGGCTAATTGGGACAGATGGCAACAATGTGTATTAAAGTTGGACACTTTCGTAGGTTGGGGTGCATAGTGGGATTTGGTGGATACATCAGGGTAAAAATCATATTTTGATATTTTCATGGTTGAATGATATCTTCTAACTTGGCAAATAATTAATACTCCCTCCGTCCTTACATAATTTTTGTACTTTCTTTTTTTGTCCGTCCCAAAATAATTGTCTTATTTAAAAATTTCCTTTTTAGGACAATACTTTTACTATTTTACCCTTACTTTTTCTTCATACTTTAACTATAGGCCACATGCACATGTACATTAAAGGAAACTACTCATATGAAGATTTGAAAATTTGGGGATTGATCTAACAATACCGTATTTCATTTAAACCACCACTGTCATCCCTAGAATCACCACGACCACCACCCCTAATTAACCACCACCACCATCCCAGCCATCGCCGCCACAGCTATCACCACCACCAAGAAATGCGCTTACCTTGCCTTACTCAAATGGAGAAATATAATCTCTTTAGCTTTTGTTCGGTCACACTTCTTTCTTCGAACGTTTCTGTCTTCTTAGTCGCTTTCCTCCTTCGGTGTCAAATCGCTAAGCAATGAGAGAATTTAATTTTGGGATGAGACTACTTGAAAGGATTTCAGTAGGTGACAATCTCTTTCAATCAAAGGAGAGTTGCGGTAGAAGAAAAGAAAGTTGATAGCTATGTGAGGGGAATAAAATGATTCTCTCATCTAATAACATCGGGTCCTATGGAAATGTGTAAGCAAGTAAAGACCAAAAGAGGCTAGGGATTTGGAACCCTGTTATGGAAATGAGTAAAATATTCAAATGGATTTAGGGTGTGGCGCCCAATTATTTGTGGTTGGTAGCGGTGATTTTCATAGTGATGATAGAATATGACTTAGCTAGAAATGAAGAGAGATGAAGAATTTTGTAATTAAATAAAAATAAAAATATAATTTTATAATAATATAAATACTAAAATAGGTCAAAGTGAATTAGCCTCAAATTTCACTTTGCACCCCAATTCAAATGACTAACATAGCCCTCATGTGACATGCACATGTCAAATTCCGTTACTATTTCTAACGCCCATAAGGTCAAAGGGGCTAATTGGGACAGATGGCAACGTGTATTAAAGTTGGACACTTTCGTAGGTTGGGGTGCATAGTGGGATTTGGTGGATACATCAGGGTAAAAATTATATTTTGATATTTTTATGGTTAAACGATATCTTCTAACTTGGCAAATAATTAATACTCCCTCCGTCCCTACATAATTTTTGTGCTTTCCTTTTTTGTCCATCCTCAAATAATTGTCTTGTTTGAAAATTTCCTTTTTAGGACAATACTTTTACTATTTTACTCTTACTTTTTCTTCATACTTTAACTATAGGCCACATGCACATGTGCATTAAAGGAAACTACACACTATACCAATATTAATAATCAAGTCAATTATTTTTTCTTAATCCGTGTGTTATGTCAAACAATACAATAATTTAGGGACGGAGGGAAAACTATGGAGTTATTTCATTTTTCAAGGAAAATTGGAAAGAAAGTCGTTGATATATTCTTCTCAAATGCCAGTTTTATATGATTGCTTAAGACAGTTCTCATGCGTTAAAAGATTTTGAGTTAACTTGTACGATGTCTACAACTCGATAAACTAACTTGCAGTGAAAAATGCATACTTTCATTGTTGTTGGAAACTTTGCTCATGCTGTTTTTAGAATTTGTGACTCAGTGTTAGGAAGTGAAAATAATGGTTTGATTGAGAGATTTTTGAATGCTTGTTTTCAATTGATATACTGATAAGAGTTAACACACTCAAAGTAAAAAGACATTGCTCATTAAATTTTAACTATATTTCTTTTGGGATAATTTATTTTGCGAATTTAGAAAGTATGTAGATATTCATAGTAATGGTTAATTTGAATAAAATATTAATAACACATTTTTTAATTTATTTTTAAAAGGTTTTATTTCTATATTACAAAATAAAATTGCTAAAGATAGCATATATATTTACTTTAACGTTATTATGTAACATAAGATTGCCTATACATTTCTGAACGTAGGAGAGCCTATTCGAAATTTCTAGAATTTAACGGATAGTGAAAATCTTAAAAAAAGTTACTTAGTTTTGTTAATATGATCTATTTTAGTCCTTCAACTTAGTAAGAGTATTTTTGTGACATTTAAAAATATTGGATAACATTTGTAAACGGTAATGACAGGAAGGGAGAATCTCACAAAAAAATTAACATGTGAGATGAAATGAATAAAATTCAAAATGTAGGATCTAACTAAAAGTTAGGTATAAGTGGAGGGACCAAAAAAAGTTACTTAGTTTTGTTAATATGATCTATTTTAGTCCTTCAACTTAGTAAGAGTATTTTTGTGACATTTAAAAATATTGGATAACATTTGTAAACGGTAATGACAGGAAGGGAGAATCTCACAAAAAAATTAACATGTGAGATGAAATGAATAAAATTCAAAATGTAGGATCTAACTAAAAGTTAGGTATAAGTGGAGGGACCAAATTATTATTTAACTCTTCATGATATTAATCAGCCCATTACAAATTTACTTGTTCGACCTTAATTAATGGTGAGTTATTTATTAAATTTAGGGCTATTTTTGTCTAAACATTATTTTTTATCTTGATAAATTTACTTATTTTGTCCTTAATTAAATAGTGGGTGGTTTATTACGTACAGGGCTAATTTTGTCCATCTATTAATTTGTAAGAAACATCTCACACTTTTATAGTATAGGAGATGTGTGAAATATGAAATTTGGTCCAGAATGTGTTCATACTAGCTAAATCTATAGCAAAAAAAATCAACATTTTTATCCATTCTGACAGCTTGTAGTATTTTGGGCATAACTTCTAGAAAACTACAAATTGAGATCCGTTTGTTTTGTTCAAAACTAGATTCCAGGGCTTTCCAACAATATATTGCACATTAATTTTGGAGCTATAGAACGTTCAGGGTGGTCCGTCAAAGTTGACTGAAATTCTTCTCCTCTTGAAGACTTGAAGTGGCCGACTTTGGGTATTGATTTTGGGCTTCAAAAAGTGCTGTTGGGCTCCCCCGATGGATTAGGCCCTAGGCCGGATTGCATCTCTCTCTCTCTCTCTCTCTCTCTCTCTCCCCTCTCTAACTTTTGCTATAACTAATACTCCCTCTGTCCCTAAATAATTGTCTTGTTTGACCCGGCACACGAATTAAGAAAAAACAATTGACTTGATTATTAATATTGGTATGATGGGTAATTTTCTTTAATGCCCATGTGTACGTGGTCTATAATTAAAGTAGGAGAAAAATAAGGGTAAAATGGTAAAAGTGATGTCCTGAAAAGGAAAGTTTTCAAACAAGACAATTATTTTGGGACGGACAAAAAAGGAAAGGAAGACAATAATTTAGGGACGGAGGGAGTAGGTAGTTTAGGAAAAAGGTTCAAAATTGACTTCAATTAATGATCTTACTTAACTTGCATGCAAAGTCAAATAGGATAAGTCTTTTGGGACAGATGGAGTATAATACTCAGAATCTCTCCTAGTAATCTCTCTCTGTAACGCCCCAAACTCGGTACCAACATCGTGGTCCCACAATTTAGCCAGGTTACCACAATAATACTTAACAAAATGAACCTCGAGTAATTACAATATCAAATTAACCTTAAACCAATGAAATCCAAAGGTCACTAACATTAGTAACCCATAATAATGTCAATACATTTCTCAATTATCTTCAACTTTAAATAATTCAGATCCCTCTTATTACAAGAAATAAAATCATTTTCAAAATATCTCAAATGATAGTTGTCGATATCTGCATGTCCATAAGATCCTTCCTACTTATGACCTGGAAGATGGAATAGGAAAAAGGGTGAGCGAACAATGCTCAGCAAGTTCATATACAACCCCTCCGGTTTCTAAGGAGGAGTTGACTCGAAGAAAATCATACGTTCGTACATTTCAAAAAGTCAAAGTCAATCATAAGGTCAATATTCATAGTTCATAAAAATTGAAGGAGTAATAGGAATTTCAAGGGAAAGGATACAACCATGCAAATTGACTGCGAGAGGTACGACTACCGCCAACCGTCCCATACCGGTTGGAGGTAGTGTCCAACTCGCGGACACTATGATCACGTAAGTGGTCGCAAGACCTTAATAAACTAAATACTCCGAAGAGTTCTGAAGATTCATAATTCATAAATACGGTATATCCGGATAACCACACCACGGGCCAGGTGGTGTAAAGCATTCATAAAAAGTCATAAAATTCGTATCTCATAGTACCGTAGTACCCCGTGTGACGGTTGTTTAACTTAGTGATCACAGTAAGAATTTTAACAAAATACATAATAGATTCGAAGTTGGAAAATATCACAATTGAATAAAAAGAATTCTCATATGGCAAGGATTCATACATAGGATTTATGACAAATCATAATATGGAGTGAGAACGAAATAATACGACGGAGTTCAAAACAACTACCGGCATAAGTACCGGGTATAACGTATACAATGACGTTTAATGACAACAAAATACAGCGGAAGCCTATCGAATGAAAATAGAGTTCAAATACTTAAAAGAGGTATAATCCCTTACCTCGATATGCTTAGCGAATAAAAGTCGTCACACGTGCTTGTTCGAATCTAAATTCATCACAAGTACACCACTAGTTACTAATTATGATTGTATAAAATATAGTCTTAATAGCACTTGTAGGCTAATCTACATACTATACTAGTAAAAGTCTTTTTAAGATAGTATTTAGTTTTATATGTCAAAATATATCATTAATTCTAATCGATTAAAGTGTGATATAAATCAAGTATTGTACAAACACTAATTAAAAATTTTCCAAATCTTATACGCGTTATAAAATTTTATCTATTACAAAATACATTGGTAAATACCCAAAGTAGGCTCAAGAATTACTTCAATTCGAGCTCGTATGAATTAAATATAATATTAAAGTTATTATCTTTATTTATTTATTTATTATTATTATTATTATTATTTTTCTTAGAACATAAGGGGTCTTTTTTTGAAAATCCAGAATTTTTTTTTGTTAACTTTTCAGCAAGTCTAAACAGAAAGGGTGTAATCTGTTAAGTTGGGATTCTTATTATCTTTTTCATTTAACTAAAAAAACAGTATGAGGATCAATTTGAAATTTCATAAAGATGAGGACTAACGTTTTAAACCAAGAAAACGAGAAGGGTTAGAATGTAAACTTGGCAATTGATCGTCTTCAACCTCACCAACAAAACAGAGCTGTTGGTGCTCTGTTTTTTTTTTTTTTTTTAAAATCCAAACAATGTAATAAATCCATTAAATTGACTACCTACACTAATGGTATATATTTATTACACTTATCAAAAACTAAAACTATATCAGCCATTTAAATTAAAATTTCAAAAACATTTTGACTTAAAAACAGTGTCATCCAACATAAAAGAAAAATATATACTCCTTTACTCCAAACTGATATTATTTGCTGAATTCATGTATCATAAACAATTGTACACTGAATAGAAAATTGGTACGAGTTAACCTTACCTCGAATCGACAATTCCTTCCAACGATTCCGTTCGACGACGATTCCGTTCGTCACCAATCCTCCTTCTTCCGAGACCCAACTCAACTGCTCTCTCTCTCTCACAGTTCTCTAAATTTCTAGTAGAGAACCATTGTTCCAAACCCCTTTTTATAACCTTCTTCAATGGTGATTTCTCTCCCCAACACACCCCCATGAACTGAATCTTCACAAGCCATTTTGACGGTCACTCTCGAATACAACAATGGCGAGATTTTTTTTTTTTTGTTTTTTTGTTTTTTTGTTTTTTTTGTTTTGTTTTGTGTAGCGCCTTTGACTAGTGATTGCATTCTCCCAGAAACAACACTGGCGAGATTTCTTTCCCTTTTTTTTGTGTGTGTGTGTGTGTGTGTGTTATACACAATAGTGGGCCCAGCCCAAAATAATATGATGACAATTGTCCAAATCATAGTTTCTTCATATACTAAAAAATGTCTTAGCCCAAATAATAACAATGTGGTAACAATGTCTTTAGCCCAATATCACATACTGAAAATAGGCCAAAAATTTCTTTAGCCCAATATAATACTAAAAAAAAATTATTACAATTTAACAAATTATTTAGCGGGTTATTACACACTCTCTCTCTCTCTCTCTCAGGCTCTTTACATGTGTAAGTCAGCCTCACCCGATATGATATGTCCATTGTTCTAAGCTTCAAGGCTGGCTACACATGATGGGCATGTTAAAAGTATAAAAGTGTAAATCTTCCATCGAGAAAGAAACAACTCTTGCATTCAATATGTAAGACCCTTGGGCCAAACCACTCAAAGCAATTGGTTTGAGTTCTACTGTATCAAGGAAAAACTGAATAGTGGTTTGAATTATACCCAGATCAGTTGGCTGATGTGTTACTAAAGGCCTTAGCACTAAACTTTTTCAGTTGCTTGTTTGCAAGTTGGACATGAGAGACATCTATGCATAAACCTGAGGGGGCGTGTTACATGTCATTTATATTGTGATTGTATGTTTTATGTAAAGGGAGTTGTAAGTTGTAACTGTGTTTTGTACATAGCAGGTTGAGTATATGTTATTTTATACAAGACTCATAATTTCTCCTAGTGCTGTCTCTCTATGTCTCTTCTCCCTTCTCATTTCAACCATAAGGACCTCTTTCATATGCCAATGTATGCTACTTAAGTCCATGCATAGATGCACTGATCATTTTGACAGTACCATTTTCTTAACAGCCGACAGTGGTACATAATCTCAGTTTACGCAAAAGGTCTAATTATTGCATCACCTTGGATTTCTGTTTCATGTAACTTTGTGAATCTTAGAAACGTGGACATGCTGAAGTTAGCAATGCAATGCTTTCACAAATTGTGATTATCACTTGATACATGAATGTATCTTCTTACAAAGACATCATTTTATTCTTTAATTTACAGATTTTCTTGGGCACAAAAGCGTCAAGTTGCTACATTCCTTCCAGGTTTGAAGTTCCATATAGTTATGGCCTTTTTAATAGAGATGTCTACTGTATATATAACTGTCAAATGATTTACTCGCCACATTACGCAAACATGTCAACCGCATTTAGCATAGCCGTGGAGCATCATTAACATAGCTCTTCTTAAAATAGACTTCCAAGGAATATTGAGTTTCTATGTAGATATTTTTATTCTTTTTCCGTATTCTGTTGGCATGGTACGATCCTGTTTTAGCAACTGATAGCTTGTACACTGTTCTCAATTAGAGAACAGCTTGTCGGAAGTTAGTCTTTTTTACTATATGATTCGTTAATACCCTTGTTACTAATGCATGAAATCGTAATAACTACAGATAATAGAAAACCATGATATTCAAAATACTAATATAGAGGTACTAATAACTTGAACCACTAGTCTCATACATTCAATTGAAGTCATGAACAAGCTTTTAGCCTCCGACTGCATAGATAACTGAATACCAGTCCAAAAACTCATGATCACTTTTCCAAGTTATACTAAGTTTACACAGGAAAAACCTTTGGTTCACATGAAATTTGGATAGCAGACACCTAATTCTTTAGATAAAATCCAAATTTAAAATAAAATTCCAGTAAACGAAATATATTAGGGATCAGTCTAGCTTTAATTTCAGTATCCGAAGTAGTTCAATTAAGGTAATTTTAGAGCCTACTGAACAGCTTAATATACCACTGTTCATAAGAATGTTTTAACAGATTATGTTTCCTACAATTTGAATCCCTCTTAAAAGTGATAATGATTCATAAATAACAGGATCTGTCCGAAGAAAATTGTATTCGAACCATATAAAATAACGGGATCTTCTCCAGATATGTTGCTTGGATTCTTCTTCTGATTCAGTACATAGAACTCAATACTAATCCTTTCAGTGGAATCCTGAAGCAACTTCACACATCATCATGATAAATTTATGCAGAACCCTTTTATAAAGTTACGTACTTTAGAGGTCTGTTGTACTTTGACAATTTCAGACTGCATGGTACGAAATTTGGACCATGTCGCTGCTAGCTCTTCCCTTGTTTTCTTTCATTCTCCCTCTCCTAAGGTGGTGAAACCTAATTTGGTTCATGTTTATGTGCATACCGGTACCATTTCTGTACTTTCGATAGTTTACCTTCTTTCTGATGGTTGCACTCCTTAATACTTCATCATCATATTCAATAGACGTTTCGGCTACTCTTTTTATTGATTATAATCAATTCTATTTGGCTTACTGAAACAGGGGATCAAATTGTTTTCTTTGCATTGAACCTAATTATGTTCATCGGGCTGTTGTTGACCTTCAAGCCTTTTCTTGCACAGCCCCATGAGTAAAGACAACTAGAGTCTGACATGAAGCTCACTGGGAAGTATCGTGGTGTAATATAATGCGACTCTAGTTTGACATACACTATGGTATTCCGCTATGGCCTTTAGGCTTGGCCTACTTGTGTAGATCTCATCAATAAAACAGTTGTAATCGTAACTTATTGCAGGAAACGTGATTTGTTTGCAGGTATTTTGATTGATGTGAATGGGTAATACATACTGATTTCTCGATGAACCTTTACCCGAGTCGACTATGGGTCGTTGGCCAAATTCAGTGCCTAAACACCCCCTCTCTCTTCAACCTTAGAAATAAACGAAATCAACATATAAAGGTTAACCAGAAAAGGAAAGAAAGAAAAGATGAAGCCTATGCTGAAGTGCACCATCTCCCTCTTGTAATGGAAAAGCAAAAATTGATACTAACGTTACCGCAAAAGCTAATACGTGGTCTTAGGACATATTTTAAAGACATAAATATATAATACTTCTTCCATCCTAAGAAATTAGTTCTTCGTTCCTTTTTGGTTTGTTTAAAAAAAGGATCTAATTTCTAAAAAAAGATAAAATTACTATAGGCACGTAAAGTAAAACTATAATTACGAAAAAATGTGGTGCTATTAACTCCCCTCTCTCTAAATAAATGTAATCTCTTAAAACACTACCTATCTTAATGGCACATCAACCTAACATCTAATACACCATTCTATTTCTTATTTTATCCATTTCAAAATACACTCTTTCTAAATACACTTACACAAGAGCGGGCAATAGGTTGGGTTGGACCAGCCCAGTGCAAGCCCACCGAACCAATACTTACTATTGGGCTGAGCTGGTCCCAATTCTCCTAGGGTCTAAGAAAAGTCAAGTCCAGCCTAATCCACCAAAGCCCATCAGGCCATCGGACCAAAAAGTTCTAGTTGGAAAAATAAATAAACTAAATGAAACAACTGATACTTTAATTTGCCAAAGGGCTTAAGATGGATTACAATAGCTGCAAAGTATCTAAAGGGTTTAAGAGGAATTACAAGCAAATTACAAAACCAAAGTTTCCTCCCAAGTTCGATAAACAAAGTCAAATTACAAAACTAAACAAAAGCAATAGTGTGATAATTCCTCTCGCTTTGATAGTTCATGTGTTGGAAAGTAGAAGAAGACTTTCTAGTAAGATTAGAGTGAGAAAGAGAATATCGGGATGAGAGAGATCGAGATGTGAAGATCGGGATGAGAGTGATCGAGATGAGAAGATCGAGTGAGACAGAGAAGATTCGGTGGTGGCTCTGCGTCGTTAGTGCTTGAGAAGATCGAGATGAGAGATTGTCGGTGGTCGGACGGTAGCTCTGCGATCGTTTGTGACTACGACGGCGGCCTGCGGGTTAGGGTTAGGGCTTCGCCTTCTTCAAAGCGAGATTGAGATTTCTTTTGAGACTTGAGAGTGATTGTTGTGTTGACTCATGAGTGATAAGTTTGAGTCGTGTCACGTGTGCCCGTGTGGTGTGGCAGTGGCTTGTGTGGTGTACTGGTGTGGACCGTGTGGTGTGATGTACTGTTGCTTGTGTGGTGAAAGTGTGAAAGAGTGAAGTGATTAAGAGCATCTCCATGTGGAGTCGTGGTTTTTAATTTTTAGGTGGGTTCTACCTTGTTACTTAAGATTTTTACTCACTATCTTATTTAAGAGCTAATCTCCCTAATGTTTGGTTCTTTAACTTAATTTTTAAATAGGCTCCACAATGCCACTTAGGATTTTCACTCACTAAACTCATTTATTTTTACACTTTTCATACAAATTAATTTCTTTATAGTTTTAATTAATATATTTTTTATATTTTTTTATAAATTAATTAATTTTCTTATAGTCTTAATTAATATTTTACATATTAAATTTCTTGGATGTATAAATAAATTAATTCATTTATAATTTTAATTAGTACATTACATATTTTATATATTTTGTGACGCCCCGACTCGGATCTCTATACGAAATCCCAAGGTCGGGTCGCCAAAACAAACAACATAACGACACAACCCAAGAAGAAAAGTACATGGCATAACCACCCGTACTTACGACAAAACACAACTGATAAACCTGATTAAATGAAAACAAGTCTTCGGCGAAACTACAGCCGGAACCCAACAACTAAGATCACAACAACAACAACATCAGCCACAACATGCCGGAATAACAAATATAACCCACGAGCTACAACTTTCTCGGGAAAGAAACTATTTTAACAACAAAACTATACAAGAGCACGACATACATATGTTTGCCACCAAAAGAATATACAAAACAACACTAATGTACTACCCTTAGTAAAGTTTACATAACTTCACAACCATTCGTCCTTACCAAAAGAAAACAACTATCTAGGATTAAGATTCTCGAGCTACCAAACGCGGACGACTTGCAAGCTAACGGGAACCTTTCTCGAACTCACCGTGAACTTCCGGACTGACTTGGATCTAAGGAAAAACATTTAAACAACAAACGGGGTGAGTCGAAACTCAATAAGTTACTAAATGCAACTACATGGCATGGCATAATGCTCAAGCAATAAACATAACATGACATTAACATTTATATACCACAATTGAACATATATCATCATACTTGATATACAAATCATTCAACTCACATAGCACTTTGATTAACACATAAGTGCTTATAAATAAACTACGTTATAGAAGGATATCATATCTCTTTCTTCAACCTTGTGTAGCTCTTGCAATACACAAACAACCAATAGTGCCTCGATACCTGTGTACATATCGACGTCCCCAACACAATCCCGTCGGATTCAACCTAGCAAGCCAAAGTCATGTGTATTGCTACAACAGTGGGGCTACTTCTCAATTGTGGCCAATAGAAGAGGGGTGTGTGAACTCCGGTACGGCGACTTGTAGCGATCACAAACGTTGGTTTGTAAAGACTATAAGTCATCCCACCATAACGTTAGTAACGACGACGCCAGCTGTACTTACACAACATACAAGTAGGTATTCTTACACAACATACAAGTAGGTATTCTTACTCAACTTATGTAAATAACCGTCAAGTTCAAAAGTAGTGAACTTGACAAATACCACGCAGATTATATTATTCTACAACATATAATCATCAAACATATTGTTCAAAGTCTTTAAACACAACTTTAGAGCTAATTCACAAGTCTCTAACGTACCAGTATCAAATACTCGGAGGACCGAATTCCATACCAATTGAACTCTAATTTTCGTAGTAATTTAACTAGTGATTCGGAGAATTATAATCTTTCCAAAAATTCACTTTTGGTGTCAATTCTTAAAGTTCATAAAATTTGGGTATAATTGCTATATGCATTTTTTTACAATTTAAAGTCTCTAACATGTTCTTTAGTTCACTACCTTGGTGATTATCAATCTCTGCACAATTTAAACCAACTAAACCAAGTCTTTCACATAATAACATGTAATTCTCATCAACATAACCTTTATACATGAATTCAACAACAATACAAGTCATGCATGTTTACAAACATTCATACATGTAACAATTCCTAAGCATACATAGGGGGTTTAGTAACTTACATTCAATGTAGACAATCAAGCCACCAAATTCACAAACAAAGTCTCTAAGATTGCTCCCCTAGTCAGCCACAACACATGCAAGGTCTTGGATCAAAACTTCAATGGTTGGATGATGAGATGTGAGACACACACACTATTCTCACCTTTGTCTCTCACACAATACTCAAACTACTATGGATGAACAAATGAAGAAGTGAAGTGTTTTCTCTCTCTCTTTAGAGGTCTAAGGGGAGAAAATGGTTGGTCAAATGTCCAAGGTTCGTTTAAGTTGAGGTCAAAGGTGAATTTGTCAAATTTTAAAAATCACAAAACAGAGTTTCAACATTCTGGAGACGGGGTGGCCGCCTAGGCGGGGCGCCTGCTCAGCTGCCAGTTTTCACAAACACAAGTTTCTGTCTTTTGGGCGCTCGCCCTTGCTCCAGTGCATCCAAATTCAAGAAATGTGCTATAAAAAGTTCCCAAAATGATGTCAATTAGTCCCAAGATGGTTCTAACATTTAGGTAAAGTCACTACACTAATTAAAGGTCTCCGAAAAGTCTTAAAACCATGCTAGACAAGCAACACACAAGTAACATGAAAATTTACAAGAATTATAACAACTAATGCATTGCAAAATAGATGTAACATAGATTAGGAATTGTATCAAGAATCAAGACATGACTAATCTAACATGTTATTCAAGCAATTAGACACATATGACAACATGTTAACATACAAAAAAGTAAGTATATAAAGCATACATAATTCAGGGTATTACATATTTTGTATAGACAAAGAAATTGAATCATTTCTATTTATAATTTTTAATTTTCATTAATATATTGCATATAATTTTCATTGTTAATTTTTAAATACTTCGTACAAATAACAAATTAAATACTTGGGTACAAAGAAATTAAAAGGTAAATCAAAGAAATTAAACTTATTTAGAGTTAAAAAAAAGTACCTAATATTCCAAATAAAAAAAAAACTTTTTGCAAAAAAAGGTAAATCAAAATGTATTTTAAAAATTAGAAAAAAAGAGTTTTTCAATAAAAGCCAAAAATTAAATACTCAAAATAAAAGTAAGAGAGAGAGAACGTGGGAATTGGGGGAAGGGACGGGGGGGGGTGGGCCAGAAGAGGAGGGAATAGGGGGTGGCCAGGGACGCTCTTTACCGTCCATGTGATGCACGCATCAGCTAGGCAACAGCAGTGCATTACACACTCTCTCCATTTTTGTGGCCAAGGTGAAATGTAAAAAAAATAGGAACGAGTTCCAGTTTAGAACTCGAAAGAACTGAGAAATTTTAGAACCAATTTAAGAACTCTCACATTGTCGAAGAATTGGCCAAATCAGTTCTCAATGGGCTAAGAACCAACAATGTGGATGCCCTAAGTGAAGACCGAAGTGGTGTAAAAAAAAAAAACAATAATAAAATACTTTGGGATTGGGCCTAGCCTAAAAGCCCAAGACTTTTTTGACCCAAGCAGAATTGATTCGTCGGGCCTACTGGACCGGGCCAAAAGGACTCACGTATTTTTGGGCTTCGAAAAATTGAACTTTAGCCCATACAAACATCGGGTTGATTGGGCCGGCCCATTAGGTTGGACTGATTTTGCCGGCTCTAATTATCACAACACCCATTCTCCCTTTCTTAATACACTCAACTCATTCACACCTATTCGCACCCCCCTTTCAAACGCAAAGATCTTCCTTCCCCTTATACGCGCACGAGAAGAAAAAGGAAGAAGAATAAACCAACCTTTTGTTCACATCTCTCTCTAGAAAGAAGAAAAGGAAGAATAAATCAAACAATGAGAAGGACCATATGTATGAAATTCCTTCTATTTTGAAGTTTAAAAAGCATTTCTTTGCATTTTTTGTGTTATATATATATATATATATATATATATATATATTATTTGTAATGTGTATATGAATTTATTGAGTTTTGTTCAAATTTTGGGTTGTAAATGTTCAGGACTGGTTGAATGAACACCACGGTGGTGTTTGACTAGAGTTGAAGGAACACCAAAGTGGTGTTCGGCCAGAGCTGGTGAAAAATCACAACCGTATTTGGCCAAAGCTGGTGGAACATCGTAGTAGTATTCGACCAGCCACGCATTGACCGAACACTGATGTGGTGTTCCACCAGCTCTGGCGAACACCAATGTGCACCAACCGAGTCTTGAACATTACGCGACCTAGCTACTCATGTTTTGTGCGAAAAAGATATGAAAAATTGATTTTTAAGCTTGAAATAGGTAAAAATACTTACATTCATTGTCTCATTCACTTTTTTTATACTCCATACTTGATTCATGTAACAATATGAATGTTGTAAACTTTAGGATTTGGGGAAGGAGTTGGGAAGAAAGAGGTTGTAGAAGCTTAAGGGAGTATACAAAATTTTTCGGAGGTGCATTTAGAGGTTTTGTGGATGTCATAGCATAGTACGTAGTGAGTGTATTTAGTAGGGGTAAGGGTATTAATATATATTTTTATATATATATAATAACATTTTTGTAATTAAATTTTGGGAGGTATATTTAGAGAAAGTGGAGGTATTAATAGCCCCACTCTTTAAAAAGTTTGACTTGTTAAATGAGACTTTTTTTTTTTTTTAGACAATATATTTTGTTTTAAGAACTACTCTATTGAGATTGGGACTTTGATGGAAATATGTGTCTCAAAAACACATTTTAAAAACTTAAATATATTTTGTTTAAATAATAAGTTTTAGAGCGTTCTAATACCAAGATTCTCACTTGATAAATTGAGGTTCTTCATCAACTCAAACCAGCAACCATTAGAACGCTCCAAAACTTACTATTTAAGTTTTTAAAATGTGTCTGAGACACATATTACCCAAACACTAAGCAAAGACACTGAGACAAACCAACCTAAAGATAGCGGCAGCGGCCACTACTAGGAGAATATGCCAGGTTTGAAAGAAGATTCTCCGTCCAATCCCATTAGAAAATACAATTATGGACAAGGGCACAGTAATAAAGACAAGTCTAATATTTTGGGCACAAATAAGTCATAATAAAAAATTAGCACAAAAGTCTTGTTGTTAATTTTTGATTGATTTTTTTAGTTAGTTAGTGACGGGCCCGAAAACTATACAACTAAGTAATAACTGCCGATGAAAATTTTGTGATTTATTTGTGCACATAGCAATGTTATAGGGGGAAGTAGCGTTGGAACTTGTATATGCATCAGTATAGATGTTAAAAGGGTCATAGTCCGTTTAAAGTGAAAAAAAAATAAAAAATAGGGTTATGGTTCAATTTTTTTTGGTCCATTTAAAATTAGGATGTTCTGGCCCAAACCGTTTAACCCGCGCCCATTAGGGCTATCCCGTTAGGTTTCAAGGTTGACTCGTTGGCCCGTGTAATATTAATTAGGCTATATAAAGTTAGGACATACATAAAACAACCATCATGAGAATTAAACCACAACCTTCTAATCCAAAGTCAAACACACTTATCATTTGCACTACATATCTTTTTTTTGTTCTTATGAATAAATACTGAAATATAAACGAAACTCTTGGAGGGGACTATTAAGTAGAGCTATTTCAATAGTTATTATGAGGTAAAACATGTTGAAATTTAAATAAAATGATATAAAAAATATTTAATTTATATTTCTTATAAAAAACATAATAACCTATTTAAATTATGGGTTATAAATAACAATCACTCTCCACTTTTCTAGATATTTACAAAAATAAAATTAACATCTATCACAATTTTTTATTTTTTTAGTTGTGGCCCAATAATGACCCGTTTAGCCCAAAGGCCGTTAAGGTTAGGGCTAAGTTCGCAATAATAGTGGTCGAAAAAAATTAGACTATTCAGCTCACAGCCGATTAGGGTCATAGCCAACTAGAACTAATCCAAAATCGCTAGAATCAACCCATTTAACATATCGAGATGCATGGTACGGTTGGATACTTGGATTACCTTTTAGCTATGATGTCAAGGCTAGCTAGCTAATTGGGGTCACCACCCATAATTGGTGTCAACATCTCTAGAACTAGAAGTTTAAATTTGCACACCCACTGCTATTGGTAGATAGCAATCCCTTCGTCCTTAAATTATTATCTGGGTTGACCTGACATACAAATTAAGAAAATTCAATTGACTTGATTATTAATATTTGAATAGTATTAAAAAAATGTGTTGTTTCTTTTAATGCCCATGTGTATGTGGCCCATAATTAAAGTAGGAAGAAAAAGTAAAGGTAAAATAGTAAAAGTGATGTTCTAAAAAGAAAAGTTTTAAACAAGATAATTATTTTGAGACATACAAAAAAGGAAAGGAAGACAATAATTTAAGGATGGAGAGAGTACTAATTTTCTCTCTCTTAGACATGTAAATATACTCATATTTAATTAGTCATTACTTATTCACTAATTAAGAATATTGGTGTTCTAAATTAATGTGGAGTATTTGCATACAAATTCGTACTACTTCGATTAATTAGCATTATACCGTACAAAATGATAGCTTCAAAGAAAAGTTTCCATATGTGGCAAGAGCCAAGAGGTGGCAGCTAAAGTTCTATCTCAGTACATGCATGGTAAATAAGAACCTTGGTTACAACAAGCATTCTCAAAAGTCTACTACTATGATTAAGATGCTAAATGGTAATACGTGGTAATATATAAATGGGGAGGACTATTAACACCCCCTCTTTTTTAAAATATATTTTTTAAAATTTATTTATAAAAATGTCATTAAATAAAAGACACTAATACCCTTAGTCTTACTAAATACATTCATTATTATGTTATGACATCTACAAAACATCTAAATACACCACCAAAATTTTTTAAATACACCCTCTAACTTTTACAACCTCTTTCCATCTTTTTCCCAATTGTTTCCCAGCTCCTTCCTCAAAACCTTAAAGTTTCCAACATCCATATTGTTTCACAAATCAATCATTGAACATAAAAAAGTGAAGGTGACAATGAATTTAATATCTCTACCTATTTCAAGCTTAAAAATTAATTTTTTATGTCTTTTTCGCACAAAATACGAGCAGCTGGGTACGTAGTGTTCAGTTAGGACCGAAGAAACACTACAGTGGTATTCGATTAGGGCTGAAAGAACACCACAGTGGTGTTCGACTAGAGCTGGTGGAACACCACACCAGTATTCGGTCAGTGTTGGCCGAACACTGCTGTGGTGTTCCACCAGCTCTGGGCGAACATCACTGTGGTGTTTCTTCAGCCCTAGCCGAACATTACTATGGTCTTCCACTAGCTCTGACCGAACAGAAGCTCTCACCTTGATCATATGTGTATTTTCAATCTAGGACTTTCACGTTAACCCAAACAATTCATACATTTAAACAAACTAAAAAATACATAACTAGAGTCATTCATAATATTAATGTTACATTTAAATAAGCGTAGTCTGATAATTTCAACATAACATCAATCCATATATAAACAAACCTAAAATGCATAATATCCAAAGTTAAATACATAATATCCAAAGTGAAATGAAATACATAATATCCTTCGTGAAATGAAATATATAATATTCTCAACCATTTCTGCACATAAAATTTTTTTTTTTGTGTGTCTCACATCAAGAAGGATTTTGCTTCATTAGTTCTATTCTCTTAGAGTGTCTCTCTCTCAATGAACAATTTCCTCAACCCTTTTTTCGTAGTACTTGACACCCCACATACATTTCTTGTACCTTTGCTTGTCCGCTGTAATTTTTCATGTAGTTTCAGGAAAAACATTGCTCCACAGTGCAGTTACGTCATGAATTTAGAAAAAATAAATAAATACTTTCTGGTCTTTTCCTCTCATATAATTTTCAGCACATACGAATTTTTTTAGTTAAATCGATTGAATAAGAAATGTAAATACAATATGTTATTCAACAGAGGTTGAAGGAACACCACAACTCTGTTTGGTCAGGGTTGATGGAATACCACAGTGGTGTTCGGCTAGGGCTGAAGGAACATCACAGTGGTGTTCAGTCAGAGCTGAAGGAACACCACAATAGTGTTCGGCCAGAACTGGTGGAACACCACAGCAGTGTTCAGCCAGAGCTGGTGGAACACCACAGTGATGTTCGGCTAGGGCTGGAGGAACACCACTGTGGTGTTCCTTCAACCAGTGCTAAACATATACAATCTATAATTTGAACAAAACCCAACTAATTCATCTATACATTGCAAAGAAAATAATATTTTACATAAAAAATGCTTTTAAAACTTCAAAATGGAAGAAATTTCATACATATGGCCCTTCTCATTGTTTGATTTCATCTTCTTTTTATTCTTCTTCCTTCTCCAAACTTGAAGATGGTTGTTTTCTTCTTCTTTTTCTACTTCCTTTTTCTTCTTAGTAGTGTGCGTATGAGGGGGAAAGAAGCTTCTTGCGTTTGAAATTGAGGGGGGAGTGCAGTTTTGCTGCTTTTTTCTTTGCCGTGAAATGAGTTTGTTTAGGCTGGTGTATTGAAAAATGAGGGTGGGTGTGTTAATATTGGGTGGGTGTATTGAGAAAGAAAGAGTGAATTAATTGAGAGGGGTACAATAGAAAATGTAGGGATGTTGTATCTAGTAATTAGATTGGTGTGAAATTAGTATAGGGTGTGTATTAAGAGAATGAGTGTTTTTAGAGGAAAATGGGTTGTTAATAGCCCCACCCTATATAAATTTATAGATTTTCCTACATCTATCAGATTTGGGATGGGTATTTTAAAAATCGGCTTAGGCACCACCTAGAAATTAAGCAAAATGGGTCAAAAATCGGAACTAATTTTATTATTATCATAATTTTAAGCTTTGGCCAAAACGACGTCGTTTTGGGGGTTTTATTTTAGACTAATGAGCTGCAAGTTGCACGTGTTGTTAATGATTTTTTTAAGGTGTTTTGCTACTTTCCCTCGTTTTTTTTGTTTGCTTTTAACTATTGTGTTCTTTTTGCGTTTTTATCTTTACAAAGTTTTTAAACTTCTAAATTGTGCTGTTGTGTGTTTGACTTTTTTTGTACTTTATTTTTCCTTCATTTAAAATGTATATTTTTTGTCATTATATAACAACTTATCATTTACCTTTGTCTCTTTTGTTGGTTACTTTTTGTATCTTTTTTTTTTTTTGAATTTATAAAAAAAATGTACATTGGCTTGCTTATTTTTTGTTTTCCAAAATAGTATCTGTATCATATGAAAATTTGATTTATAGTTATTAAAACTCTAATATTTATTATTTAATGTCATTGGCAGATAAAAATCTTTGCGTTGCACGATCATCATTTCTAGTTGACTCGCACGCTCAAATTATTCTAGTTGACTTGCACACTGAAATTAGAACGAGAGAGAGTAAATCAAAGTAATGATTATAAAATTGAATGTTTTTTTATAACAAATACATAAATTGTTATACTATATACGTAAACATTTATAGGTATATGTGTGTGTGTGTATATATATATATATATATATATATATATGAAAAAAGTATTCAATGGTTACTACATCTCACCAACCATCAATGATTACTCTTCTATCAACCATTGGATCAAAAATCAATGGCTAAGATTAATTGCATTAAATGACTCACCTATTTGCATTAATTGCATTTTCCAACTAACCATTAAATCTTAGCCATTGATTTTTGATCTAATTGTTAATAATAATAGTAACCATCAATGGTTAACAATAATAGTAATTTGCTAAAAAAAAAAATTCATTATATGAATCTAATATCTTTGCACAATGAAGTAATTGAATAATGTTGATATGGTGAATATGTTACTGAGTTAGTAATCTTAATGTCTTTGATAAATAACTGGTATAAAATGAAAATATATACTTATATGTCATTCTAATTATGAGACGTAACCTAATTTAAAAGAGATTTATTTAATTTAAAGCTTGCATATTTTTTTTATTCTTTGCTAAATTAATTTAATTGAAAAGAAATTTAAACTATCAATCTATCTTATTATAGAATTTTCCTTCTTGATTAATTTGTGCTCAGTCAAGATTTTTTGCCTTGTAGTAGCTGCTTTATTGGCTACTATTTTTCCAATATTCTAATGTCATCATGTTTTCGTCATTTTGGAAAGTTGTGGATATTGCAAAGGGTCATAACATCTTTAATAATACTTTATTCGGTGTCTTTGACTTGAATGTGCATGGACTATAATGTCCTACTCAGAAGTTCTTCAATCCATATAGCAGCCACTTGATCAACTGTTAGAGAGTTATATACACGTTGATCTAATTTCACATGTTTTGCAGTATGGAGTTGAATATCATCCACTAAAGGATAATCCTTCAATCAACATTCAACATTCATCCAATCAAACCATTTTTTAAACTTCCTAACACCGCGAGTCACAAATTCCAGAAACTATATAAGCAAAGTCTCAAACAATAATGAGAATTGCACATTTTTAACTCCGAGATAGTTTATCGAGTTGTTGACACTGTACAAGCTAACTCAATCTTTTAACACACGAGAAAATCATCTTAAACAATCATATAAAATTGACATTTTAAAAGAATGTAGCATCAACTTTTTTTTGAGTCTTTCCTTGAGAAATGAAATAACTCAAAAATACTAATTATTTGCCAAGTTAGAAATGTCAAATTCCATAATTAAAGGATAGTTGAAAACCTAACAATAGTTACTCAGTTAACTACTCTTGTTATTATGTGAACATAAAGGCTGTTTTTTGACTTATGAGAAGAGAGATGGTCAAAGGGCGATCAATAGAACAACATGGGGGCAAATTAAAACTTTGTTCTCTTCTTCCTTTAGCCACATGCCTCCGGTCAGTTCCACTTTTTATTTTTTTCCTTTCCAGCGTTCTGTTTTGATATATCCCACATCGGGTAGATGTGGGACTTGTATGTGCCTTATAAATGATCACCCAATACCACTGGGCACTAATATATCCATGAACTTTTGGGTGGCTTATGGTAGGCCAGTTGACCCAGGTGCTTAGTGGGCCAGTGCGTGGGCTATGCGTGGCGGACCGGGCTTCGGGCTCGAGTCGTTATAAAATGGTATCAGAGTGGGTCTTGGCAAAAAATGTGTTAGAACACATCGCCCGGAGTGCCGATCCTTTGGGCCTCCTTTGGGTCTTGACGAGGACGTCAAAGATTCAAGTGGGAGAGATGTGGGACTTGTACGTGTCTTATAAGTGGCCACCCACTATCACTGGGCACCAACCTATCCATGGACTTTTGGATGACTTGTGGTGGGCCAGTTGACCCAGGTACTTAGTGGGCCAGTGCGCGGGCTATGCGTGGCAGACCGGGCTTCGGGCTCAGGTCATTACATGTTTCCTCTCTCTAACTCATACACATGCTTACACAAACATATATATTTCTACTCCGATTAAGTATTTCATACAATGATAACCATGACAAATTTAATTATTTGACCTTAATTCATGCTAAGTGGTTTATTATATGTAAGGCTATTTTGGCCTATATTATTTTTTTCCAACCCATGCACATGCTTATACAAACCTATCCAATTCTACTCCGATTAAGTTTTTCATATGATGAACCCACGTCAAATTTACTTGTTTGACCTTAATTCATGTTTAGTGATTCATTAGATGTAGGGTTATTTTAGTCTATGTTCATTGAATCGATTAACCCATGACAAATTTACTCCTGACCTTAATAATTCATGTTGAGTGATTTATTAGATGTAGGGCAATTTCGGTCTATATTAATGGAATTGAGTAACCCATAAAAAAATTACTTTGTTAATTTGACCTTAATTCATGATAAGTGTTTTATTAGATATATAGGACTATTTTGGTCTATTTTCATGAAATTGAATAACACATGACAAATTTACTTGTTTGACCTTAATTCAAGTTGAGTGGTTTATTAGATATAATGCTATATTGGTCTATATTCATGAAACTAATTAATCCATGACAATTTACTTGTTTAACATTAATTAAAGTTGAGTGGTTTATTAGATATATGGCTATTTCAGGCTATATTCATGAAATTGATCAACTCATGAAAAATTTACTTGTTTGACCATAATTCATATTTAGTGGTTTATTAGATGTAAGGCTATTTTAGTCTATATTCATGCAATAGATTAACCCATGATAAATAATTACTTGTTTGACCTTAATTCATGTTGAGTGGTTTATTAGATGTAGGGCTATTTTTGCCTATACATTATTATATAAGAAACCACTCATCCTTTTTCAATCAACATTAATTCAACATTCAACATTCATCCAACCAAACTATTTTTTCACTTCATAACACCGTGAGTCACAAATTTTAGAAACAACACAAGAAATGTCTCAAACAACAATAGGAATACACATTTTTAACTGCAAGTTAGTTTATTGAGTCGTTGACACTGTACAAGCTAACTCAATCTTTTAACACACGAGAAAACCATTTTAAACAATCATATAAAACTGGCATTAGAAAATAACGTAACATCAACTTTTTTCCGAGTCTTTCTTTGAGAAAAAAAAAACTCAACAATACTAATTATTTGCCAAGTTAGAAGATGTCAAATTCACTAATTAAAGGATTGTTGAAAACCTAACAATAGTTACCTAGTTAATTACTTTTGTTGCTTATGTTAACATAAGGGATGTTTTTTAACTTATAAGAAGAGAGAGGGTCAAAGAGCAATCAACAGAACAATAAGGGGGCAAATTATAACTTTGTTTTCTTCTTCCTCAGCCGTACGCCTCCAGCTCAGTTCCACCTCCAATTTTTATTTTTATTTTCCTTTCCATCGTTCTCTTTCCTCTCTCCTCCTTTTCTATACAAACATATATATATATATATATATATATATATATATATATATATAGAGAGAGAGTGAGAGTTGCTATTTACACCCCAAATTTACTTAGTACACCCTTTCACTAAGTACACTCCCCAATATTTTTAACCTATCAAAATGCTAAGTACACCCCCCCTAATTTTTTATTTTACCCTTACCAATATTTTCTCCAAATTAACTAATCCACCTACTAAGTACACTCCCATGCACCCCAAACAAAACCCACCCCCTTCCTCCTCCCACCCTAGTCAAGCCTGCCTCCCCCTCTGCCTCTCTCTCCCTCCCTCCCTCTTTCCTCTTTCCTTGCCCCTAGAGCTCTCACTCTTTTCTTTCGATATACTATCTCCGTCGATCAGCTCAAAGCAATCCCTTAGGTCCCTTTCCTATGAGCTTTTTTAAAAAAAAAAAAAAAAAACTGTTCGTTTGGTACTGTGTCACCGAACACCCATAGTGATATTCGACAACCACTAACCGAACATCACTATGGTTGTTTGGCACCCCTTACCGAATAGCTTTAGTTGTGTTCGGTAGGGGGCTACCGAACAATTATTATTATTATTAGTTTTTTTTAACCTAAAAAAATGAAAAATAAATAAGGGCATTTTAGTAAAAATTTATAATGGTATTTTTGTAATATATGAGGGAGTGTTCTAAGTAAATTTGGGGGTGTAAATAGCAACTCTCATATATATATATATGTATATATATATATATATATGTTCTTTTATTGAGTGTAGAGCTCAGAAATAGGCTAGAGGGGGGGTGAATTGCCTATATATCAAACTTAAAATTTCTTTCGAAACTTTAAGTTATGATATCACTAACTGATCCGAAGGATCATATTGACCGGGCAGTATGGGTTGTTGATGTAGATAAATCAGTTAGAGTGTCAGTCAGTTGATGAAATCAGTCGACCAATTATGGCAAGTATTCAACTGTATCAGATAGGCTTACTAACTAATCAGTATGGACAGCGAAACTTCATATAACAGTTGATTAATCAATCTGATGGAATCAGTTGATTGATAATTAAGTGACTAATAAGAGATAGAAAACATAAAGAGATTAAGTCACTTAATACTTGCAGAAGCTCTTAATAAGACAGTAGGACAGTTTGCTGTGAAGTAGAGATGTATGTATGTTCAGCTATTTTGTAGAAGTAATTTAATCAAAGTAATATGATAGGCAATGAAATATGAAGCAGCAGTATACAAGATTGAATTCAGCAGTTGACAGACAAAATATCAGTCACTGCATAGGATACTTCATTGAAAGAATTTAGTCAAGTTATACTTGTTGTTTAACTGACCTGCTTAAGTACATATTACAAAAAGTAAATTATAGCACTAAAAAAAACATACAAGTAGACTGATCCTAATGGGAGGCCAATAGAGATATAGATGATATCTTCATTTGCGATTTCACTTGATCATAATAGGGGAGATCAAGAGATTCAAATACAATTTGAAGTCTTGTTGCTCTGAAAATTATGGTCAGTGAGATGAGTAAGAATATTAAAAGTGATGTTCAAACTTAAAAAGTTTGAACATCTCTTTTGGGGATATCCCGACTCATATGAGGTTCTGTGATCAAATTCACATCAAGCATTATAAAGTTTAGTAAGGCTGTGTATGTGGATGAGATTTGGAATGAAGACCTATACTCTAGACTAGAAGCTAATAGATCAGATCTCTTTAGTCAGTCCCTTTCTTCTTCTCTCTTTCTTCTCTTCATACACATCGTGAGTAAAGTCTTCATCCTCCAGTCGTTTAAGAGGCTGATGGAGATGAGCTTTAAGGGAAATCGGTAGATGACTGAATAGGCACGCTTGAATATACTCTAACTTCACAAGTATATTGCTCTTGCACACCACTGTATCCTTCTTTCTTTCCACAAACACTTGCTATCGGTGTATTGTTAATGCATTTTTCCACCTATGTCTACACCTTTCTTGAGCAGACGCCTGGGGTATTTATAAAGAGAGAGAGAGAGATGTGGGTAGTCATCGAGAGATGTTTTAATTCAACTATTGGATTTTCGTCATATAGCGATTGAATTCAAAATCTCAAAGGTTGTGTATGGGATTTAGGGCTTTTGAAGAAGACATTAAGATCTTCTAGGGAAGACTTTACGTGTCTGAGAAGCTTTATAGTGTTGTCACATCGCTCAGTACTTTTCTGGCAGGGGCCACGTGAAGAGTAGTACTTTGTGATCAAGTTTGTGTAAAAAATATATTTTTAGAGGATCTAAAAATATATTCCTTTTTGTCAGTTGTATCTTGATCGCTGATGTGAGTTCCGAGACATTGGTTGGGCATCAGTTTGCTGATAGTTTGTTTTGAGAGCTTTGTCTTGGACATTAGTCGGTGACGTTGCTCTTTTGATTTTCTTCAGATTCAGCAATTTCAGCTTCAGCAGCTTCAGCTTCTTTTATCAGTTTGGTGCTTAGTGTCCTAATGAGATCTGTAGCAGTCTTCGAGTCTTTGGTAACCACTCTATTTGTTGTTCGTCATGATGAGTCGGAATAGTCTAAGGCATAATAACTAAGTATGTAGCACGCAGGCTACTAAACAAATCTAAACATGTTAACCTAACCCTAGATAGGTGATGGTTACAAGCAAATCTTTAGTAATTAAGGAATATTCACTTAAAGGTCTTATGATAAATGAATATGTGAATATTCCCAAGAATCTCCTCATATTTGCTTGTGGCCATTACCTAATGCACATAGAACTGATGATGATCTTAGAATGACGTGTTTTTGTGAGAATATCCCTTTTATAAGAAAACACATCCTAAGTCAAACTTACATTTTAGTTCAGTGCATTCTAATGCTAAGTACTTACATACTGAGAGTGCAAGTATAGGTACAAAGCAAAAGATTAATGTCTAGATGACTTAATAATAGATATAATATATAATAGGACATAAGTCATTTAAACTAAATGTTTAAAATCTATGCAGAGAGGTGTATATGGAAATAAAATAAGCATGATTTTAAGCATAATCAATGTCTTTCAAACCAGAGGTTTAATCGTACAGAGTTTATAAGAAAAATAGTGATTCAAAATGAAAATACTAAATTGAAATATTTTTCTCCTCCTAACTGATTGAATCAGTCCTTTTCAATTCTTCTCTTTTTAGTACTCTCCTTTATTACCCCTTTACTCTCCTCCTAATTCTCCTTTTGTTTATTCTCCTCCTTTATTACCCCTTTACTCTCCTCCTGATTCTTCTTTTGTTTATTCTCCTCCTAATTACTGCTCTCCTCTTCATTATTCTCATTATTCTCTTCCTTAATGGGCACAAGCATATCGGAGCAACATTGGAGACAGCTGAAGAGACGATCAATGAGGAGTGAACTATTGAAGAGCTCGAAGAGACAACTGATTCTGTATTTCTTATTGGTACCCAGTTGATGAAATTGGTGACATCATTTCTGGGGTCATGAAGTCGTTGTTATAGACTTTGACTGATGCGAGGACGTCTTCTTACAGTACGAGGCCTTGTTGTTCCAGCAGTCATCATTCGTTCTATCCATTCAGTATGAGTGATTGGACGAGATGAGGAGCTTGGTGCATTTGCATCTCTTGTCTATAGGATATGAAATGTGAGAGGTGCAAGATAACAGATGAGACAACACAAGAATGTACATTGATTTATTATACCAGTTTGATAAAAAGGAATAGTAAGAGCGAACTGATATAATAATGTACAATGTAGAAGCAGTATGAACTTATAGATATAAAAAGATTAGATCAGTTTATTAGAGAGAGAGAGAGAGAGAGTTACCATGATACTAATTGTAGGTCGATGAAGAAAAGAGTGAAAAAGTTCTGAAAATACTTGAAGATTTTTTGAGGAGTATGAATAACTCATTTTATAAAGAAAAAGTGTCTCTAGAAATTCTGAGAATTTGAAGAGTTTTTTGTGCGAGTTATTCAATGTATTTGATGAATGAGGAATAAATGATTTGGAAATGTAAGGATCACTTGGGATTTCAAAATAAGTCCAAGAGTCTTTCTCCCCCTAATATATATATATATATATATAATTTTTTTGTTGTTGAAATATATCAATTATGAACAGGCATAGAAAGATAAATGCTTCTCATAGAAAACAAACATAATTTCAAGCATACAAAAGAAAGTATGTTTGAGCAGAACAAATTACAAATTTTAAAAAGATTAATCGGAGTTTCCACTACTTCCTAGGTTAAAGGCTTTTTCTTCTTATTCGTCAGTCTTGCTAAAGAGTTCGTGAGTTATTAGCAGGCATTGGTAACGAGAAGTTGTTCTTCAGGTTGGATAGAGTCACGAATTGACTGGAATGAACACAGAAAATAGGAGATAATTCTTGCATATTACTTGATAACATGTTGTGACCAACTACCCCTTAAGACAGTTTGACTGATGAAGGAGAAGAGAACTCCAGACTAGTTTAGGACTTGAGTTTCAAGGACAACAATAGTAAGGTTGCATTGTCTTTGAGTGAATACATTCGATCCATGATTTTTGAAAAGAAGGCATCGGTCAATGATTTCACTTACACAGTACATGTTCAATGGATATTGATTTCTTTCCATTGTACCATGTTCTTCACTTAGATAGTCACCAGTTCTTCTAAGACAAGACTTGTTAACAATGGTGTCATTGATGGAGAGGGGTCTAATATTTGGAAGATTGAAGACTTGTTGACCCGACCCGACCCGAGATCCGATGTGGAATCCCGTTCGGTTCGCGAATGACGGGAACACGAAAGTAGCATCTAAAAAATTCCTTTTAAAAGAGAATGCAAAGTCATGTGAAAACCCTGTAATACACGTGCAAGTTTTCTTTAAAAACAACAAGATCTTTTAAACAAGACTAAACCTCAACGGCGAAACAACAAGCCGGAGAAAACATCTCGTTAGCTAGCAACAACTACCACGAGCCAACAGGCTCGGTATATACATAAACCATATCAGAGTGCGCGGAATTGAAAGTTAATAAATATATACAACAGCGCGGCAACCATGCCGGCACAACAAAAAAATATATCAATTAACAGACGAGACTACTACCCAACAAATACATTGTTGATATAACAAGTACACGTCGGCCTCACCAAAAGAAAATACTAGGCACAAGGTGCACTACCGAAAGGAAGACGACCAACTGGAACTGAATACGAGCAAACTAGGTATTCCTCGCCGGTCCTTGATCTAAGGAAAACAAATAAACACGAAACGGGGTGAGTCGAAACTCAATAAGCTACTAATGCAACAATATGGCATGCTAGATGCAAGACAGTAATTATAACAAGTATTCATGCCATCACAAACAATCCCAATACAAGATGAAAGTAACAAATGTTGCACATAGCCAAACAACCCCATACTACACGAGAGGCTCAACGATCGCCAACCGTCCCATACCGGTTAGGAACCGTGACCAACATTCGCTTATACAGGAAGCACATAAGAGCTATAAGTAAACACGTTACAAAGGATACGACATCGAGGTACACCTCCGACCAAACCAATACTTCCAACCAATCAACCAATATAATACCAAATGTAGAGCCGTTATTGACGTACTCGAACAAGAATACCAAATAACATAACACTGTGTGAACCATCTTCTGTATTCACGTCGACGAGTGATCTCGGTCCCTACAACCCAAGAATCAACCACGGATATAGCTTACCATGGTTGCGTTTATCCGTACAACAAATGGCGCTATACCCTTACCGTGGCCAACGGTAGGGCGAGGCCCGATGTATTGGCCTTCGACTAATACTTAGCCCCAGCTCCCGCAATAATCGAGCGTCAATACACCGCCAACACAAATGCCATGGACTTAACTAAATGCACAAGTAGATGTTTACTCGACATTTAAAATAAACGGTCATACTCCAAAGTAGGGAGTATACCACAACAATAACATTCAACAATGATACGAATGTCTCAAGTAAGTTATAATAATCCCACACCACAAATAATCAACTTATAAAAATTAGGATAATTAACAAAATGTCAATACATACAACCGGTGTAACCAATATTTCCAAACGAATCACTCGAATCGTCCAAGAATTCCCAAATCACACACGTGGTCTCATAAATTATGAAATCTTAACGAACTCCGTTAGAGTCATTTTTGGTTTCTAATGAGTTCGAGTTTACGCGAATAAATTATACCGTAAACTTAACAATTACTAATCATATTTTACATTTCTAACATGTAAACATGAGTCTCCAAACACATCCAAAAAGTCAACCACGAATTTAACAAGTCAACATGGTCAAACATACTCAAAAATGATGATTTCTAACATGTTTCATCAAATAACAAGTCTAGGATGAAGAACAATTCATAATTGAGGAAGAAAAGGGGATAGTAGCTTACAACTTGAAGATTTAACCCAAGCAAAGTCACATGCAAGGCTAAGAATGACTTCTCCTAGCCAAGAGCTTCACAATGGTAGTGTTGGATTGCGATTTGGTCTTCAAATGATCAAGTTGCAAGGATTTTCTAGCACAAACTCTTCTCTCTCTCTCTCAATCTTTGCCAAGGATGAATATGATAATGGTGTGTGTAAAATGAGTCTCTATGTGTGTATAGGAGACTTAGTAAGGCTGGAGAGATGGTCAAAGGTCGTAACAATTCTCAGCCATTGGATGATGGTCAATAGGTCAAACATAAGAACAGAGCCCGTCGTTATGCGGCCGCCTTATGCATCCGCATAGCTTCTATGTGAGCGCGCCATGCGGCCGCATAGAATCCAGTATCCTAAGGGTATTTGTGCGGCTAGCCTTGTGCGAACGCATGGGACTCATGCGGACGCCTTGTGCGACCGCATGAAATCCAGATTGTTGAGCCTTGGCACTATGCGGCTGCATAGTGACTGGTTCAGGTCAAGACGTTCCAAAACCAAACCAAAGTGATTCTAAAACATTCCCAAGTCATCCAAAGAAGATACCAAACTCAAACCAAGTTTAAATTACAACTACATCACAATCTAAATGACATGAAATGAAGCTTTAGATGCACATCAAATCGAATGCAAATGACTATGAAACTTCTAACACATGTCCATACACTTGAAAAGTGTACAACAAACTCAATTGCAAGTACATTTGAATGATATATGCACATGAAATGACGATGTCAATGTAAGAGACATAAACATAGAATGAATGCGAATGATGCAAATAGTGCGGGCGTTACACTTGTGAGATATTCTCAACATCAAAGACAATTCTTACACCCCTAATCTCACCAGAGAGTAGGGATCCATTGTTAGCCATCATCATCCCTGAGTAGAATTTGTCAACCAGTTTGAGGTTGTAGAATTATTCACGAAAGCAGAAAAAAGGGATGAGTCCAAAATTATGAAGCAGGTTGTAGATCTCACCACCAACTTCATTATTGGAAAAAAAAATCTTTCGCGCCTATAGTATGGCCCAGAATGTAGGATTTTGACCCAATTCTGGTTATGAACCTATTAATAACGAGCGGAGGATTAACTGACAAGTCATTTCCAGGATTGTTGTTACCTGAGGAAAATTCCATTGAAGAAGATAAAGAAATGGAAGTACTAGAAAAAACAAAGAGGGTTTTTGTAATATTGTTGTGCTATGAGAAGGATTTATAAATAACTTGTGTGGAGTTACTTCTATGAGGTGTTGATGTGCCTTTTCAAGGTAGTCACGATAGAGGTCTTTAAAGAATATGTCTTTTTAGGGAACTACTGTTGCAACTGTTAGAAAAGGTCTAATAAGTGAGGCGCGAAGTTTCATAGAAGTGGTTGACAATGCAATTAAATGCATTAACAGAGTCATTTAACTGGTTAATCACTTGATCAGTTTAAGGAAATTGACGAGTTGGATCATGTGATCAGTAGTCATGGGTTTATGAGGGTTTGAGTTTTAGTCAACATGAATAATTATCTCTATCGAGATGTCTCTCAGCCACTTGACTCTGTTTCTTGATCAGTTAACACATAACTGTTAAGAGTTATAAACTTAGCAGGGTGAAGAAAATAAGTTATAAAAGATTGTCCCTTAGCCAATGAATATTCAACCTTAATCTCCTTCCAACAACTGGAATGGTCTTACAAAGTTTCAACTAAATTATCATTAAGAACCTCCTTCAGCCATTGGGTTGGACTTACGAAGGTATGTTTGATGAATAGCAAGAGTTCATCCTTCGACAAAATAAAACTTCATGACAAGTTTTATGGGGGTGGACTTACAAGGGTTTGACTGAAATTTCAATGAGATATACCCCTATGCCACTTATGGGGATTTAATCAGTCAGTGAAGATTCATCAGTCGAAGTTTTGATCGATGAGCTGACTAAATTTGACTGATCGTGTCAGCTTGTATAGCCGACTGATCATTTAGCTGAGTTGACTCAGTAGAAGGTTGTGACTGATGGAGGATTAAAAGAATTTATTCAGTCAACGAGAAATCAATTTTGAATGTTAGTCACAACTGAGGAAGAGTTATGGAAGTAGTTCAGTCGCGTCTGAAGTTTCTAACTGATGATGTCATAATTTCGATTAGCAGAATTTGAACATTTGACTGATGATGTAAAAAGTCGTTATGTGACGAAACTTTGCAAACTGATATTGAGAACTAGCTAAAGAATGTTTAAGAACTCCTACTTAGCTTGAGTATTTCGTAAACAGTCTTCTTTAGGATGTTTAAGAACTCCTACTTAGCTTGAGTATGTTTATGCATGTATCTCTTTTCATGAAGTGCTTGGATGAACTTTGATTCATTCTGCCTTGCCATCAACAAAGTTAAATTATCTTTTGTGTAAATCCTTCATAGTGTCTTCCGGTAAGTCAAGAAATACTTATCTCGTATTGTGAACTTACAAAGAAATTGTTAAGTCATAAATAATCCAGATAGAGATAAAAAGAGAATACATGTTCAGTGAAGAAAATCTTGAGAACTTTGATATAACAGAGAATTATGAATTTGAGGATGCAAGTACTACTAGTTAGGAAGGTGCACCTCTCCTTTAAAAAGTAGTACCCCAGGATTATAGGACTTTTGTACGGACACCACCTCTACTACATAAGTTTTATGTGACTACATGCCGCACAATAGTTCTAATACGTACCCAAGAATGTTATACAGGAACCAACACTACTACACAAGATTTACGTGACTACATGCTGCACAATAATTCTAGTACGCACCCAAATATGTAATCTCCCCCTCCCATTTTTTTTTTAAAAAAACAAAGATTTATTGAGTATTTGTGTCAAAAGAAATTTTGTGTATCAGTTTCTGATGAGAACCACGGATCGCTCCAAGGATCGAAGCCCAAGTCAAACAACTCATTGATGATAGATAAGGACCCATTCATTCGAGGACGACCCAAGGAAGAGTCCATATGTATTTCTATGTGTCTTTGGACCCAAGACAACCTTCAAGGATGTTCAAGACTAAGAAACAAGGCCCATTTGCATGTTATAGGGTCAACGAAAGGCATAAATTCTGAATAGCTCGCGAAACAACTACAAAAATCAATAAACCGAGATTTTGTGCAAGGCGCGGCCATTGCATGGCTCGCACCAAAAATAGTCCAGTGCATTTAAACCTTCACAGGCTCGCGCCAAGTGCTAGGTTCGGCCGCTCCCGACGCTGTTCGAAATTGTTGTCTTTCTTTGACCATTCAGCCTTGTTTTCTCCAAAAACCTTTGGGTTTTTCTAGGAGCACGTTTTTGTTATGTTTTGAAGACCTTGGTGAGCCTATAAAAGGGCATGATCACCCTTGTAATTAGGATACAAGTTTACACAAGATTGAATCAAAATTAAGTTATATATTTTTACTAATTCTTGAGAGAATTGAGAGTAATCTGAGTTTCTAGAGAGAGAAATCATCCTTGAACTTATCAAACTCATTAGTCGAGAGTTTTTGGCATTCTGTAATCGTGGCTCATAGACAGATTACGTCTATTGGGTAATGATTGCACCCAAAGGTTCCTATTCAATCGCGAATAGCGATTTGACGGAGACTCAACCTATCATTTCCATTCTGTTGTTACTGAACTAGTCTTCTTCATTGGAGTGTGTTGGAGTTTCTTCAATCTCGATCTTGGTCGAGTTTACATAAATTGGTATCAGAGCAATCGAAGAGATAAGTAATCCAACGAGTCTCGTTCTTTCATTTCTTTCAAATTTCGTTGTTTCTTCATCTATCCATTTTGATTTTTGTTGCTCACTTGAGCATTCAGATTGTGTGTAAGTTGAGAGAGTGATACAAGAGCGATTTGTGAGTTGTGTGTAATTGACTCAACATGACACAAGATGGTAATAAAATTCAAGAACCTTTGCATGGAGATAATAAAGGAATAGCTAGGGAGGTTCCGATGAATCCTGAAGAACAAATGGTTAGAATGTTGGAGGAAGTTAGTCAACATTTGGCTAGAATAGAAGAGAGAGTGTGACCCCCCGACCCGGATTTCCATACAAAATCTTGAGGTTGAGTTGCCAAAACAACAACAAGACTTAATATAACATGTAAACACCTGGTTTAATAAAGATAATAAACAAGTCTTCGGCGACACTACTGCCGGAACCCAACTAACAACAGCCACGAGTCTATAACTCAGAAAAAGAAACAATAATGTTAACATCATCGGCCACAACATGCCGGAACAACAACATAAACCGTGAGCCACAACATGCTCGGGAAAAATGACTGGAATAGTAACCAACTGTACACAAGCGCGACATACATGTCGGCTATCAAAAGAATAATACAAATAACCAAGCATGATTCTACCCCAAAGTAAAGTCTATATAACTTTACATAACCATCGGATCTCACCAAAAGAAATACTACAACAACTGTACAAACCAAGTACAACCACGAGGACAACCTGCTAATTACTTACGTCCTCACTGAGAGCTGCCTGGCTGGTTTGGATCTAAGGAAAACAATTAAACACAACGGGGTGAGTTGAAACTCAATAAGTTACTAAATGCAACTACATGTGTAGACACCCAAAATTCGTACCCCACATTATACGAATTGTCCTATAAATAATTGTTTATTTATAAATGGACTAACACTTGTTTCTATGAGTATTTCAGGGAACAAAATATTCAACATGACTAACGACGTCCAACAAACACAACAACTTCAGTTAGATCAACATCAAGGGTCAAAACTGAAGATTCAAAGCTTGAAGGTTAAAAAGCAAAAGGAACAACTTTAAGGCATAAAGATTAATTAAAATTGACGGGGGACCTGAAGCATAAAGAACAAAAGATGAAGATTCTAAGTGTAAATTTTAAGGTTTGGTGCACTGAGGACATGTTTTGTGCGCGGATACACCAAAATCAGCTTTGGTGCACGGATGCCTATTCTGTTGCGCCGCACACCAAACCACCACTGCCTCATAAGTCAAGCCGCCCGGCTGATGAAGACTTTGTTGCACACTCAGCCTCCTATAAATAGAGACTCTTAACTCTCTCACTCAACACACACCAACAACACACTCAATACTCTCAGCTCTCACTTTTTCTCTCTCTTTCTCTCACGGTAGAAAGAAAGAAAAGAAAAAGAAAAGAAAGAAAAGCTCTCTGCTCTCTCTCTTGCTCCCTTTCAACCGAGAAAACAAGCCGTTCTTTCCCTGGGCAAATTTCACACACACACACACACACAAATACACAGTGTTCTTTGAAGTTTGAACACACTCAATATCAAAACGTAAGTCTTCCTTTCCTCGTATCGATAGCAGTGGAAGCACAACGGTCCGTCTATGAGTTAGTTTGATCCAATATAACATAACGGCCTAGAACTTGTCCCGAAATCTGTAAAACGACAGAAGGTAACCCCTTCCGTTTGTTACTTTATTTATCAGTTTCAATATGTAAATACGTTAGATAAATTGTGAATGTGTATATTTATTTTGATATTATATGTATATCTATATATATAAATATGTAATATATATATATATATATATATACTTTAAACTAAAAATTCATTTTAGTTATTTCCATTTAATATAAATATATATAATATTTATTTTGTAATAAATAAAACATGTATACACTTTATAACATAAACGGAGATATAAATCTCTGTAATACATTTTCTCCAGTCACATAATATAATAAACTCGTAGCATATAAACTCGAGCATGCAAACATAAGAGACCAAAAGAGCGAGTTGGGTGCGTAAAACCTTCCCAACTCGTAACTTAGCCTCCGAACCCACAATCTCAGTTTTTCTCTCGTTTCCTATATAAACGAGGGTGGCAACTCTGTTTTCAATAAATGTGTCATTCACATTTATTACACACACTTTTATTTCAGGAGTCCAGAGCGAAAAGTCCCAGGAACAATCTGCGGATCGGGGTGCTCACAGTGGCGACTCCACTGGGGACGATAAAAAAAAATTGTTTTTCAGAGGGCTAGACTCATACATTTATGCTTTGCATGCTCTTTTGTTTTATTTTTATAACATGTTTATATGTTATCGGTTTATTTTATTTTTGTGACATATTTAAATGTTACATGTTTTATTTATTACACATTTCTTTCATAACATGATTAAAGTGTTATTTGTTTATTCTATTTTGTTCACTTTATTTTTTGTAATATGTTTAGTGCTACATGTTTTATTTTTTGTAACATGTTTTATTTTCTAACATGATTATCTTGTTAAGTAATTATTTTATCTTTGTTACATGTTAAAAAATAGTACGTGCTTTATTTTTGTTACATGTTTTTATATAACATGTTTATATGTTAGGTGTATTTTATTTATGACATGTATAGATTGTACGTGTTTTATTTTATTTAACATGTTAAATGTTACATTTTTTATTTTATTTACCATGTTAAATGTTATTTGTTTGATTTATTACGTGATTATGTGTTACGTGTATATACTGCTCATAGTAACACTTGCATGTACAAATATATTAATTTGTTCGGGCGATGTCATCAAAATTTATTATTTATACTACTTATTTATTTATTTTATTTTATTTATTCATTCTTTGTACTCCCGGGGCTTAAGTCCCACCTTTTGTTGCTTTCCTTAATTGCTAACAAAAAAAAAAGAGAAAAGAAAATTATTTTCAAAAATTGGAAAAATACAAGTTTTCAAAAGAAGACATTCTTTGCAATCCATTGAATATTTTCAAACACAAAAAGAAAATTCATCAGCTTTTATAAAGTTGAACTACGGTGACCTAAGCCTCGTTTTGAGGGACGTAGGCAGTCTTCGGTTGCGGTTATGTTTTCAAAAAAATTGAAAAAAGGGGTTTAAAAAAAAACTTTACAGTTTTGATTTTCCTTTTAATCTCGGTAACCTTTACCGCTTTAGATTCTTTCATTTATTGGTATGTTCTTTTCTCGAGGCTCCAAACCCTCGAGTTGTGGCTGTGTTTCTTTTCTTGCAATTTTCTACTGCTAATAAAACACAAACCACATCACATGAATAAAAAAAATGGACATTAATTCTTTTAATTGTATATACCTGTCTCACTTTCATTTAAATATAATTGTAAAAAGAGTCTTTTAGCTACTGCGCACACACGCGCACACATTTATTCCAAACTGTTACCAAGCTTCAAACCTTGGTATAGCCACGTTGAAATGAAACTGGGTAGGTCATGAGCCCAGCATTCTTTCAGCCGACACTATCCCTTTCCACGCGATTACTAATCGTCCTCCGGGAAGTAAGCCATCCTAGCCCTGCATAGCCACGCGTAACTCATATAGGTTTCTAGGACACTTCAAAGACCGGTTGGTTCTTATTGTCACAAACATACTTTGTCAATCCTGTGCAAAAAGACCAAAAAAATTAAATAAAAAAAGTGTCATCGACCTACAAAAGAGTCTGTTTGATTACAGCTTAGAAAAGAATGTTGAGAAATAAACCACCAAAAATCAAAAAAGAGTCATACTCTTCCAAAAGGAAATCATGGTGATCAAATAGTCGACAAACAAAGTCCTCATGCACAGGATTAACAAAAAAGTCAATGACATATGTCTAGACAATTCGGATGGTGGATCCTGAAGAGAATATAGGCCCTTCGCCTGAGATCTGTCCAATCTTGGGAAGTCAAAATACAGGTGGAATACGAAGGTCCTATATTCAGGCGAGAGAATCCACTGTTCCAGGAACAGTTCACAAGTCAAAACAAAGCATTGTCGCTTGTCCAACCATCTTAGGGTGAGTCAAAAGAGGAACAATAAAAATTGTGCTATATCCAGAAACACTTCCAGAACCTAACTTCTACCCATACCCCAACCTTTCAGAAGAAATCTGGCCTTGAATTGGAAGAGGACTAGCACTGGGAGGTTAACAAGAGTATCAAGTTTGGGTTCAAAGTCAAGTACAAAAATTTGCATTGGAATTAGATGGCCGATCAAGAAGATAGCACTTCTGCAGGACATGACACAGGGGCTCCAGGATACATTCCAACCCCAGCAATGCAACAGTGGATGGATCAGAACATGGAAACCATGATAGCTAGGTTTTCAGCCCTTATTCAAAGTCAAGGGGCTACCAATACGAGTTTACATGTCTCCACAAGACCTGTCAACCCATCACCTTCAAGTGTGAATCCAAGTCTGCCCAATCCAAACACCTACTTGCCTACCCACATGCCTATTCTCTATACTCTCTATATCCATATTCCCCATATCCAAACGCTTACCCGTCTTACCCAAACACATTCTCTCCTCAGCCAAATCTCAATCCATCAAACCCAAGCATACATCATCACTCTCAGACTACCACTGTTCCAATCCCAAATATATTTCCTTATTCAAATACCAATACCTCATCTCCATATACCAACATCCCCTTTTCAAACCCAAATGTCTTCCCTTCTCACATGATAAATCCAATCCAAGGCAGTTCACACTTGAATCCAACCAGTCATATCCAACAGGATCAAGCTGGCCTTATCTACCCATTTGCTATTTTTGCACCTCACATTGGAGTGATAAACATTGTCCCTCCTTACAATGCTCATCAAGTAGGATAGCCTCCCGCAGCAGCAGTTGATATCACTGATACAGGGGCTGCAAGTAAGGCAGAAGTCAAGGAATTGAAAGACATGGTTCTGAAAGTCTTGAACAAAGGCGAGTTTATCGCACGAGCAATGACACTGCAGCCTGCTGCTATCCTGCCACCCAAATTCAAAATACCTGATATTGAGAAATTTGATGGGACAGGTTGCCCTATTTTCCACCTGAGGTCTTATGCTCATGCTATGCAGTGGAGAGGTGCAAGCTTTGAGGCAATGGCTTCTAATTTTTACTTGACTCTGATTGAGGCTGCAAAACAGTGGTCGATGTCAGTTGATAGCACCACAATTGCTACCTGGGACAAGCTCGATTATGAGTTTCACAAGAGGTACAAAGACAACAACAATTGGGGAAAGAATAGGCGAGACCTTGAGTCATGCACCCAATAGGAAAATGAAACTTTCGCTGACTTCGCCGAAAGATGGAGGAAGAAAGTAGCGCAAGCTCTTGAAAGGCCTGACCCAGTCGAGCAATCACGCATTCTTTTGAATAATCTTCAGCTTGTGTTCTATGAACGAATGCGGTACTTGTCATATGCTAACTTCTCTGCCATCCTTGATGTTGGGTTTCCCATCGATGAAGAAATTCGGGCCGACCTCATAGAGGCTCATTCAAGAAGCTCTAATCATCTTGATATGAGCGATCCAGATCACGAGACCTACGATCACATTATTGATGATAATGCAGTTGTCGAAGACGCCTCTTCTGAAAGTGATGACTGAGATCCCAGGAATCAGTGAACAATGGTTGGGAGTGATAGATCCCCAAAAACATATCCCTTTTGCATGTAGTGTCAATATTTATTGTGAAGTATGCTTACACGTCTATTATATAATCTTTTGTTTTCAAGTTAATCAAGTCTCTAAAATGAACCTTTTCGAGTCTGTCTCAGATATCGTGTCTAGGTCAAATCCTTATGTGATTTTGTGACCCTTGAGTCTAGCTTATCGCTGAATATCCTTTGGATGTTGAATCTTCCCAAATGATGAATTGACTCACTTCAAAAAACATGAAGACTTTACATGAGTCAATGATGAATCATTTTGAAGTCATGGGCCCGCAAACAATTAATCATTCAAATATATGTAGAGTGAGTCGAGTGTCTTGACAAGATTATCTTTGACCCATTAAGATCGAGTTACCGACACACTGAGCTGTCATCACACCTAGAATCCGAAACACTAAACCCCATCTAAGTCCCGAGCCTTGCTCAAAGGCCACACCTACATTAAACCCCATCAAATTCTCATGCCGAATCAAACACCCATTTACCATACACAACCCATAGGCCTTGCCAACACCAAAATACCCTTTCAACCCTCGCTTGCTCGAGAGGTCATCTTCGTGAGTTTGCGCCCTCCAAAGCAGGGGCTGCTTCATCCTTATATTTACAAGGAATGACCCTTCACCCTCTCCACAATGAGAAAGATAACTTTCTTTCATCCTTCTTCATTTTTTTCCATATGCTAAAAAATAAAAGTCGAGAGAGCTCCTTAGACTGAATCCCGAAGGGCAGCCTATGAAAAAAGAAAAAAAAAAAGAAGAGAGGAGCTTCTCATGAGCAAACTTTCTCTATCTCCTTCAATCTATCACTTTCTCTATCTCTCTCTCAAACAAATTGGAGCCCTCTCTCTCGAGCGAAATCAAACAGCAAATCATCAAGACCAAACAGCTAGCCAACCACAAAGGCCAAGCCCTCAACCAAAAAGTCAATCTCATATCCAAACTAAACACTTGACCATTCTGCCCAGGCCCAGTCGCCATCAATAGCTTTGTTTCAATCGGTCATAACATAATCCGAGTCAGGCTGATTGCCAAAAAAACATTAAAATACAATAAATACCAAGGAGGGTCCATAACCCACCAATCAAGGGATGTTCAGCGATATAGTGAACTCAAGGTTCTCGAGTCCTCTTAGAGTCATCTCTTTTCCTTTAAGCATACTCTTTCTATCTTTTCTTTCATTGAGTCTCCCTAGGGCTTTTTGTTATCCATCTCACTTAAACTCACCAAATCGAGCCACCCCAGGGCATGTCCGTCAATCTCGACACACTTCTTCCGAGTCTTCTCACTAAACACCAAACTTGAGTCACCATCAGAACTTCTCAATCGAGTCTTATGGGGCTTCAACCATTAGTCTAGGATCATTGTTTCTATCATGGTCAAAGGGCTAGCAAGGGGCTGCACCCCTTTTAACTTTCAGATTCAGGATCTTTCTCACCGACGGCATAGTTGGTTCATCGCTGTCAAAGATACGAGCATGGGGCTGCACCCTTTTGATCCCCGAAGACATCTTTAGACACCAATCCTGCAAAAGGCGCACAAACACTGGGCTACACCCTCTTAACCTCTGAGTTTAGGATTTCATCACATGTTCGACTTGTCATACACAAGCAAGGGACTGCACCCCTCTGACCTTCATGATCAACATGAGTTCATCTTGTTAGAAGACGCGAGCATGGATCTGCACCCTCCGATCATTATAAAATAATTCGTCGTCACAAGTTCGACTTGCCATACACAAGCAAGGGGCTGCACCCCTCCAATCTCCATAGAACGATCATTCTCTTTGATTTTACCATGCTTCCCTTTGGCGAAGAGGGCACAAGTTCAGATCTTCATACCTTTGATTAATGGTCATGGTTCGTCACTACGAGCGAGGAAGTCACTCCTTCCACATTCAACAGAAATGGGCCGTGGGGCTTTTCCCCTGTGGAAGCACGGCCAGACAGTGACATTTGCAGTGAGTCATGTTCCCTTCCAAGGCCTGAGAATGAAAACCAACCACATGAGTAATTGAAATTGAATATGGATGCCTGTACTGGTCAAGCGACCTCAAAGACCAAAATTTCACCCACCTTCATCCCAAAATTTCCATAGCCTATACATTCATCAAAGTTATCCCCCAACCACATTTCAAACCCTTCAACCACATCACATATCCATCACCCTTGCCCTATCATGTCTTGTCTATGCATGTTTAAGGAACAAAAACACACATTCCAAATCTGGAGTCCCATTTTGATTAAAGTTTTCATGGCTTTTCGTTTGTATAGCTTCTCTCTTTGTGTGAGCTTGCATTTCAATATCTGTTGCACCAAACCCTTACAAAAGCTAATCTTCTGCAGGTACCCTCCTTGGATCGAGGACACTACATCATATCAACAATCACCTTCCAAGTCTTGCCTGATCCGCAAAATAAAGTGTCATCAAGGGCCCGACATCCAACATGCTCAAGAAACGTCGCTGACGCCTCAGCACTTCCATCATCTCCAGCAGAATCCCCATGGGACTCCACACATTATATCTCAACAGAAGCATTGCCAATGGATGTTCATTCCATCCCCAACAAAGTTTGTCCCATCGGACACGACACAAGTAGCAGTACCAGTTATTCGGTCGTTTCCCCACAGGTATAAACCTGAGGCCTCTGAAAATCAACCGCTCAGCCGACACAGCTCAGAAAATGTCGCTGATGACTCAGCACTCAGAATCATCCTTAGCAGTACCAGTTATTCAGTCATTTCCCCACAAGTATAAACCTGAGGCCTCTGGAAATCAACCGCTCAACCGACACAGCTCAGAAAACGTCGCTGACGCCTCAGCATTCAAAATTATCCCCAGCAGTATCAGTTATTCGGTCATTTCCCCACAAGTGTATACCTGAGGCCTCTGGAAATAAACCGCTCAACCAACACAGCTCAGAAAACGTCGCTGACGCCTCAGCACTCAGAATTTGTCCAATCGGACTCCATACAAGACGGTATCTCTTGGTCATTTCCCAACGGGTGAAAACCTGGGGTTAATGGATTTGACCACCCAATCATAGCTTGCAGTGCATTCACATACATTTGCACACCCAATTATATCACACACAGATGTTTTACAACTTTGAAAAAAACAAAAAAAAAACAAAAACAAAAACAAACAAAAACACATGCTTTACAGCTTTGAAACAAACAAAAAAAAATTAAAAAAATGAACAAACCATATTCAACCCCTGAACTATGTTTTGGTCTGATTCCCGAAATGGGATACGTAGGCAACCTCTTAGAAGGTACAACCATCCAATGATATTTCACCTCTGAATTACGTTTTGGTCTGATTCCCGAAACGGGATACGTAGGCAACCTCTTAGTAGGTACGACCATCCGATTATATCTCACCCGAACTGCGGTTGACTTGATTCCTATTTAGGATACGCAGGTAACCCTTAGGGGGCCCAGCCAATGTTTTTGTTTCATACGAACCTGTATGTCTATCTTTTTCGACGACGCTCGCTTACTTCTAAGCGAACGTAGTCGAGGGGCTCTGTAGACACCCAGAATTCGTACCCCGCATTATACGAATTATCCTATAAATAATTGTTTATTTATAAATGAACTAATACTTGTTTCTATGATTATTTTAGGAAACAAAATATTCAACAGGACTAACGATGTCCAACAAACATTAACAACTTCAGTTAGATCAACATCAAGGGTCAAAACTTAAGATACAAAGCTTACAGGGTGCAAAACACAAAAGAAGATGATTCCAAGGTTGAAAAGCAAAAGGAACAACTTCAAGGCACAAAGATTAAATAAAATTGACGGGGGACCTGAAGCATAAAGAATGAAACATGAAGATTCAAAGTGTAAAAACCAAATCAAAACTTTGGTGTGCCACTTCCTCTCCTTGTGCGCCGCGCACCAAAATCTGTGAAGCTTTGGTGCGGGATGCCCATTCTGGTGCGCCGCGCACCAAACCAGCAATGCCTCACAAGTCAAGCCGCCGGCTGCTGAAGACTTTGAAGGCACGAACGAAGCTTCCTCCTTGCTTGGCCCCGAGAGTAACATCAAAATATCTCTCTCTCAGCCTCCTATATAAAGAGTTCTCCGCTCTCTCCCTCAAACACACACCAATAACACACTCAATACAACTTAGCTCTCTCTTCCTCTCTCTCTCTCTCTCTCTCTCTCGGTAGAAAGAAAGAAAAGAAAAAGAAAAGAAAGAAAAGCTCTCTGCTCTCTCTTGCTCTCCTTCAGCCCGAGAAAATAAACCGTTCTCTCCCTGGGCAAATTTCACACACACACACACAAACACCAGTGTTCTTTGAACACACCCAATATCAAAACGTAAGTCTTCCTTTCCTCGTATCAGTAGCAGTGGAAGCATAATGGTCAGGCTATGAGCTAGCTTGATCAAATATAACACAACGGCTTAGAACTTGGCCCAAATTCTGTAAAACAATAGAAGGTAATTCCTTCCGTTCGTTATTTTATTTATCCGTTTCAATATGTAAATACATTGGATAATTTGCAAATGTATATATATTTATTTCGTTACATTTGATATGTAAATACATGTATCATATTCATTAGATTCAAATATCGAAATATCTGTTTTCATTTATATAGTTGATATTATATGTGTATCTATATACATAAATATAAATATAAATTATATTTATTTTGTTTCTTTTGTAAATAATAAATCATGTATTAATGTAAACGGAGATATAAATCTTCATGATCCGTTCTCTTCCGTCACATAGTATAATTAATCTGTAACATATAAATTCGAGTATGCAATCATAAGAGACTGAAAGGGCGAGTTAGGTGCGTAAAACCTTCCTAACTCATAACTTAGCCTCCGAATCCACAATCTCAGTTTTTATCTCGCTTCCTATATAAACGAGGGTGGCAACTTTGTTTTCAATATAAATGTGTTGTGCACATTTATTACATTTTTATTTTGGGAGTCCAGAGCAAAAGGCTCAGGAACAATTTGCGGATCGGGGTGCTCACAATATGTAACTATGATCTTGTGGTGTTGTATGGAGCTTTTGTGTGTGATCCATGTTGTACAAAAAATAAAATTTGTTAGATTGATATTCAAACCCGATGAATGTAATAAGTGCCCATTTGGTCATTTTGCTTTGCATAGAATTATTGAATTTCCTCTACAGGTAAAGGTAAGGATCATTGTGGAGCATGTGGTTGATAACATTTTTAGATTGGCATTGATTGGTAAGATGCATGTTAGCATATATTTCTCTATTTCTGATCTCCGTCCTTTCGATGTACGTGATTCGAGGACGAATCCTTTCAAAGAGGGGGAATGATGAGAACCATGGATCGCTCCAAGGATCAAAGCCCAAGTCAAACAACTCATTGATGATAGATGAGGACCCATTCATTTGAGGACGACCCAAGAAAGAGTCCATATGCATTTTTGTGTGTCTTTGGACCCAAGACAACCTTCAAGGATGTTCAAGACTAAGAAATAAGGTCCATTTTCATGTTAGAGGTCAACAAAAGGCATATATTCTGAATAGCTCGCGAAACAACAACAAAAATTGACAAACCTAGAGTTTGTGCAAGGCGCGATCACTCCATGGCTCGCTCCAAAAATAGTCCAGTGCATTTAAACCTTCACAAGCTCGCGCCAAGTGCTAGGTGCGGTCGCTCCCGGTGTTGTTCAAAAATTATTGTCTTTCTTTGACCATTCAGCCTTGTTTTCTCCAAAAACCTTTGGGTTTTTCAAGGAGCACGTTTTTGTTATGTTTTGGAGACCTTTATGAGCCTATAAAAGGGCATGATCACCCTTTTAATTGTGACACAAGTTTACACAAGATTGAATCAAAATTAAGTTATATTCATTTCACTAATTCTTGAAAGAATTATGAGAAATCTGAGTTTCTTGAGAGAGAACTCAACCTTGAACTTATCAAAATCGTGATTCGAGGCGTTCTGTAATCGTGGTTCATAGACAATTGCATCTATTGGATCTCGATTGCACCCCAAGGTTCTTATTCAATTACGAATAACGGGTCAAGGGAGACTCAACCTATCATTTCCATTTCGTTGTTGCTGAACTAGTCTTCTTCATTGGATTGCGGTGGAGCTTCTTGGATCTCGATCTTGGTCGAGTTCACATCAATTTCTACTCATGACATTGCTTCGGCTGATTTCTAAGAACTTTATCAAATAAGGTTCAATCAAGGTCAAAGTCATGATAACAGATTTATACAATCTATGCACTTCTGCAGCTACACTAGTTTTCTGAAGATCATTAGCAAAATAAGTTTAAATATTGTAGCTAATGAGTGATGACATAAATATCAATAATTTTTAATTTTATTAAAGTTCCTGCTAGATCAAGAATTTAACATAATCACATACTTTATACAAGTAGATTCATACCTATACTAGCTTGTATGTGAAAGCTAGCTTCTAAGCTTACCAGAGAGATATGAAGTTTGACTATTCTACTTTTTCTTTTGAAGCTTTGAAGTCTTGGTGGAGGCTTTGTGGAAAGTCATGGATTCAACTTCTGAGTCATGAGAGTTTAAGATGACAAATGGCAAAGAGCTTTGATTGCTTCATCTTTGGACTTTTCTTGAAGTTCAGCAGTTTCCTTTGGTGATTAGCTTATCACTGAGGACATTTTGACTTGTGTGACTAATGTCTGATGTTTAATCCAGCTTGTCTCTTCTGATAGAGAATCATTAGTAACACTTTTGGAGTCTTCATCAGACTTTCAATGATATTCAAAAATAAGAATTGCTAAAGAGAGAAGAGATTAAGAGTATATCTCGATGTCTATTAATGTTGATTTTTCGAGGAATATCTTATCTCTTGAAGGATTCTTATAGATCACCCGATCTGATAGCCTAGGCTTATGAGTAAAGGACTAACCTTTTATTTTGCTTGCTAAGTGAAAAAATAGGCTTCCTTTATATCTTACATGTGTCATTTATTTAGAAGACATTTCAGTCACTTGTCTTTCGAAAAGATAATGAATTATTCAATTTATGTAGCTTCTCAGTAGATAAAAGTAAAGACACTGTAATTATATTAGCCAGTAATGTGTAAAGAAAAGACTTAAGAGAGTTTTTGAAAATATTTTGATTTCTCCTTCAGTCAACCTTTATATCACTTGAAGTATTTATCCTCCCTACTGTTGATTGAATGCGAGTTCCATCAATAGTTAAGATTTTCTTTCAGCAAGTATACCTCAGACTCCTATTATCCTAAAGAAAACAATATTTGAATAAAAAGATGATATGAGTAGTTTTCAAAGGATCTGTCAAAAAAATTATTTTGATATTAGTAGAGATTTTTTAGAGCAAAAATCATTTTGAAAGGAAAACATCTTTTGAATTTGAGCTCTGGACCTCTCTCAAGCTATTAAGCTTGGAAACAGATTGTTTTGACAGAGACTAGCTCTGATACCAATTGTAGGTTCGCTTATTAAGTGTAGAGCTCAGAAATAGGCCAGAAGGGGGGGGGGTGAATAGGCTATATATAAAACTTAAAATTTTTTTTGAAACTTCAAGTTATGATATTACTAACTGATCTGAAGGATCATACTGACTAATTCAGTATGGGTTGCTGATGTAGATAAATCAGTTAGAGTGTCAGTCAGCTGATGCAATCAGCCGACCAATGGCAAGTATGCAACTGTATCAGATAGCCAGACTAACTAATCAGTATGGACAGCGGAAGTTCATATAACTCTTGATTGATCAGTCTGCTGATGGAATCAGTTAACTGATAATTAAGTGACTAATAAGAGATAGAAAACATAAAGAAATTAAGTCACTTAATACTTGCAGATGCTCTTAATAAGACAGTAGAACAGTTTGCTATGAAGTAGAGATGTATGTATGTTCGACTATTTTGTAGAAGTAATTTAATCAAAGTAATATGATAGGCAATGAAATATAAAGCAGCAGTACACAAGATTGAATTCAGTAGTTGATAGAAAAAGTATCAGTCACTGTATAGGATACTTCATTGAAAGAATTCAATCAAGTTATACTTGTTGTTTAGCTGACTTGCTTAAGTACATATTACAAAAAGTAAATTATAGCACTAAAGAAAAATATACAAGTAGACTGATCCTAATGGGAGGCCAATGGAGATATGAATGATATCTCCATTTGCGATTTCACTTGATCATAATAGGGGAGATCAACAAATTCAAATACAATTTAATTCTTGTTGCTCCAGAAATTATGGTCAATGAGATGGGTAAGAATATTAAAAGTGATGTTTAAACTTACTCTTTTGGGGATATCCCGACTTATATGAGGTTTGTGATCAAATCCACATCAACCATTATAAAGTTTAGTAAGGCTGTGTATGTGAATGAGATTTGGAATGAAGACCTAGGCTCTAGACTATAAGCTAATAGATTGGATCTCTTAGGGCAGTCCCTTCCTTTTTCTCTCTTTCTTTTCTTCATACACTTGGTGAGTAAAGTCTTCATCCTCCAGTCTTTTGAGAGGCTGATGGAGATGAGCTTCAAGGGCAATCGGTAGATGACTGATTGGGCACGCTTGAATATACTTTAACTTCACAAGTGTATTGCTCTTGCACACCACTATATCTTTTTCTCTTTCCAAAAGCACTTGCTATCGGTGTATTGTTAATGCATTTTTCCACCTATGTCCACACCTTTCTTGAGCAGACACCTGGGGTATTTATAAGGAGAGAGATGTGGGTAACCATTGAGAGATATTTTAATTCAACTGTTGGATTTTCATCATGTAACAGTTGAATTCAAAATCTCGAAGGTTGTGTCCAGTAAGATCTTCTAGGGAAGACTTTACGTGTCTAAGAAGCTTCATAGTGTTGTCATATCGCTCAGTACTTTTCTGGCAGGGGCCACGTGAAGAGTAGTACTTTGTGACAAGTTTATGTAGAAAATATATTTTTAAATGATCTAAAAATATATTCCTTTTTGTCCGTTGTATCTTAATTGCTGATGTGAGTTCCGAGACATTGGTTGGGCATCAGTTTTGTTAATAGTTTGTTTTGAGAGCTTTGTCTTGAATATCAGTCGGTGACGCTGCTCCTTTGATTTTCTTTAGCTTCAGCAGCTTCAACTTCTTTTATCAGTTTGATGCTTATTGTCCTAATGACACCCGTAGCAGCCTTTGAGTCTTTGGTAACCACTTTATTTGTTATCCGTCATGATGAGTCAGAATGGTCTAAGTCTGAATAACTAAGTATATAGCACGCATGCTACTAAACAAATCTAAACAAGTTAACCTAACCCTAGATAGGTGATGGTTACAAGCAAATCTTTAGTAATTAAGGAATATTCACTTAGAGGTCTTATGATAAGTGAATATGTGAATATTCCCAACAATATATATATATATATATATATATATATCAGTAGATACACATTCTTACATAAATGTATCCAATTCTACTCCAATTAAGTATTTCATACAATGATGACCCATGTCACATTTACTTGTTTGACCTTAATTCATGTTGATTGGTTTATTTGATGTAGGGATATTTTGGCCTATACATTATTTTCTAAGAAACCACCCATCCTTTTATAGATAAGGCCAATTTTTATTTTTATTTACCTTTCGTGTGTTCTCTTTCCTCACTCCTCTTCTATATATATATTCCAACCCATACACATGCTTACACTGTTACACAAACATACACAATTCTACTCCGATTAAGTTTTTCATACAATGATAACGCATGACAAATTTACTTGTTTGACCTTAATTCATGTTTAGTGGTTTATTAAATATAAGACTAATTTGGTCTATGTTCATGAAATTGATTAACACCCTTGGCAAAGTTACTTCATGTTGAGTGATTTATTAGATGTAGTGTTATTTTGGTCTATATTCATGAAATTGATTAATTCATGACAAATTTACTTGTTTGACGTTAAAGCTATGTTTGGATGCTTAATCCCAAAGCTCGGAATTGAAATTGGAAGAACAATTTGGATTCCGTGGAGCTCAAATTGTTCATCCAATTCTTATTTTAAAGCTTGGCATTGAGTAACCAAACATAGCCTTAGTTCAAGTTGAGAGGTTTGTTAGATGTAGGGTTATTTCAGTCTATATTCATGAAATTGATTTTCCCATAAATAATTTACATGTTTGACATCAGTTCATGTTGAGTGGTTTATTAAGGCTATTTTGGTCTATATTCATGAAATTGATTAACCCATGATAAATTTACTTGTTTGACCTTAATTGATGTTGAGTGGTTTATTAAATGTATGACTATTTTTACCTATACATTATTTTGTAAGAAATAACTCATCCTTTTATATATAGGGAGATTATTTGGTCATATTTACTACTGATGCAACAAGTGTTATGGCTTATGGAAGATTAAATTATTGACTATTGCTGTATTGTTTTAAATTTTAGAAAGATATTGAATTGTTGGTTTTAATTATGTAATGTCATCATTAATTTTAGATTATTTGCATATTTGGTGAAATTTAGTATTAGTATATTTGAATATTTAATGCTTATTAATTATGTAATATTAAGAAAAAAAATCAAAACAATGTTATTATGCCTTAATTGTAGTCCTCGTCTAGTCCCCTCTAGGCACTAGGCGCTTGTCTAGCGTCTGACACCTGTGTAGCAATTTTTAGAATACTATTTAGGATTAGGGTATTACAAACACTTTAAAGTAACGTACTTCCACTTTGGAGAAGAGACCCACTAGGAATAATTTTTTTTTTAGCAAAATGAGGTGGGAGAGATAGTGACCTAGATGAAAAGAGCAAGAGAGAAGAATTAGCAAGAAACTGGAAGATGAGGGTTCTTCATCTACATAATGGAAACAATGGAAGGGTAAGGGAAATTTTCTAACAACTATGTGCAAGAAATAAGTTTTGGACAAAATTACCATGAGAAGTAGCGAAAAACATATTTGGCAATTGTCTTTCCTCTCACCCCATACAATTTGGGACTTTAAATTCTGAATAATTTTACATAAAACATGAAGGTGATTCTAACACTTGTAGGAGCCAATAGATTACTACTTCTATCGCCTCTTTTGCCAAAAAATTCACTTAATTACTCATAGCATTACTCTTTCACTTAATATCACCATAAATAAAAATTACAATATAAACGACTAAAATTACTATTGCTAATATAATGCTTAGCAAAAACTTAGAAAATATTGTTTTACAGGTAATTTTTTGTAAGACGGATCTCTTTGACCCGATCTACCTTGTATTGATGGATTTAGTTATGAGAGACTGAAACACCGTTTTACAAATTCTAATCCGTAACACGTTTTTACTAGAGATCTACTCGTAGTGTTTTTGATAAACATGCACATTCTTGTAAATAATCAAGAAAAAGAGGACATTTGAGAGAGCAAATGTACAAGGTAAAATACTTCGTTAACTAATACTCCCTCCGTCCCTAAATTATTGTCTTCTTTTCCTTTTTCGTCCGTCCCTAAATAATTGTCTTGTTTGAAACTTTCTTTTTTAGAACATCACTTTTACTATTTTACCCTTACTTTTTCTTCCTACTTTAATTATGGGCCATATACACATGGGCATTAAAGGAAACAACACACTATTTCAATACTATTCCAATATTAATAATCAAGTCAATTGAGTTTTCTTAATCCGTGTGTCGGATCAACCCAGACAATAATTTAGGGACGGAGGGAGTACTTTTTCCATGGGGCATGACTAGAAAGTCCTTTTGCTTTTGATAAACATGCACATTTTTGTAAATACTCTAGAAAAGAGCACATTCAACTTGGTTAACCATTTCTTTTTCCATGCAAGTATTTTGCTTCCACTTCAATTAATACTGGTGTAAATTACCATAAAATCCCATAGACTTCCATGAGTTATCGGGACACACCCTTGATAGTAAATACCTGACATTAAAACATAATAAACTACAATTACTTAACATTTTTCACAGTCTTTTTAAGAGTCGGTCCAATTAATGGATATACTTCATGTGAGTTGCACTTGATAGCTAAAAAAGTATAAATGACCAAACTACCCTTACTATTTCTTGTAAACTCTCTCTAGCCTCCTTTGCCCACCAAGTCTGATCCCACTAAGCTAAACTTTTTACTTACATTCTAACCCTAAAATGAATACCACTGCCACCACATATACACTAGTTCTTCCCTATACCATGGCCTCTCTACTCTACCTTCATACACTAACTTGTGTTTCATTATCTTAATTTTTAGCTCTCTCTCTCTCTCTCTCTCTCTCTCTCTCTCTCTCTCTCTCTCTCTCTATGTGGGTCAAACTTATAAGAACTTAGCTCAAATCTAGTTTTATAATATATCCCTATTGAGTATCAAATCATAGTGGTTTTAGATTAACGATCCAAAAACATAATTGGGTAACTATAGATGATCATGTGTCAGATCTTAAAGGCAACACGTAAGTCAAGCTTTTAAGTTGTGTAGGTCATGTCGGTATGGTATTTTGTTCATTGTGTTGTCATTGTTATTATTTAGTGCCTAGTCTTGATCAATTGAAGGGGAGGAAGAATGAAAACACAATAAACAAAATACCATACCCCCATGATCTATACAAATGATAGTTTGACATCTTGTCTTCAAACTCTAACATGATATATAATTAACCAGTTATGTTTTTCAATCGAGAACTTAATACCACAATGAATTTGATACTCACGAAGGATTAAAAACTAGAACGGAGCTGAGTTCTTATAAGTTTGACCCACACACACACACACAAACATATATATATATATATATATATATATATATATATATATATAGAGAGAGAGAGAGAGAGAGAGAGAGAGAGAGTCCAACATGATATATTTTGTGATGGCTTCTTGGGTGACATCAATATTTATTACTCGGTTACTCCATACTTCAAATTAGCGATTGATATGAAGCTCAAGAGAGACATGAGATGATGTTGATGACGTGAGGGATTTATGTTAATCTGATCAAGGGCTCGACGTATGATCCTATGCATTATAATACATTAATATATACATCAGGGTTATCAACCTTCCTTTAGTATTTCATTAGGGACATCACGCCGTGCTACTCGTCAACCAAATGGGGATTATTGTTGGATATTTCTTTTATCAGGGTTGACCTGAAAACCTGTATAAGTCAAAGGGGTCTCTTTGGTAGTTTACCAAAAAATTAACTGCGGCTTGGTGGACCCCACTTCCTAGATTTTTCCATCCAGATTCCCAACTCCACCATCAACTCTAAGTTTCTGTGTCACTCCCCATCCCAAATTCTTTTCAAAAATGTCCGATCAATCTCGACCACCTGTTACCGGCTACCCGGCGACCGGCTACCCCCAGCAGCAGCAGCAGCAGCCGGGCAGCAATCCAAATGGTCACCCCACAAACTACCCCACCGCCGGCACTGCCTACCCTTACGCTGCACCACCGACTCAGGGCTCATACTACAACACTAATCCCTATTACGTCGACCCTTATGCCGCCCAACGAACCACCTTCGTCCGCCGGATCATCGCCGCTCTCATCGCTTTCATTATAATAACCGGCACTGTCGTCTTCATCGTGTGGCTCGTCCTCCGTCCACAAGTCCCCCAGTTCCGAGTCGACTCAGTCACCCTCTCCAACTTCAACATTTCAAACAATTCCTTGATCACTGGTAACTGGGACGTCCGGTTCACCGTCCGGAACCCTAACGGCAAGATAACCCTCGGCTACGACGACATCGAGGCCTTCATGTTTTACAAGTCCGAGACCTTGGCGGAGACCACGATTCCGCCGTTCGTTCAGGGAACGAAAAACGAGACCAACGTCCGGGCAACCTTCGCTGCTTCGTCGACCTACGTGGCGCAGCGGTATGTGGACGAGATCAACTCGAATAGAGCCAGTGGGAGTGTCAATTTCATTGTGCGGATGGTGGCTAGGGTTAGGTTTAAGGCCGGTGCGTGGCGGGCTCGAAGAAGGTTTCTGAAGGTTTATTGCGGGGATTTACAGGTCGGGGTTTCGGCTAATAGTGCTGGTGGATCGTTGCTGAGTGGATCGAAGCAGTGCAGGGCTGGTGTGTGAGTGAATTTTAGGTAATAAATTCCTTTAATGCTGAATTGCTTACATGTTTTCTAATAACAGTATTTCTCACTGATTGATGGAACTTGGGATGTTACAATTCGGAGGTAGTCCAATGTGAATACACACGAATTTAGGGCTCTTATTGCTTAGTTGATTGAGAGATTGCTGTACAGATTCTTTTATTTGTTTGTTACCGATTTTTGTGGTTTTTACTTTTGTTTTGTTCTTTGATATCTTTACAAATTGGTGTTTAGATATGGATGTATAGGATCTCGTTCCAAATTAAGTTGAATTATTGACTCATCCAAATCTGATCTCTTGAACAGAACACACTTGATCAAGACATGCTTCACTAGTTTAGATTTGGATGTATAGGATTCCTCAAGTTAACTTGATTCATTGATCATCATCATATCATCATCCATATCTGATCTCTTAAATATAGAACACATGATCAAAGCGTTTGGTCCGAAATTGCCAAATATGGGCTGATTCTACCTACTGTTTGTCCAATTCAGCTATAGTCATCTGTTATGGTCAGAGACTTAAATTGCAATTTGTAGAGTGATCTTAAGCTAGATGCTTATATTTCATTTCGTCATCTAGGACAGGAACGCGATACACAAACTTATTTTAGATAAAAGTCATCATATATTATTTCATGTTCTTATCAGCGCTTGTCCTTACGGTAGTTTGTCAGCTTTACATGTTGTGTAGGGTTGGGTGTTCAACTCGATCATGCTCCAGCCAAATCTCCTGTACATCTTAGTTTCATATGAAACACAACTCTATGATTTTGCTGCAAAAGTATCGCCCTGCCTTACCCTTGTGACTTGTGAGTGTTTAAAACGAGTGTAATACAGTTTGATCAGGCTGATCAAAAGTTGTGGACTCCAAACACTTCTCTCTCTCTCTCTCTCCCTTCATGACTTGAAACTGGACTGGATGGGACTGTCATATGTTTTATGCTTGAAGCTGAAGATGTTATAGTCTATTTGACAGCGTACATGAGTGCGTCAAGTATCTTAATTGAGTTTCTGCAAGTTAGATCTATGTAGGGGAAGTCAAAAGTGTTAGGGTCATCTTTGTATACCTTAGTACGGAGAAGTGGTGATGTTGGACAAAGTTCATACCCTTGTTATAGTTTTGAATAGATTAGGGTGAATATAAAGAAGAAAGGGGAAAGAAGAGCGCCGATCTCACTAGGATTGGTCATGCCTGCATACCACAATGACTCAAAAGTATTAATTAACTCTCATCAACCTGGGGAATTAAATCGATTTCTATTGGAAGAAAACATAACTCAATTAGGACTAGGACTTATCAGATAAAATGCCAAAAGCTCCCTTATAATACTATTAGACTAGCTAACTCAACTTGAACTCGGTTCAGCCTTCCAACCACTTGGGTTTGATGAAATATTTTTGCCATTCCTAACCCTCACTTGCTCATATCTGGATTAATTGTCGATTGTTCATGTTAGTTTTGGTCTTGCTTAACTCTAGACTTGCATAACCCTAACAATAATAGTGCTTTGACGCATGTAACCTAAGTAGCTAGAAATGTCCTTATAAATAATTATGGCACCTTTTCCCAAGGTTCATTGTGGACTCAGCGAAACATTTGATATTAAATTGTTACTTCCTAAATGACTAAAGGAAGACAAGTCAATTGATTCGCAAAGGTTGAATTCCTTGAAGCTTGATGATATCTTTCCAACTCATGGTCTGGACTGTGCTGACACTGTCTAGTCAAGGACGATCTTTTAGTTTCTTTCATTCATGTCTTATCCTTTCAGATATGCGTTAGATCTGCGCTGATCTTTAGCACTGGGAGCTTAGATCTGGTGGTCCAAGTTTGATTTACTCATAACTGTAACTACATAATTTATTGAGATACTCCCTCCAATCCAAAATAAGTGTCGTTTCGTTTTTGATCCAAAGTAAATGTCGTTTTAGGTTTTCAATACAATATTTCCTAATTTACCCTTATCTTATCCCAACAATTAATCATCTTACCATTAAATATTTTATCTTCACCCAATGAATCCTTGAGAGAGAAAATGAGGAGAGAGAAGCTTAATGGGAATGCAAAAGTTGGAGAAAGAAAAATATTTAATAAGGGTATATTTGTCTTTCTTAATAGGTGTGCAATACCCTAAAACGACACTTACTTTGAATCGTAGGTGTAATATTTTTCTAGAGTCTCAGGCGACTCCTTAAAAATCTGAACCAATTATTTTGAAACCCTACCAGATTTGCCACCCCAATCTAGTCAAAATCCAGCCCTCAATCTGTTGATCCCCTATATGCTTAACATTCTATTCTGCCAGTTCTCCAGCAAACCTGTCTTCATCTTGAACCAGCATAACAACAAACTGGCCTATTTAACTTGTTTGCAGATGAACACCAGTTCGATGAGTTATTAATATATTCTCCTTTTTCCCAAAAGAAGAAAAAAGAAAAAGAATAAGGAATGCAGATTAATCGGATCACTTGCAAGAGACTGATAAAAATAAAATAAAATAAAATTGCACAAAGTTTCCAGCATGATAAAAATAAAATAAATATCTCAATACATCTTGATGTGTTTGACCCTAGATGTTCAATGATAAAGAACATTGTACCGATGCCATTGAATCCAGGTACTTCAGGGTTTGCAAGTCCTTTTCATACTTCCAAATCATGCGTGCTAAATCTTGTGTCTAAGCAACTTCAGTCTTGATAAGAGATGGATTGCATTAGCAATACTTCTATTATTATCTCCGAGATGTGCTTAGTTCCTATTCGTTTTGCATCTTAATTTTCATATGTTTGGCGTTGATGCTATCCCCATGAAGGTTACTCACATATTAATTCGTTGTCCTTGGATTGCAATTATAATGTGCATTACTTGGAGGAGGAATCATTAGTTAATGGCACCACGATTGCAACCAAAAGAGATTTGGATAACCCTTGCCAAGCCCGAAGAACTAATCGAAACTACTCCTTTTAATAGTGGAGCAACTGTAGCAAGTGAAGAAAGACTCCCAATGATACATAACAATTGAGAAGATAATTGAATCAAGGAAATTGAACTTGAATATCAATTTAAGAAATTGAGCAAGTGTCATGGGATCATGTTCTCAAGAAAATTTGAAGATGTTCCTAAATGAACTGTACTTAAGGTTGAGTCTATTGATTTTTATCTTCCCAACCAACATCCTCTAGTCGACAGTGACATAGATTTTGTCTTACTCGTTCATCTAGTTACTAAAGCTGTGCTCATGATTTGGACGCTCAAGCGTCAATAGATAATTTGTTTGGATTTTCATTTTCCCCACTTTAAAGTCGAGCTTGAGTCATCATAAATGTCGGGGAGAATGTTGTGGGATGCAACGACCATAATATTGGAATAGTCGCTGCATAGTTATTAGGTTATTTGGTACTCCTTCCGTTTCAGTCAAAGAGTCCACTTTTAACTTTTTTTTGATCAACTTAGTTAAAGTTTGACCAATAATTAACATAAATTTAGTGGTTTTTACAAAATTATGAAAGTTGTAATTCATAGTATACTTAAGATAATTTTTTATTAATGTAATTTTATTTTTTAAAACATAAGTAAATTATGTAAAATTTTGATTTGATTTAGTTACATGTTGACTTTTAAAAAAAGAAAGTGGACTCTTTGCCTGAAACGGAGGGAGTATTATTTAAAGAGAAGTTGAATGGTAATTTATTTATTAGGGAATTGATTGTAGTTACCGTATTGAAGTACTTCGACGCAAAACCTGGATCAGATCTCCTAGATCTGGTTAGTTCACATACTAGATATGATGAGATCAGATTCTATCTGATCTTCTTTGATTATGATCAGATCCATCATATCTGATTTAATCTCCTCCGGATACGATTCCACGCCCTTCCATCCCAAGCACATTGTTTAGCATCCCGGAGCTCTAGCTATCGTGTGGGAGATGAAGGAGCAGATTTCTCTCGATCTCAATATTTGACAATCACGGAAATCTCTTTATGTTTTTTTGCACATAGGCAAGCAATGAACCTGTCTGCCCACGTGCGTCATTCTCAAATATCTACTTGATATGGATTCTGTAGTTCATATCAAGAAAGAAGGGGTAGTGAGCTCGCGGAGATCAGGGTGTTAGGGTAAGTGTGTGTTTGGTTGCGAGAGAATAGGTATGTTTGGTTCTGGGTAGAAGCTAGGTGATGATATAAAGAGTTTCAGTGTTTCTTTTTTCATTGTATTATTTGTTGGACACAGGGATCAACTTGGTAAGATTGCCCCAAATTTGTGTTGTTTGTACCTAGTCATTGTGGAGGGTTAAAATAGTAAAGATAGGGCTGGTGGATTGTTTGGCTTTACACAGGGGACCACAAAGGGGAATGGAAAGGGAGGGAGACAGCGGACTAACTACCCAGGGAGAGGATTGAAACCGTGGAAGACTTTCTAAAAGTAGCAATTCAATGAATTGTCTTTCCGTTCTTGTGTCATAAATGAGGTAATGATTGTTATATAGGTAGGGAATGAACGTTCAAATTTTCATGACGCTGTCGCGTGTCTCCCGGAGGGGACCATCTACGGTTCTCCGATAGGTCCCTAGCTAGGCTAGGTGCATCCATACTATTGGACCACATGGCTAAGCTCCGATCTTCAGCCTCCATACTATAGCTCCATTGTGATCCCAAATGTGGGTAAAGGTTGCACCAATGATGTCTCAGGACCTTACCTGCATGGAGCCGTGGTGCCTTAGTCGGATCCTTCCAAGGCACTTGCGGTAGACAAAATGCAAGAGTGGGGGCAACCGCATTCTTAGTTTGACGCGCAACATCATGCGCTTATTAAGGCGGTGCACGGACGTTAGCGTCTACGCGGTTCAAGCACTTGAGCGGTCAAGGCCTGCACACTCATGCCATGTGTGGGCCACGTGGCAGCGGTAAGGGGTGCTTACCCTACGGTTCTTTCTTACATGAACTTGGATGGTGATATGAAAAAAGGGAGGGAGGGAATGCGGAAAAAAGAAAGAGGAATGTGTCGTGTAATTCACATGTTTTTTCCCTGAAAAAATCAAGGGAAATACTATCAAGATGTGTCACACAATCCGCCTGACAGTCCCCCCTGTGGTGCTCAAAACACCTATTGGTGGATTGAGGGTGGATTCGCTATATATTAGTGAACTCAAAAGAACACAATACGTGAACTCAAAATTCAGATTCCCGGATTTCATAAATTAGCCCTCTCTGATGTGCTGATGATCTGTGGATAATATTAGATAGCTGTGACTAATTCCACCCTTTAAGCTTTAGATCTAGGATTCAACTAGTAAAAAAAGATTTAGTGGCTTTAGAAATTGGCTGGAGATGAATAGACCTGCTGATCAGAGACAGGATTGTTGTTTTAACTTTTAACCCAAAAGCAATTGATTATGGTCTTCAGCAACGGGCTTTGACAGATGCAGAGGGTACGTCCTTCACCTTCCTCGCTGCTTGTGATTGACTACTCTTTGTCTTCAGAAATTCTCCTCTTTACCTTATACTTTGGTTCTCTTATTGTGGTGTCTAGCTAATCATTTAGTGGAAATTTAAGATTATTTCTTATGTTAGTTTAACCATAAAACAAACTACTTATCAGACGTAATTGAATGTCTTTATACTAGGAAAAAAAATAATTGAAATCATATAATTATTAAAAAGATATGCATGTTCAGATGCTCTGGGGACACTCTGGACCTCACCAACTTTTCAGAATTTCCACTTTTGTGCTCTTTCTCCTCAGTCTCGCACCTGCTCTCACTATGTGGAAAAGGTGTGTATCAGAAATATGCAACCATGCGTCCCAAATGAGTTGGTGTTTGTTCTCAATGTAAAAGCTGGATTACGGATGCAGATTCTTAACAAGTCCCCTGGGGATGGAATTGCATATGTAACACAATTTTATAGCCCTGTATGCATCCTAGCAAAGGAAGTTATGGAAGGTCCCAAAGATAAATCATTCTCAGACATTATTTTTCAGATCAACTTTGCTGCTGAACCCCTTGTCATTTTTGGTCTAGAAATCACATGTATATGTCAGGGTTTTTCTCACTGGGTTCATTTGGACTGCTTTTAGCCCCTGCTATCTCTCTTTCTTTTTTGCGTTGACAAGGTCCATATGATATCATTTATGTTAGTTTTTGAAGATGGATTTATTGGCTATCTGCAGTTTGGAAATTTCTTTAAGAACATTCTTTGATATGGCTTTATTAAATTTTCTAGGTCTTGTTAGGGTATGTGTACTATCAAATTGTCAACTTCTTAGATGGAACCTACTTCCAGGAAAGGGTGTTGCGATAAAATAAGCGACTATATCGACCATTCTTGTTTGACCTCGCATGTGCTAGCTTACATCCTGCATCTATATCCTTGGGAGGTTCATAACTGATCTATATCTATATGGATTAATTGCACTAAAATGATATGCAACTATGTTTGCATGATATGGAGAGATTAATGTCTTCGGGTAAAAAAAACGAAAAGAAAATTGAAAATAACAAGAATCAAAAGCAATTTCAGCCCTACCTTCATGACCCAATCGTATCAAAAATTAGTTTCAATAGCCCATTGGGCCCATGTATATTGATCACTACACAACCGAACATGCTTTGTCTTTTCATTTCGGCTATAAAACAAGTTAACTAGATGAGAAAATTGCTGACTGGTACACTTCGTGGATTTTTAATCGCTTTAGTACTCTATATTTTTTTTAACTCGCAAAAAGCGCTTTTGTGCATTGCGATGCATGTAAGTTAATTGTGATGGATCAATTTTAGAATCGCAATACACAAAAGTGTGTCTTTTTGCCGATTTGAAAAATATATAGGGTACTAAAGTAGTTGAAAATTCACCAAAGGGGGCTGGTCCTAATTTTTCCCTAACTAGAACAATAATGTTGCAAAATACTCCCTTCATTCCACTCAAAGTGTACAAGTTAAAGTCTAATAATTAAGAAATATATAAGTATTATTAGATTTGATCATAATTATAAAAATATTTGTACGTAGTTAACATGTTTATATTACATGTGGAGATTGAAGTTAAAAAATTATATAGATTATAGTCATAATTATCGAAAAGTGGATTCTTTAAAACATTCAAGAATAGAATAATGAACTCTTTGCTTGAAACAAAGTTAGTAGTTAAACAACACTTGATACAATATTTTTGTCAAAAATCCAATTTAGGACATGTTTGGTTATGTTGTCAATATGAAACCTCTATGGACTATGTTATTTACATTCTAATTTTTGACCAAAGAAGCTCTGAAGTGTTGTTTTATATTCCCTCTGTTTCATTCAAAGAGTGTACGTTTAAAAAGTTTAATTATTAAGTGATATATTAGTATCATTTGAGTTAGTTATAATTACAAAAATACTTAAGTACAACCAAGATGATTACAACACAAGTGGAGGGTAAAGATGAAAGATTATGAAAATTGTAAGCATAATTTTTTAAAAGTAAATTTTTAAAGTGAAATATTTTAAAATAGTATAGTGGACTTTTTACTTAGAACCGAGGAAATATTACGTGGACACAATGCTTTATGTCCTATATTGTGGAACGCTTTGGTTGAAGATTAGAGCGTTAATATTAAGGTTCGTGTAAATTTGTATTCTTAACATGTGTCCTAGCCTAGCATCATTCATAGAGTAAAATTTTAATACACTTTTAGGGTAAATGCCGTTTTACACAAGCGCTCTGAACTTTTGTACGATTTAACACCAAACAAATGGAGAATTCGTCACATATTACATAATATCCTCAAGTTCGTAAACAAAGTTTTTGAAGTTTGATGCTCAATTGCTTTTGCTTTGCTTTTAGGTCGAGCCATTTGATTTGTCTTAAATTCAAATAGATTTAAAAAACATCAATACACTTTTTAAAAATTTAATAAATTATTAGTTAACACAATGCTTGATACATATCAATTAAATTTTAAAATTATTTTATTTAACAATAAAGTTTTATGAGCCTTGTGTAATTTTTGTTTACACGGATAATGTATTAAAAATAAACTCTTTCTAATATTTGCATGGATATAACACATCTAATATTTTGACATATATAGGAATATACATACCAGTCGATTAAAAATTAATCTCCGAGAAAAAAATAAAAGGGAAAAACAATAGATAAGTTGAACAACTAATTAATTCATGATAATGCACGTAAACTAAAGCCAAGAGCACGAGCGACAAAGAGAATCGATTTTTTTTGTTTTAGGGTTATGTGCACCAGTAGTCCCTGTACTATGTGAAAGCCCACGAGCCATCCCCGTACTAAGAAAATGCAAGCTACAGACCAAAGAATGCATTTTTCGAACACTAGTAGTCCCTCAGTTGGATGCCATTAACTCCTTTATCGTTAAGTGGGCATGTGCAAATTCATGTGACTTTAATTGAGGGTAAGGAAGTCATTTCTCTCTCTAATCCATCTTCAGCCTTTTTCCTTCTCTCTTTACCACAAATTTTCTTTTCGATCTTGAAAATCTCTGTCAAACCTACCACCCCATTTGCTAGAATTTGATCACAACCAAATTCAATTTCAAGAATTTCGTCTCTTTAATGGGTGGTCTCTCAATTTTCAACTCCCCAACTCAAAATCCCACCACAAAGCCCACAAATTTTTCACTCATCGTCTCAGTCTATCTCTTTTTCAAACCCGACGAGACAATCAAATCCATTTACTTCGTGACTCAGTACCCCATTTAACCATCATTTCCTCTATTGAGCCAACTTCGAATTCTATTCTCTTTGAAAAAATTAAACCCGCAAATTGGTTAGAATTACTACAGATGGGTGTTTTGTTGAGTTGAGGTAGAAGGCTGCGAGTTTTGACCCTGAACGGCCTCAGCCCTCCACTATACATATGGCAGACACCACGGCATCGGAGGCGCCAGCTGGACGAACGCCGAGGTGGCATATGCCCATATTAGTGCGACGACCTGGTAATCATAATATGTCAGGTCGGTAGTTTCACCAGCATACTCTGCCAGCACGCTAACATTCGGGGACCCACAGTGCGACCTGGGGACATTCCAGGCCGACCACAGTATCATCGAGCGACCTGGACACATGTTAGGCCGACCTCGACATAGCCCCTCTCAGTTCGGCAAAACAGAGTCCTTTATGGAATCACCTCTCGCTCTAGGAAGAGTCCTGCTACAACTCTATCTACATCAGTCCTAAGCAGACATGGTATCGTAATCCGACAGACATGGGATTGATCATATCACTCCCATTCCGAAACCAACTAGGATTATGAATTATCTCCTTATAAATAAACACCCTCACCGGCATCATAAGGTATATGCAAATTACTGAAAAAAGCTATACTTTCTTAGCCTTACATCTCCTCTAAAGTATTGCTAATTCTCACGCCTGAGGGTTATTGCTGGGACAACCTAGCCCCCCTTACGGTGTTCTCTGTTGATCACAGGTTTCAAACTGTTTATACTTCAAAGGCAATCCCTGCAATGTAAGCCGGAATCCTACTAGACTACACACGTGGATCAGACGTGGTCATCTTCAATTTTTTTGCTTGATCAGACCCAAAAAACCTACATTTTTGCGACTCGTTTGAAGGCGTGCATCATTTCAGTTTGTGTTGTGTGTGAGAGAGGAAATATAATGAAATTTTTGAAGTGGTTTTGTGGGGAATATACCAACCTGGGATGGAAATGAAGAGATTTGTGGAGAAAAAGTAGTGGAGGGAGAAAAGGGTGAGCTAAAAACTCCCATTAAAGAGAAGCTTGGGTTGTATATGTTTCATCTTCTGTTTTTTGGCTCAGCTAGTCATTGCATAATCTTGAACAACCTTGGAGTGGTTTTGACTTCTTAAGATCTAGCTACTATGAGAAATTGAAATAAAGGAACAATTTTGAGCGAAAGGAGATTAATTGTAGTAGTGGTCGTGTTGATGTTGGTGTTGGAGTCGGTGGTGGTGGGAGGGGGAAGGAATGAGCTTGAGGTTGAAGATGGAGGAAAAATACATCTCCTATAAAAAATCATTATCTTCGCAACTCAAACCCTAATTCCCAATCTTCACTAGAATCCTCCCTCCATCACCGTCATCCGCATCGCCCTCTCCCTCTCTTCACCATGATTTGGAGATCAGACAACCATATATATCGAGGATATCACATCACCCCCACCACCGCCGCCTAAGCCGAAGTCGTTATCAGCTCGTAAGCCGATCCAGATCCGCTCCTTATAGTCCACCACGACCGAGTACGAGTTTCGTTTAATTGGCTCCTTAATCGATGACTACTCCTACGTGGTCGTGGATGCGGAGTTCCCCGACGTAGTCTTTCGCCCCACCAAAGAATACTTGCGCAACCAAAATCCCTCCGGGCAGTACTTGTTGCTCAAATTGAACGTTGACATTTTGATTAAAGAAAAGGTGCCAAGAAGTTCAACTTTAGTGCTTGTTCCTGAAATCAAGAAAGAGAATCTAGATTTTGAGCTTCCTATGTATGATCCTTCAAAGGGTCTTGTGGTGGATTTAGTTGTTGTGGGAGGTGGACTTGCTGGGTTCGCAGTTGCCCAGCAAGTTTCGGAGTCAGGGCTCTCGGTTTGCTCTATTGACCCGTCTCAGATCAGAGGCAGTGTATCTATCTGAAGTTTATAAGCACGACCTTCAGCATGCCTATTAAAGCACCAGAAACGTGTGGTAAGGCTTCTGAGAGAAGGTATGGATATGACAAGGCAGAGTAAGTTATCCTTGTAAATTCTCTCAATAACGAGTTTGTCAAGAACAGAGCAGCTTGCAAAAAGCTTTTGAACCGACTCTTCATTCGCGTATTTCACAGAAAAGAAACAGTTCCTTAAGACTTGGGAAGCTAACAGAGCAACTGCTACCGATTGTAAATGTGATCTCGGATAGATGAAGGGTTTGCAGATTAGGGAAACATATGGAAGTTGATGCAACAATGTTGAAATGTATACCAATTTTAAGAAGGCTGAATTTGTGTAGTTTACGGGTTAAAGAGGAAAAGGGGAGATAGCCAAGGGAGAAGTAATCATTTTGCCCCCGTCAAAATCTCACATGAATCGTACATGGCCAGTTAACGGTTATTTTCTAATGGCCATTAACGGAGGGTCCACGGGCGAACAAAAACAGCTTACTTTGGACTCAGATTTGTACTTTTTGAGTACAAGGACTAATGCTAGAAAGTTGAAAAGTACAGGGACCACTGGTGCATTTAACCTAAATTATATATCATACCAATATTTATAATAGAGCCAATTGATTTTTCATAGAAGACAATTATTAAGGAATGGAGAAGTAAAATTTAATTTGATGGAAAAAGAGACATAGAGCTCATTTGGTGTAACATTTTCAAAAAATAGCTTTTTAAATTGCAGATTATTTAAAACACATCTTTTTTCTTTATAAATTCATTTGAGATACTTTTTCAAAACATAATTTTTTTTCTCAGCATCGTTTTAAAATTTGGGTTTTGAAAAAAAAATTAAAAATTTTAGCATTTAAAATTACAGTTATTTTTTCTAAACGCAATTTGTTTTCTATTAAAACAAGTTTTAACCCTATATTATGAGCAAAACGCGGGAGCAATCAAGCTGATAGTTGATGCAAAGTATAAAGGACAACTGTGTGAATTCAAATTCTCTCCCTCCTCTTTGTGTATGCCTCCTTGTTTTTATACGTGAGTTGGACCAATCAAAATGATGGGGGCATATTGGGAGGCACAACTAGGAGAGGATTTTGATTCCAACTGTCTGCCCTAATTTCAAGTTGCATGATACCTTAAGAAAATTAAAAAAAATTGACAATCGTCGAAGAAAAGGTCTAAATCAATGTGAATTAGCCTCTTATCGGGACAAATTATTGTGGGTCAGCAGAAGACTCATTATTAATTGGCGACTAGCGAGCAAAGATTGGTCAGAGATCCCTTTGGGTTTAATCAAAAGAAATGTTATCGGTACATAAAGACTACCAATTTTTTTTGTACTAAATGATGTGTCAGCTGATGTGATGCATTAATTATAATTTTTAATTTTATTTTTTGTACCACATCAGCTGATACATCATTTGATACTTAAAATTTGGTACTCTTTAAGTACACATAGCATTACTCTTTAATCAAAGGGGATTCATACTATGATAAATTCTTCAAAATAAGGCTGAATACGTCAAAATCTACTAGGAAGAGGTAACAAGAATTCACCGGATAAAAAGAGAAAATTTTAATTTTATTGAATATAATAAAATTAATTTGGAATTGCATTGAAGCATATTTTTATACTACATTAGAATGCTTGGAAAATATGTCAAAACTTTCTAAAAAGTAACCTAACATATATATATAATAACCTAAATACATCAATTAAAGGCCTAAATTTACTTCTAAATATAAAAATACTACCCTATTAAATACAAATTCAAAAATTACAATCAAAATCAAAATAATTAAACTTAAAAATAAAACTCATTCAATCTTGTCCCTTATCACTTTTTTAGAAGTCAACATGTGACTAAATCAAATCAAAATTTACATACTTTACTTATATTTTAGAAAATAAAATTTCATTATTTAAAAACTACAACTTTCACAACTTTATAAAAACAACTAAATTTATGTAAATTATCGGTCAAACTTTAACTAAGTTGACTAAAAAGTTAAAAATAGATTATTTGTCTGGAACAAAGATATTTAAGAGGTTTAATGCTCGTTAATTAGATTATATTAAGAAAATAAAATCAAAAACTAGGATTTATATGCCTTAAATTTAGGTTCCGTCTAGAGACTAAGCGTTATATTCTAACGTGTGACGACAACCAAATTTTAGGCGTACAACATAAGACTATTAATATGACGTTGCTTAAAATGCAAGGAGGGAAAGTGGAGAATCCAACGAGTGGGTGTCTTGAATTACATGAAAAGGATAAGTAACATTAATGTTGATGTTGATAAAACTGTAGAGAGCTATAACAAAGGATTCCATTCTCCCTTTTCTTTCCAATTCCTCGATTCTCGATTTTGCTTTGGGATATTCAATCTTTGCTTGGGTGGGGGAATTCGGAATTGGAATATATCGGAATTGGGACTGTACACCCACTCAAGTGTTTTCTCTGTAATGGTTTTTCACTTTATTCTTCTCTTTGCTTTTGTATTTTTGTCTTCTCAGCCCTTGTTTATCCAAAGAATCTATAAATACAACATCCATCCTCAAGTGAAGTCGAGTGGTGATTGATCACGCCAAAAAGGGTTCTGGTGATCTGTCGATGTCCACGTACGCAGCTAGTCTTTAGTCATGAGGATGCCCCGGCTCTCAATAGGCACAAGTTTCGGTGGGACTTGTCCTCCGGTAGATATCTGTGATGAAAGGAAACACCGTTAGGGAGCTGGACGTTGGTCCAGCTAAAGCCCTCCGGTGAGAGAATCAGTATATGGTAAGGTTAATGGTCTCCGGTGAGGATTCAGGCTGCTCTTTGAGAGTAAATGCACTGAATTCTTTGAGAGAGTTTGTGGTTGTGTATGTATGTGTTTGAACTTAAATCATAAAGGAAGGTTATCACCTTGTATTTATACTGGTGGAATGTTGGTCTGAGGCAAGTGGATCTGCCAGATGTCAGCCTGGGGTGAGCAGCCATGTGCCCATTTATGACAGCCGCAATGTGCATTGATGAGCTTTAATGTGGAAGTGACCTGTTCTGATGCAGAGGATAGAACTTCCCTGTTTGTCCCCTTGACCTTCTAGATGCAGCTTTCCTTAGAGGGCAAGTATCCCTTTTGTCCAATAAGGTGCCAGATGGTGGTCCCGGGATGACGTAGTAGCCTAAGGGCATTGAATGCGGCAACTTTCGTTGACTTTCATTGCTTCCGGGGTGTAGACCTCGGGGTCTTAATATTGTAGCTCGAGTCCAGGACCACACGAGCTCTTTTAACTTGGTAGTGGAAGGCTCTAGACCGATCCCGAGCTCCTCAGGGAGGTCGAGTCGAAAGCGGAAGTATGCACACCGGGATCCCGAGCTGTTGTCAAAGCTCGGGACGTGAGTTCCTCTCCTCCGGACTCCAGATAAGCTTGGCCACGTAGCCCGCTAGTGCCACGTGAAAGTTGGATATTTTAGTATCTTCAGTGATCAAGAATCGTTCTTCAAAACTATAAGAGACGAGTTATGGTCGTAACATTCGAACCAAAAAAAAAAAAGAAGAAGAATGATATATGGATCCTAGGATCCGCCCGATGTGGGATAGGGATGAAAATTTGAGTCTAAGCACCTGGATCAACTAGGTCTACTACAAGCAACTGCATAAAAAATATTGTTAACCATGGTAGTCGATAGACACTTATAAGAATATACATAAGTTTTACATCGTACCGATGTAGGATAGAGATATTACAAGAAATACTCACCCCACCCATTTCAAAAAAATAATTTTATTTGAAAAGTTTAACTTTTTAAGATCGTAATTTATTTGTTTGTACCTTTTTTGAATTAAACTACAAATATTTTTTTTAATTAAGACTATTTATTTTTGAAATGATAAAAGCAAAAAATAAAATTATTTTTTGACGGAAGGAGTAAATATATATATAAGACAAAACATGGAAGGATGAACAAAAGTATTTGTAAAAGAGTAGTGAAAGGGAATTAATGTTTTAGTATAGCCTAGAGGCTATACAAGCAAAGCTAACTCCTTGTAAGAAAGAAACTTGTATATAAACTAGTTTTATTTTTATTTTTTTTTAATGTGGGACAAACTTACTTATCTAATTTCAACTTATCTACTTTAGGCCTTAATATCTCCATCATCCAAACATCATTTTGATCGAATAAATATATAATTTCGATGTTCTCACAGAGTATAACACATTTCCACAATTATCTTTGCTTTTCAACAAACGAACCACTAAGAAATTTGTGCCACAAGAAGCACAATTTCCTTCACTTCGTACAATTTTTCCAACAAATTAAGACTTGGCAAAATAAAAAATATCATCTTATGGGTATTTTCTGTAAGCCGGATCTCCTTGACCTAACTCTCCGTGTGTTGGTGGACCGAGCTGTGAGAGAGTGAAGTTCTGTCTTAAGAATTAGGATCCGTAAAACAGTCTAACAGAAGACCTACTCTTAAGACTTTGGTATTAGTTAATTGACAGGATTAGAATTCAACTAATTATATATTTTATCACTTAAATTTAGACTAGAGAAAGAAATGTTTTTTGAGTCTCTATCTCTTTTTCTTCCAAAGATATCAAGAAGGAGAGAGATTTTGTTGTTGTAAATGGCGCATCAAATATTGATAAAATTGGATATCACTATTAACACCTCAAATTTTGACCGTAGTATTTGCGAGACAACTTGACTTGCATTTGGTAGAAACAAACAAAAACATCGGGGAAGTGTTACAATTGAAATTTGAAATACTCACTTCGTCATTTAATTATTATCTTGTTTGATTTGGCATACGAATTAAAAAAATAATTGATTTAATTATTAATATTGGTATAATGTGTAATTTTTTTAATACACGTGTATATGTGGTCCATAATTAAAGTAGGAAAAAAGTAAGGATAAAATAATAAAAGTAATGTCCTAAAAAATAAAATTTTAAACAAAATAATTATTATGAGACGGACAAAATAATAATAATAATAATAATTTAGGTATGGTGGGAGTACTAACAATGATTCTTATACAATTCCATGAGTGTTGCCACTCTTTTAAAAAAAATAAAGTTAATGCACTTATCAATAGAGGTGCGCGCGAACACACACTCTATTTGATTGGTCTCGTGTTTGTTAAACCAATCTCAGTTTGGAAGTGGTTCATTGTGCTACTTTCTTGTACGATTCTTTTCTCTTAAGTATAGAAATAGAGTTATGCTATTTGCATCTAAAGTATATATCAAATGTACACTAAAATTACACTTGATATTTTTTGGTTGGTCAGAGACATTTTAAGTGGTAGAACTCACAAATTATTTAATTAATTAAAAAATGTCAAGTGTAATTTTAATGCACATTTGATGCACACTTTAGGTGCACATAGCATTACTCATAAAAATATTACTCCCTCAGTTCCAATCAAAGAGTTCATTTTTTATTTTAAAAATTAACATGTGACTAAATTAAATAAAAATTTAACATGCTTTAATTATATCTTTGAAAATAAAATCTCATTCACTACAAACACATTAAGAATACCATGGATTATAAATTTTATGAATTTGTAAAATAAATATTTTTATGCAAATTGTCAATCAAACTTTAAATAAATTGACCAAAAAAAAAAATTTTTAAAAGTGGGCTTTTTGATTGGAACAAAGGGAGTAAAAGTTTATTTTCAAGCGCGAGTATTTTAAGGATACTGTGAGGTCAGGTTCCCAAGCTAAAACTACAGTTATACTCATTGGTAAAGAACAACTAAGCTCTGATACCAATTGTAAAATCACTACTCAGATTACAATCACTAATATGTAAGTACAACAGTTAAGTTTTGATACTTATTAAGAGTTCACTACTAATATTAGGTTTCTATAGCATAAATAATAACTTAGTCAATATAGCTTTTGTGCTTATTGAAACAAGGTAGTTTCTAGATTAATAATATTGAGTCTTTTGATCAAAATAGTTTGATATTAGCATAAATGTTCTAAATAGATTTTTATATAATAACACACTTTACAATTATCACTGAGATTGATCAACTCTTGATAAATATGTGACTATGGGCAATAGAGTGATAAACAACTAAAGTTTGTCAAAAAAAGTTAAGATTGATAAACTGAGTTGTGCACATCAAAATTTGAATTAATCAGTGATCTCAAGACAAGTTATGATCTTATCTTGTGTGTGTGAAGTGCTTTAATGATTGATTACAACAAATAAACAATTTAATGATTGTTTGATTGGTGAAATGTAGAAATAGTTAAGCTCATGCATGCATAACCAATCATTCAATACACAATCAGCAATAAATATAGAGTTTAAGAGTAGAAAAAATGATACAGAAATTTATAGTGGTTCAGATCTCTTATCCTACATCTACTGTCCTCACAGTCCTTTAATTTGGCTCAGTAAAGTTATAATCCACCATAATTCTCTTAATTATACGAATTATAATTGATAAGAAAGTCCTCGACTTCTTCTACTAGTTGGCTATCCAACTAGGACCTTTACACAAAACACCATGGGGGTGTGGTTACTTCTTAATACAATGACTCTAACTAGTCTAATGAAGTTGTTGTTGCAGCTCAATGTCACTATGTGACTAGTACTTGATGTGTAACTATTTACAAAAATAGTTATGCTGCTGCTATGCTTGATCTGGTAGTACGTAGATGAGTGATCTTGCTTGCGATAATATGACAGATGTTTTAGTAAACTTACATATCCAAATATCTCAAATTATTCTCTAACTGTACAATGATAGCTCTTTACTCTTGCAGAGTTCTTGAAACTTAATAAAATATCTCTCTTGTCTCGGTATCATGCTCTCTTTATTTTAGTGAGCACTCTATATGTAAGCTATTTCTCTAAAATCATCATCCATTTAATTTTTGGAAGACCTTTACTTTATATAGGCGTTCCTTGGAAAGTTTTCGTTATAATCTAGATGTTGTATAATGGCTAGATGAGCAATTTTCAGCTATAAGTGTAGTGTATGTGACAATCAACTTGCAGACCACTTGCAATAATATTTTTTTAGGGATTGAAACATTCTTTTAGGGTTTGTCTCAGTAGCTTTTCGTTCAATGAATGTCAAGCACGCGGCATGTTGCTGCCGTTGACTCACTCTTAAATTTTAATTTGCTGTTGGTTCTAGCCTTTTGCTATTTCTTCACATCTTAGCTGTTTGATATTCATGTCAGCTACCACTTAGTTGTTTGGAGTTTCTTTGACAATAACTCTTGTACATTTAAACTTATTAATCTGTTTTGTGAAAAATTATGCTAACTTAATTTTGCAACATCAAAATTTACTAAATCTAAGGTTCTAAGAGCAAGTCCCAACAAGGGAGCTTAAGATGGGTAGCTTAAATGACTTTTTGGTCAATTTTATTACAAAAATATCATTAAGGTACCCGTTAAGCTACTCAAACAAAAATATTCTTCGAAAAATGACACAAACTCCAATAATTTTAAAATTAACTCAATAAATTTTAAAATAAAGAAAAAATGAAAATAGAGAAAAACTTTAAAAATTTGTAGAAAATTCATTTGATATCCAAATGAAACAAACCAAGTCTCTATTTATAGAGAAAAATGTGAACTTTAATACAAAAAAAAAAAAAAATCGGTGAAAAATGGCAAAAAACTAGAGAGGGATTTTTTTGTATCGGCCTAATGGATGGGCGACACATAAGCACTTGCTAAGCTCCAGGAGCTTAAATTTCTCCCCAATCACCTTTTGCCTAAGTTTGATACACAAATGGTACGCATTTGATCCTTTGTTGGAAGCATTGCTCCCCAATTGCTTCTCATAAGAACCCTTATTGTAAGGGCTCCAACAGATACAAAGTTCTCTTTGGGAGTTTAAGAATAGTGTTACTAATTCATTGGGTTGGATTAGTGGCTTGATCACTACTGAGTTTCTATGTGGAGTGGAGTGATCTATTTAACTGAATATTTCTTGTTCAATTCTCACTATATACAAATTTTTTTGTGTCAGCGGCAAGCTCAGTATCGTGACCGAGAATTAGTGTATGCCCAATGTGGCTTGGGGACACTTCGTGGAAGAGAAAAGAAACAGATAAAGACACTCATTTACATTAGTGTCCACATTAGGATATGATATGTATCAAAGGAAAAGGTAAACTTAAATAAAAATAGACACTCATTTTGATAACAATTATTTTTTTTAAATAGATAGTTATTTAGGGACGGGGAGAATATATTTTTTTAGTATTGGAATCAAGACATATATCTTTCTCTAATACTCCATTTGTTCCTAAATTATCATCTTATTTGACCATTTTTTGGTCAAATAAGATATTTTTCAAATGCTTATTTTGGCGTATATTTTTTATTTTTAATCATAAAACTCTTAATTCGTAGAATTTTTAAGTTATACGAATTACATGTTTTATCATTTAAAAAAAATAATAAACGTCAAATTTGCATTTGAAATACATCCTCATTGACCTAAAAAATCAAACAAGAGACTCGTTTGTGTGCACGTAGTGAGAGAGAGAGAGAGAGAGCTAGAGAGAGAGAGAGGGTGTGTGAGTTGGGTGCATGGTTCATGATGATGGGTGTGAAGTGGAATGTTAGGTGAAAACATAATTAGGATGGGAAGTAATGAAATGAAAAGGTCCAAGCAAGGAGGTTAGAAAAAGTGATCTCTTTTCATTCACAAAAGGAATTTGATGTGAAAATATTTCCCTTCAAAGCCAAGACAGATACATATATATTGCTCCCTACCTTCTAAGATTTCTTTAACCTATTCACAACACACAACAGCAATATATATGCCTTCACTCACCAAGTAGCATTGAATATTCATATATAGAAGCAAAATTGACCCCCTATCGACCCCACAATTAAATCGATCTTTCAGGTATGTAGGTAAATCAAATTGAGATTAGACGAATATATATATTTGAAGTTCGAAGGTTCAAAACTAATCTTTCTAAAATACTGTCGGGCGCTAGAAACAAGAATTCTCTCAAAAAAAGTTTTCTACGATGAGTTCGAAACTAAGACGTTTTGCTTAATTTATCAACCAAGATCTCTTTCACTCGAATCAATTTTTGTTGATATTGAGATCGGACAACGGTCCTTGTCAAACAAAACAATTACGGCCTAAAACCAATCTCAATCAAATTAAAGGCAACTTGTTTGAAATTGGTTTGGTTGGGTATGGCCGGCCACTTTCCTTGCTTGTAACATTGGTCACCCATTCCGTCTTTCCTTGAGGCTCAAGCAAGCACCGTGATTAGTACCGCCATGGTTGAGCCTAGCTACTTTATACTCCCTCCGTTCCAGGCAAAGAGTTCACTTTTGACTTTTTTCGATCAACTTAGTTGAAGTTTGACCGATAATTAACATAAATTTAGTGTTTTTTACAATCCATAGTATTCTTAAAATAGTTTTTAATTAATGAAATTTTATTTCCTAAAACAAAAGTAAAGTGTACAATTTTAATTTGATTTAGTCACATGTTGATTTTTTAAAAAGGAAAGTGGACTCTTTGTCTGGAACGGAGGGAGTAGTAAGCTTTGATTACATGAGATCAATGAATATACGTACATGCATAAATGCTACAATTTGTAATTGCCATAAAAGGAAACCACTAATTGGATAAAGATCATATTCCTTTGATTCTTAATTTAGAATAACATTTATGACATCCTGATTGAGGTAAAACACTTTGGGGTTGTTTTGTAGTTAGGCAGGGATAACCATTATTATTAATTTTGGTGTTGTTAGTGTTCTCGCTATTAATTCATACTTATATATAGGAGGTAATTTTAAAATTAAAAATGTTAATCACGTGGTTTTTTTTTAGTGAGGGTACTAATAATACCACTCTCTTCCTTGGTATTATTAGTGAGGAAAAAAGGACCTTATCCAGATAACTCGTGTTAATAGTCCCGACCGACTATTGCATACCAAACATCATACAATTCGGCTTATTAATCATATCCGGTCTTAATCCTAACTACCAAACGACTCCTTCATTCTTATATAAGACAACTGTTTGTTGATTAAATAGTCTGTAAGTCACGATATCATGTTATGGTATTTATAATTTCTGACCAAACAACAATAGTCAATTTAGAGTTTGTGTCCCAAATTTTGTGTTTATTCATGGCTCTAGCATATAGTAAAAGAAGTAGTAGTTTCTCTCTCTCTCTCTCTCTCTCTCTCTCTCTCTCTCTTTAACATGTAAAAACGCTTTCCAAATTAAGGAAGTGAAGCGTAAAGTATTTTCAAATCATATTTTGGTTGAAAAAGAAAGAAGCCATCATAATTATTTAAGTTGAATAAAAAGGGTACAATTATTACAAAAGTAAGATAGTCCTCAAAATATTTGACTCTCAAATAAGTATATACTATTACTCACGTGTTGCTTCTTCTATCCCGGACGCAATATCTAGGGTTGAGGTGATAATTACTTCGTATCTCTTGGATATATGTTGTTACTTTTTATTTTGGAATATTTTAACTAATGTTTTTAGGACTTTTGATCTACTTATTTTTAATCATTTTTCCTAATATATCCTTAAAACGTCATTTAACATAACACATCCAAAAAAAACTCAATTATTTAAAATAGTTTAACTCAATTAATATTCATGGGTATTATTGTCAGAACACATTTTACAGCACATCATTAATTATGTTTCTTAATTCTTGTGTTTCATCCACTAAAAATATTTATCTGAGACGGAGGGAGTACTTTTTATATCTATTTAACTATTTACACCATATATATATATATATATATATATATATATATATACATACAAAAAAAGGATATGGACATGTATCTCTTTAGCAATGGGTTATCTCTTTACTAATGAGCTAATGAGCAAGATCATTTTAGCCTACTTTTTTTTTTTTTTTTTGGGGCAAAAATGGATTTATAGACGCCCACCATAATGCCCAAACTCAGATATCCTTTAGTAATAGACATTAATACATGTTTTAACGGAAATTTTTTCCAAAGTTTTAGTTGAAATGAATTTTTTTAAGTTTATTTTTATTTGATAATTTTATCTTAATGGCTAAATGGGAGCCAAACCCATTTATGTCCCATCTATTTATGCTTGTGTTATTAATTGTGCATTGATTACTTATTCGCTCATTCGAACCTGCAACTCATATAATCCTTGCCCATACACACTCAGCTCGCCGTTTGCTACCTCTAATCACGAGCTTTTTAATCATCTTGCTCCCAGCTAGTAAGACCCAGGATTCATAATAATTTCTTAATTAATGAAAATAGTTTGTTTGCCGATAAAAAAAGAGGAGATTTTTGCAGCACTTTCTAGGTTAAGAAAGAGCTCTACTACCGATAGTTACGCCTTTGAAGATTTGCTATACTTGATTCTAAATTTTAAGAAGGCTTAAATATCAATTTGGTCACTCTACTTTCACCCAAAATTTATTAAGCTCACTTTACTATTTATTTTCACACTTTAATCAATCAACTTGGATTTTTTCAATCAATAAGCTCATTGATTGAGTGAGCTTATTAATTCTCTAGTCCAAGTAGAGTGATTAAAGTGTGGAAAAAAATGTACAGTGAGCTTAATAAATTTTGTGTGAAAGTAGAGTGACCAAATTAGTATTTAAGTTTTTTTAAGAATTAAATTAATATTTTCTTGTGAACTCCTACTTAATTTATCAAAATTAAGTTTCACTGATCCTCTTAAGAAATTTAACTTGAAATCAAATATTTAAAACGTACATAAAATTTTAAACAAATTGCAATAAAAGGGAGTTCCTCTAGTGAAAGCGAAAACCCTCCAACTTCTCATATTTAGAGTCTTTTACATAATATGTTTGGTGCAGCATTTTATTCAAAACGTGTGGCTAAAATGTCACAATTTTTAAACGCTGAAATTTTTAATTTTTCTCAAAATTGTAGATTTTAAAATGTTGCGGGAAAAAAAAAAATTCTTTTTAAAATGATATCTCAAATGCGTTGAAGCTACGTTTTAAAAAAAAACTGTATTTTGAAAATGCTTTACCAAACAGACTGATGCTACACAGAAAGTTGCGAGTTGCACCGGGATCAAATATGGATATCTGGGCTTCTTTTTGACCTGCCAAGACAAGAGAAGACACTAGGTGAATGCAGGGGCCAGCCCTGCGAAAGCACTCCGGTGTGAAAGTAAGTGTCTAACTCAAATCACAAACTGGCAGAATGTATTTGCTTGTATAAGTGTGTGTACCTTAGCTTGGAGTTGACACAAGGCTTTTATAGGGTTGGCATTAACTGCTCATCATTGTAGAAATGGTAATTGACATAACTGCTAGGTAGTGGGCATAAACGCTGGTATAGTGAGCGTAGCCGTCGGGCACGTCCAGCCAACGACGCTCTGCCACGTGGCCACGTCTCATTACTACCCATGGGATGGACGGGGAGGCCTAGCCTGCTCGCTGCATCCTTGCTCCAGCCGGTATATTATGCTCGTATATCTCTTGGAGGGTTGTCAAGGCTACTTGGAGAGGTGTGTCTGCTTGCACTATGGTGGGCCTTGACCCATGCTGTAATTTGGGCTAAAGCCCAGGGCCGCCCGCTTCTTAGGGACCGGCTCTTCACAGACTTTCAAATCTTGTTTGTAAAGGGAAATACACGAAAGCCAGAACTTTTAGTTTCAGAAGGAGAATCTATTAAAAATTTGATTAACATTGACGAGTGACCCGAATGTAAGAGGATTTGGTCAAACAAATGCAGAAATAGTAGGTCAAGATCCATTGAAAAGAAAATAAATAAAGAAAAAGAATAGACAACATTTTTGGGAGGGTGTGTTTGTTTGTCTCTAATTTATAAGAAGGCAAATTAAGTAGGGGTGTTCATCAGTTCGGTTTTCGGGTTATTCAGGTTATTCGGTTCGATTTGTTTGTTTTTGTTATTTCAACCTTAAAACAAAAAATTAAACCAAACCAAATAAAAAACCAAGAAATCAAACTAAATTCGAATTTGGTTTTCAGTTTGGTTCGGTTCAGTTTTCGATTTTAACCAAACAAATGTTAAAACTACAATCTAATTCAAAGTTTAAATATTTATCATTTAAAAAACATCCAAAACAAAGATTAAAACTTTAACAAAATTACATAATATCCCTAAAAATGTAAGATTACATATACTTAGTGACTTGAACTTGAAGAAAGTTTTGTATTCCACACATTAGTTTGGCTTTTCTTGTCACTAAACATTCACGAAATTTGTTTGACTTGTCACTTGTGTAATTTCTGCGACACATTACAAAAAACAAAGAACATTTAAATAAACCACAAATGTCAAAAAAACATATTGAAAAAGAACATTTATATAACTAATAATTATTTATATAACTAATAATAATGTATTTAATTTTATTATATTTTTTCTAATTTGATTTTTGGTTTGGTTTTCGGTTTGAAAGGCAAAACCAAAACCCAAACCAAAAATCATATTAGAATTCGGTTTTGCCAACCAAACCAAACCAAAAACTAAATTCGAATTCAGTTTCAGATTTTTCGATTCGGATGATCGATTTTTCGATTTGATTTTAGGATAAAACCAAATACTGAACGCTCCTAAAATAAAATTAAGTGTTCATGTGGTTGTTTGAATTATACCATTGTTACATGGTACTGCTCAGTTGACCTTGCTCTGACCTCTTAGTTTTCTACTTTACTTTATACTGTACTAAGTACTTAGAGATACACCACCCTTTTAATTACTCATCATTCAATTTTCTCTTTGTTCAAGACCAAAAGCATTTCCACATGGAGGTTCATATTTTCTTTTTGTATCGTATTGGTGTTGTCGTATCATATTGGGTCCAAACTAATCCCGACTTATTGGATAAAAATTGAGGGTTACATAATATCACGTTAGTCATCATCCAATTAAAATAGAATAAATAAACAATTTTACTAATGTGTGCTATTAGCAGGCAACCTTGCTCCCCTTATCAACAAGGTTGCTGATTTATAACATTCTTAGTGGATGGTATACCAATGAAGTGGTATGAGCGTAGGTAGCTGATTTATAACATTCTTAGTGGATGGTATACCAATGAAGTGGTATAAGCGTTAAACTCAGTATTTTTCTCTGCTCAACCTAAAGATTCACATGGAGGTTGTTGTTTACCAGGGGTGTGTCGAAAAAATATTAAACACTTCTATGTTTTGCAAATGGTTACATTTTCATAATAAAAATAAATTTCAGATAAAATTAAAACAATAATCACAACTAGTTAAGGCAATACTTCATTTCTTGATATATATATATATATATATATGTATATATGTATATATATATATGTATATACATATATATATATATGTATATATATATATATATATATATATGTATATACTTCATTTCTTGATATATATATGTATATACATATATGTATATACATATATATATATGTATATATATATATATGTATATACTTCATTTCTTGATATATATATATATATATATATATGTATATATGTATTGGTTTGCAACTAATTGCAAGGGGGGTGTTCAGTATTTGGTTTCATCCGAAAACTAAAACAAAAAACTAATCATCCAAACCGAATTCGAATTTGGTTTGGTCGACAAAACCAAATTTTAATATGATTTTTGGTTTTGCCTTTTAAACCGAAAACCGAATTAGCTAGAAAAAAATATAAAAAAATATATATATTATTTTTAGGTATATAAATTATTATTAGCCCTTAAAAAAAATTAGATATTTCATAATAATAAAAATAAATTTCCTAATAAAATAAAAACATAAATATACTAATTCTGCATCCTCGGTGGACATCCAATTCCCGCTAAGTGACAACTTAAACAAGTTAGGTGGATGTTTAGTGTCAAGAAAAGTTATACTAATGTGTAGAATCCAAAACTTCTTTTAAATTCGAGTGACTAATTAAATATAGTCATTTATTCATTTGGATGTAATTTTACTTTTTTTTTAGGGACATTATGTAATTTTGTTGAAGTTTTAATCTTTTGTTTTGAATGTTTTTTCAATGTTAAATATTTAAACTTTGAATTTGATTGTAGTTCTTATATTTATTTGGTTTAACCGAAAATTGAATTCCAATTTGGTTTTATTTTTTTGATATTTTAATTTAATTTTCAATTTTAAGGTTGAAAAAATAAAAAACCAAACAATCGAACCGATCAACCCGAACAAACCGAAAATCAAACCAATGAATTGCAAGTTATTCTAAAGGCCAATGGGGTCGGTGGTTCTCATTTCATTATCCGGGCCGGGTATGTGTAACTGGTGGGACCATTTAAGGTTTTCTTGAATATTTCCTACACCAAAGTGAGCACATGTCCTACGGAATCATCCAAGTATCAATATAGAGAATGATTCGGAACCTCTCAACTGAAGAATCCTTTCAATCTTTTCACTTTGGCCCCTTTGGTACTCCACATTTGTTAAAAAGCAATCTGATATTAATCACAAAAGGCAAAAACTCATCACCCGACTCATCGTGTGTTAATAGGTTAAACAGAGTGGGGCTTCGTCTCACAAAATTAGCAGGTTTCAAATTCAGGTGGCGCGGAGCAAAAACGTGGCCCGTTAGGCCTGCACGTATAGAGAGCCTGCGCTCTGATACCATCTTAAAGTTTGGGGGTCCATCTCAAAATCAATTGGCTTGTAAGAGGTGTGAGCACCCCACGATTTTTATTAATTGTTTGTTAGACTTGTTTTTATGTGAATTTTAATGTCTAATGTGTATATAGTCGTGATTTATATATTGTAGCTTGAAACATAAGGAGCTACTTTTATCTTTTCGTGCGTATGTCGATTTACCTATTAAGTTAGCCAAATAATGTTACTCCAACAAACAACAATTATCAAACTAACTGCTCAATCTAGCTTTTCATTAGGGCTTTCTGCCCAAGTTTTTTGCAGCAACTTAGCCTTGCATTGGCACAACACACGTTTGGGCAGAACTTAACCATATGTGACATGCACTTTCCATATCAAACTGTCCGTCGGGTGCAGCACCTAGTCATTTTTGAGACCAGTAATTTAGAACAGTTTATCACCACATTAATACACGCTTATTTTGAACCATGTCAGAAAAAATTGGTCCAAATCACTGATTTTTAAAACTGGCGAGATGCTGGATACATATTTATTGTACTACATGACATTAGACCATAATGCCCTTTACCTTTTTTTTTTTTTTATCAGTGAAAAATTTCAGAGTCCTCTGTTATTTTATTTCATTTCAGCTCTATATATAGCAAGGGACGCTTTCCCTATAGAACTCTCCCTCTAAGCCTCTCAATAATCCATTTTCACAATTTCCTCACCACACCTAGATCTCTCTCAACCCAACTACTAAACCATAACCATGACGGCAAAGGACTGCGGCCACCACGAGGAAGAGCAACGAACCCTCCATCGCCGCCTATTCGCAGCCTTACTAGCCTTCGTCGTCCTCGTCCTATTCGTAATCCTCCTCATATGGCTAATCCTCCGACCCTCGAAGCCACATTTCGTCCTCCAAGATGCCACTGTTTACGCCTTCAACGTCTCCACCCCAAACTTCCTCACCTCCAACTTCCAAATCACCCTCTCCTCCCGCAACCCCAACGCCCGTATCGGCATTTACTACGACAAGCTCGACCTCTACGCCACATACCGTAACCAGCAAATCACACTCCCCACACAGCTTCCTACTTCGTACCAGGGTCACAAGGATGTTACGGTGTGGTCCCCGTTCCTGTACGGCACTTCAGTGCCCGTGGCGCCGTATCTGGTCGCTGGTTTGGGTGAAGATCAGATGGCTGGGACGGTTTTGGTCAACATCCGGGTCTATGGACGGGTGAGATGGAAAGTTGGCACGTTCATCTCCGGTAGGTATCATTTGGACGTGAATTGCCCGGCTTTTATCACGTTTGGTGACAAGAACAATGGTTTCGCCGTTGGACCTGCCGTTAAGTATCAGTTGGTGCAGTCCTGCAATGTCGATGTTTGATATGATCTTTTGGTGCTAGCTAACGCCGTCACCGTCAGTGCTCTCTCTCATGACCTCTCTCTTGTTCATCTTTCTATTTTTCTGGGTTTCAAATTATGATGATGATGTTAATGTGGTTGGGTATGACTTTCTAGATTATTATATTTTGTAGCATATATATGTGTACAAATATATTTGGAAGAACACATTCAAAAATTGGAAAACAGAAAATTGAGAAGCAAAATTTTTTTTCTTTAATATTTAATTTCGGTTCCGGCTGATTTTCGATTAATCTTTGTTAGAGAATACGGGTATTTATGTATTATGCCTCGAAAGTAGTTGCTATGTACTTACTCCGTTCCACCCAAAGAGTTTACGTTTAAAAATTTTAATTATTAAAAAATATAAAAGTACCATTAGAGTTGGTCACAATTACAAAAATGCTTAAGCATATTTAACATGTTTATACCACATTTGAAGGATAGAGTTGAAAAGTTTATGAAGAGTGAAGGCATAATTTTAGAAAATTAACTATTAAAATAAAACATCCTAAAATAATATAGTGGACTCTTTACCTGGAAGTATTAGTTACGTTTTAATACCATTTTAAATTATCAATCAATCTAAAAACTTAAAATATTAGATATGGCCCAACAATATATATCAAACTCAAATAAACATGATTGTATCACTGAAGTGGTACCAACCCACCTTAGTAATTACTCCAAAGAGATTGTTTATTGATCATCATTTGCTAAGTTTCATTGACTTTATCTTAAAGCAAAATGTACTCAAATGTACGTGAAAATAAAATCTTCACGGGATTCTTTTAATTAGCATATACTCTCTTCCTTTTGAAAAAGATAGTTTATTTATTTATTGTTATGTTGGAATCCTACATACGATCCTAGGTATTGAACTCGTCCCCTATAGAGCTTGATTAAGAAACGACCCTCAATACCATTTAACCATAGGTCAATCGATAAAAGTAGTCCATTGTTTAAAGTGCATTTGTTTTATTTTTGGTAATAACATTTTCATCGTACAAACAATATTAAGATTACTATTAATAGTAAAATTTAGAATATTCTTAAAAATATATTAAGATTACTATTAATAGCAAAATTTAGAATATTCTTAAAACAAATATATTTTTATAAATCTCGTTCAAAATTTTATCAAATTTACGAATTCGGGTGGAGTATAAATTAAACAAAATGTGATTATTATCGGGGATTTCTTATAACAAAGTGAATATATGAATGCGTGAAAGGGTCCAAAGACATGATGAGGTTTTCACTTTTGAAACTAAGCGTAGGGGTTGGCGCATTTGCACGAATATATACCCGTTCCGTTCTTAAATAATTGTCTTGTTTTTATTTTGAGCAATGTTATAGGTACCTAAAGATTACTAAATTTTTTACATCAAATGATGTGTCAGTTGATGTGGCAGCTGATGTGATGCATTAATTATGATTTTTAATTTTATTTTTTGTACCACATCAACTGACACATGATTTGGTGCAAAAAGTTTGGTACTCTTTAGTGTTGGTTTTCGAGGGTCCATGCGCAGCGGAAGATTGCAAATAACTCGAAAACCCGGAGCCCTAGGATCCGTTCTAGATGATTAATTAAGAAGAATGATTTAGAATTACTAACCTTGTGTGCTTTTGTCGTTGATAAACGCGTTCCAACTCCAGATTGAAGAACTAGCGAATCTTCGATGAACGATTCTTTAATCACGAACGAAAGATCTTGAATAGCGAAGATCCTCTATGTGTATCCACGCGTTGAACGAACCCTAGAACAATTCTAGGCGGATTGCTAGATCCTTGATTGAAACTCTTTTCAATCGATGAAGAAATATGGATTTGGATTGAGTTTTTTGTTTTTAATTCTCAATTGAAATCTCTCCTTTTGTGTTTCTCTAAACCCAAAGGCATGAGAGTGACGGCTAGGGCAACCAAGGGTTTTTATTTATACGTTATAAAAAATATTCCCTTTGCGAAAACCCTAATTTAAGTCAATTTCGCGTCGGTCCAGTGCGACGGACGACTCGTCCCCGGGGACGAGTCGTCCCTCGAGACTCTTTCACCGATTCTCGTCCCAGGCCAAGGGAATAGTTGGTTCTCCGGGGACGAGTCGTCCCCGAGAACAAAAACTCCATATTCTTCATTTTTGACAATTCGTTCGATGCGTGTGACCCCATAGGACTATATTATGTTGGCAATGAGTTCGATCACATCGATCCTCATAAGACATGAGCGGATTCTAGCAAGCCATCATGCCTACCCAAATAATATAATATCAAGTTCGATTTCCTACATAGAACATATCACAATCCCTTTGTCACACGATGTTATATTGAACATGAGTCATGGTCCAAGTCAACTCATATTGTTCAATGCTTTCTCGTTACTAAGTAAATTGGTTAATCGAATGATATTAATCACATTAATTCATTCGGGCATGGCCATGCACTACATCAATCTTACTTACGAGTGGCCTAGCAAACATCTCTCTTTACGAGGACAAATTTCCATCTTGACTTATCATTCTTCCCAACAAGAATCATATCATGCCAATAATAGCCCTTATTGTTATCCGGTTAAAGACAACGTTAAACTATATCAAACATAATATTCATCGAGTGGAAGACGATGATAATCTCAGTCAAAGGATATCAATGATATAACTATATGAGATTTATTTATGACATACGACCATGACATAAATCTCATAATGGGTCAAGTCCAAGACCTTGTTCTCTAACAAGTACCCATGAATCTAATGTGCATCTCCATGCATATAATCATCATATGATTATCCATTAGACTTCATACTAGTGCTTCATAAGTACTAGGGACACGATTATTAAAGCAAACATGCAAACATATATAATAATCAAAGAAACAATCTCTTATATAAATGAATAATGACATTACAAATAAGTCTATCTCTATAGGCCTAGGGCACTAACACCTACAGATCTCCCACTTGCACTAGGCCCAATCATTCATGCATCTTATACCCATGGACCTAACATGACCATCATGTTTAGCTTGTGGCAAAGGCTTGGTGAGAGGGTCCGAAATGTTGTCATCCGTTGGTACCTTGCATATCTTGACGTCCTCCCTTTCACGATTTCTCGAATGAGGTGAAAACGTCTCAAAATGTGTTTGGATCGTTGATGTGACCTTGGTTCTTTTGCTTGGGCAATAGCACCATTATTGTCACAATAAAGCTCTATCGGGTTAGTGATACTCGGAACGACTTCTAAGTCACTAACGAACTTCTTGATCCAAACCGCCTCCTTAGCCGCATCCGATCTTGCTATGTATTCGGCTTCGGTTGTAGAATCAGCAACGTTGCTTTGCTTGGAACTCTTCCAACAAACAGCACCTCCATTTAGCATAAACACAAACCCGCTGCGATCTATAGTCATCTTTGTCGGTTTGGAAGCTTGCATCTATGTAACCCTTTACAAGATCATCTTCCATTCCTCCAAATACCAAGAATACATCCTTAGTTCTTCTCAAGTACTTAAGGATATTCTTGATCGCTATCCAATGGTTCTCACCAGATCGATCGTATCTACTCGTTGCGCTTAGAGCATACGAGACATCGGGTCTAGTACATAACATGGCATACATGATAGACCCAATTGCCGAAGCATATGGAATATCACTCATCCTCTTTCGCTCATCATTTGTCTTAGGACAATGAGTCTTGCTAAGAGTAATGCCATGTCCCATTGGCAAGTTCCTCTTTTAGAATTTTCCATACGGAATCTTCTAAGGACCTTGTCAATATATGTACTTTGACTCAAACCAATCATCCTTCTTGATCTATCTCTATAGATCTTGATACCAAGGATATAAGCCGCTTCACCCATATCTTTCATTGAAAAACATTTTCCTAACCAAGACTTAACAGTCTCAAGTGCGGAACATTGTTTCCAATGAGCAAGATGTCATCGACATACAACACCGAAAAAGTACTATGCTTCCACTTATTTTCTTGTATACACAAGGCTCATCTTCGTTTTTGATGAAGCCAAACTCTTTGACCGATTCATCAAAACGTAGATTCCAACTCTGGAAGCTTGCTTCAATCCATAAATGGATCTCGCAACTTACATACTTTATTAGAATTCTTTGGATCGACAAACCCTTCAGCCGTATCATGTATACATCCTCAAGTAGGTTTCCGTTAAGAAACGCTTTTTGACGTCCATTTGCCATATCTCATAGTCGTAATATGCGGCTATGGCAATTAAGATTCTAATAGACTTAAGCATTGCTACGGGCGAAAAGGTTTCATCATAGTCAACGCCATGAGTGCCTATACCCCTTAGCAACAAGCCTAGCTTTATAAGTATGTACCTTCCCATCCACGTCGGTTTTCTTTTTGAAAACCCATTTGCACCCTATGGTTTTTACACCTTCGGGTGGATCAATCAAGTTCCAAACTTGATTATCGTACATGGATTTGATCTCGGATTCCATGGCTCCTAGCCACTTGTCCGAATCAGAGTGGACATCGCCTCTTGATAGGAAGTAGGTTCATCATTCTCAATGATTTCTACTTCGTTACTTTCCGTCATGAGAAATCCATATCTCTCGGTTCGGATCGTATCCTATCCGATCTGCGAAGAACTTGTGTATCTTGAACCGGTTCCACAACACTTGTGAATTTGGTTCCATCTCTACTATTGGCTCTATGTCATTTTCGGGTTCTTGAATTTCTTCAAGATCAATTTTACTCCCACTAGTTTCTTTAGAGAGAAACTCTTTCTCTAGAAAGACACCATGTCGAGCAACAAACACTTTGTTCTCGGATTGGTTGTAAAATTGATATCCCTTCGTTTCCTTAGGATAACCAACGAAAATGCATTTATCGATCTGGTGCAAGCTTATTTTCGAAACCAATTTCTTTACATAAGCTTCACATCCCAAATCTTCATGAAAGATAAACTAGGTTTTCTTCCATGCCACATCTCATGTGGGGTCTTAGGAGCCGATTTAGTAGGGACCTTATTAAGTGTGAAAGCAATGTTTCCGGCATGTCCCCAAAAGAAATAGGAAGGTTAACTTGACTCATCATCGATCGAACCATATCTAATAGAGTTCGATTTCTCCTCTCGGACACACCATTCCATTGTGGTGTTCGGGTGGAGTAAGTTCAAACAATTCCACAACTTTTAAGATGATCGTCAAATTCTTGGCTTAAATATTCACCACCTCGATCGGATCGAAGTGTTTTAATAGTTTTGCCAAGTTGATTTTGTACTTCATTTTGAAATATTCTAAATATCTCAAATGCTTCACTTTTGTACTTCATTAGATAGACATAGCCATATCGGATAAGTCATCGGTGAATGTTATGAAGTACCGAAATCCTCCCCTAGCAATGCTATTCATTGGTCCACATACATCGGTATGTATGAGAGCCAACAAATCACTAGCCCTTTCACTACTCTTAGTAAAAGGTGCTTTAGTCATCTTGCCCAATAAACAAGATTCGCAAACATCATATGATTCATAATCATATGAGTCTAAATATCCATCTTTATGGAGTTTAGAGACGCGTTTCTCATTTATGTGACCAAGACGGCAATGCCATTTAAATGTGTTGTTCACATTGTTTGGTTTAGATTTCTTACTAACATGATAGACATTCTCAACATTATTTTCAACATCCAAGACATAAAGGCCATTAAAAGAATGAGCAATACAAGAAAGCACATCATTCATATAAATGGAAAATTTCTTATTCGCAATAAGAAAACGTAACCCTCATTGTCTAAACAAGAAATTGAAATAATGTTTCGCTCAAATCCGAACATAATAGCAGTTATTCAAAACTAATATTAATCCGCTAGGTAAAGTGACTTCGAAGTCCCTACGGCCAATGCAAAGAACTCTTGCTCCATTTCCAACCCGCAGTCTACTTCACCTTCCTTGAGCAACCTTCTATTCTTTAGTCCTGCACATTTAGGCAAATGTGAGATCCACATCCGGTATCTAATACCCAAGAACTAGAAGTAGAAAGTAAAATATCTATCACATAGATACCAAGTCATGGCAATCTCATTGCCCTTCTTCTTCGTCCTTCCGATAAGCTTTGCGATACGCCTCCAATGCCCAGTTCCTTGCAATGGTAGCAAACCGCATCCTTTTGGGATTTGGGTTGAGGCTTCTCAACAACGGCAACCTTTGCCTCCGGTTTAGCAACTCTTGCTTTAACCTTGGGTTTCTTGAACCCCTTTCCTTTATTCACCATCAACACTTGATTGGTTTTCTTGGCAATATTGTTCTCTGCATTCTTAAGCATCCCATGTAATTCGGACAGAGATTTATTCATCCCATTCATGTTATAATTCATAACGAACTGATTATAACTTTCGGAGTGAATGCAATATCATATCCGTAGCCGCTCAACGGATAGGATATCCAAGCCTCTCAAGATGTTCGAGGTGACCCTTCATTTTCAACACATGAGGCCCAACAGGTTGTCCTTCAATCATCTTGCATGAATGAAGAGCCTTCATAGTGTCAAACCTTTCCCGACGTGCTTGCAATCGGAACATTTCCTTCAAATGATTTCCCAAATCATAAGCTTCCATGTGTACAAGGTCCTTCGAAGGGCCTTACACATGGAAGCAAGCATCAAGCAACCAACATCAATAGAATCATCCACATGTTTCTTATGTTGATCCTTTTCGGCTTTAGTTGCATTAGCAGCTCGGGTGGAACGGGTCCATCGAGAATGTACAACTTCCTTTCTGTTTGAGAACAATTCCCAAACTGCGGATCCAATCCACGTAGTTGTTGCCATTCTCTTCTAACTTGTCCTTCTCAAGGACCGATCGCGATGATTTTGATTAGTGTTAATGCCATTGATCTACAAAGATATGCAACAAATATGAACACATATAAGTACTAATTTCAATTTAAGAGATTAATTAACGTATTTCTCAAATACTCCCACTAAATTATATAACCTTCTTATACAAACATGCATAATATAATTTAGTAGGCTAAGACCCAACTTTAATTTAATTTCAAGTCGGCTATGGCACGATCGCTCAAAATTAAACTAAAAAGGTAAATAACATTTATCAATCATATCAATATATGACTCTTAGATCCTTTATGAGATTATAGACATCATATGTCACATGTTTCAATCCCATCTTATGCCTTAGGCCCAAAACTGTTTTGATAGCCTAATTGAGTTCAACCATTTTAAACGTATAGCAATCACCGTTTGCTCATCTTGATCATACAAAGATAGAATCAATGTACCTCGTGGCGTAGCCTACATGAAACTATCCGTGTACTCACAAGTGTTTAAACATGGGTGGCATAGACAAACTCAAATTTCAATGAAGGTTCAATTTTCATGTTTATCAATTAACATGGCAAGGTTGATTCATGAAAATTATATGAGCATAATTATGAACATGGAATGATGCATCACAAATCACATTTGATGTTTACATCATAATTTCTAATCAATTAGGGTTCAATGACTCATGTAAAATCTCATTTAATATGAACATAATCCCTATAACAAACACTTTGTTCAAGATCTAGAAATTCATCAATTACTAGTACGTGGCATTGTAATCCAAGGTTATCCCACACTTCCATCGAAGTGCCGTGGGAAGTTTTTGGTGTCCAACCCATATACTAAGTAATATTCAAGACCCATATTCTAGATTAATCACATTAATCAAATAATTCAATTCACAATCATGGTATATCAAAATATACAATTACTTCCATAAGCAATTCTCATATAAAATCATGTTCTAAATCATATTCATCATGAAAATTAACATAATCACATTATATAATTATCATGATAATCTAATATAAACATCATGAACGGTGGCTCGATACCACCGTTGGTTTTCGAGGTCCATGCGCGGAAGATTGCAAATAACTCGAAAACCGGAGCCCTAGGATCCGTTCTAGATGATTAATTAAGAAGAATGATTTAGAATTACTAACCTTGTGTGCTTTTGTCGTTGATAAACGCGTTCCAACTCAGATTGAAGAACTAGCGAATCTTCGATGAACGATTCTTTAATCACGAACGAAAGATCTTGAATAGCGAAGATCCTCTATGTGTATCCACGCGTTGAACGAACCCTAGAACAATTCTAGGCGGATTGCTAGATCCTTGATTGAAACTCTTTTCAATCGATGAAGAAATATGGATTTGGATTGAGTTTTTGTTTTTAATTCTCAATTGAAATCTCTCCTTTTGTGTTTCTCTAAACCCAAAGGCATGAGAGTGACGGCTAGGGCAACCAAGGGTTTTTATTTATACGTTATAAAAATATTCCCTTTGCGAAAACCCTAATTTAAGTCAATTTCGCGTCGGCCCGACGGGACGACTCGTCCCCGGGGACGAGTCGTCCCTCGAGACTCTTTCACCGATTCTTGTCCCGGCCAAGGGAATAGTTGGTTCTCCTGGGACGAGTCGTCCCCGAGAACAAAAACTCCATATTCTTCATTTTTGACAATTCGCTCGATGCGTGTGACCCCATAGGACTATATTATGTTGGCAATGAGTTCGATCACATCGATCCTCATAAGACATGAGCGGATTCTAGCAAGCCATCATGCCTACCCAAATAATATAATATCAAGTTCGATTTCCTACATAGAACATATCACAATCCCTTTGTCACACGATGTTATATTGAACATGAGTCATGGTCCAAGTCAACTCATATTGTTCAATGCTTTCTCGTTACTAAGTAAATTGGTTAATCGAATGATATTAATCACATTAATTCATTCGGGCATGGCCATGCACTACATCAATCTTACTTACGAGTGGCCTAGCAAACATCTCTCTTTACGAGGGACAAATTTCCATCTTGACTTATCATTCTTCCCAACAAGAATCATATCATGCCAATAATAGCCCTTATTGTTATCCGGTTAAAGACAACGTTAAACTATATCAAACATAATATTCATCGAGTGGAAGACGATGATAATCTCAGGTCAAAGGATATCAATGATATAACTATATGAGATTTATTTATGACATACGACCATGACATAAATCTCATAATGGGTCAAGTCCAGTACCTTGTTCTCTAACAAGTACCCATGAATCTAATGTGCATCTCCATGCATATAATCATCATATGATTATCCATTAGACTTCATACTAGTGCTTCATAAGTACTAGGGACACGATTATTAAAGCAAACATGCAAACATATATAATAATCAAAGAAACAATCTCTTATATAAATGAATAATGACATTACAAATAAGTCTATCTCTATAGGCCTAGGGCACTAACACCTACATTTAGGTACTCATAGCATTACTCTTTTATTTTTTGTCGGTACAAAAAAAATTGTCTTGTTTTCAAACTTATCTTTTTAGTAAAAATAATTTTACCACTTTACCCTTATTTTTTCTTTCTATTTTAATTATGACCACATGCACAAAAGCTTAAAAAAAAAACTACATATTATACAAATATTTATAATAGAGTCAATAAATTTTTATTAATCTGTGTGCTTAGTCAAACAAGACAATTATTTAGAAATGGAGGGAGTATTAGTTATAAATATATAATTTTAAATACTTAGATATGTCTTCTCAATTCAAAATATTTGACTAAATAAATTGTTGACAACTTCTTTGGTGATAATAACAGAAAAAGAAACATAAACAAAAATATAATCTCTTCTTATGCAAAGAGTTCATTTTTAAATTTCTTCAATCAATTTAATTAAATATCAAGTCTATATCACTTTACTTATGTTTATAAACTTATCAAAGCAAGAACTTTTATAAATTTTAATGTAATTTATAGTGACCGACAGAACCTATTACATATGTAAATAAAATGTTAACATATATCTTAATTTTTAAATTTGCAAGAACACTGTTCGAGCGAAATGGAGGAAGTAAAACGAAAGGGGCGTAGACCATTAGAATCCAGATCTCCTGTTACACTCCGGTGTGCCCCTCCCTGTGCAACAAGGGAAATTCAATATTGGATTTCGGTTGAATTTTTAAATCCAATGTTGAATTTCCCTTGTGGCACAAAGAGGGACACACAGGAGTGTAACAGGAGATCTGAACTCAGGCCATTAGGGGGGGTTGTGGGTATCTGGTGTACATATTGGAACATCTACGGTTGAGGTTCATTAATCTCCAAAATTTATATGACTGAGATTTAGAGATGTTAAAAGGGTCACGGCCTATAGGGTTAGCCCATTTAAACTGAAAAAAAAATAGGGTTAGGACTCAATTTTTTTGGCCCGTTTAAAATCAGGTTTTTTTGGCCCAAACCGTTTAACCCGCGGCATGCTAGGGCTGACTCGACGACCTGTGTAATATTAATTATGCCATAAAAAGTTAGGACATGAGTATATAAAATAATCACCATGAGAATTAAACCCACAACCTTCTAATCCAAAGTCAAACACACTTATCATTTGCACTACAAGTCTTCTTTGTGTTCTTGTGAATAAATACTGAAATATAAACAAAACTCTTGGATGGGACTACTAAGTAGAGCTATTTCAATATTTATTTTGAAGTAAAACATGTTAAACTTTAAATAGAGTGATGTAAAAAATATCTAATTTATATTTCTTATGAAAAATATAATAATCTATCTAAATTATGGGTTGTAAATAACAATATTGCCCACTATTCTGAATATTTACAAAGATAAAATTAGCTTTTATCACATTTTTTATCTTTTAAGTTGTGGCCCGATAGTGGCCTGTTTAGCCCAAAACCCGCTAGGGTTAGGGTTAGGTTCGCAATAATAGTGACCAAAAAAAATTAAACCGTTTAGCCCGCGGCCTGTTAGGACTAGCACGAAACCGCTAGGACCAGCCCGTTTAACATCTCTACTGAAATTATGCCAATACTTCAAAATTTGTTGATCAATAGTTAAGATTGACACACTTCAAACCGAACCGACGTAGTTTTGAGCCAAAAACAAAATCAGTTAATCTCAACTATTCGATAAACAAACCTTGTGATGTAGCTAAATTTCAACCATAAACTCCGACTCTATCTACGCTCAATTCTCGAAGTCCCAAATTCCACATGGACGGGTGAGAAGTGCGTGTGTGTTTAACAATGTATAGATGATGCACAAGCTCTCTATATCTAATGTGTTGACTACAAGGTTAACATGGTTTCATGAGTATCTTGGGATATGCATGCTAGATATTAAAATAAATCTAATTTTAGGAATCCAATAGTCATAATGTCATTCTCTTAAAGTTTAAAAGCTTCTTCCTCACTGATCACCAGCTTCATTTTAGTTCTCCAACAAGATTTTGTTTTAATAAGTCTCGAACCTGAAACCTATGATTAAACTTAAACAATACCTTAACTAACTGATTTACGCGATTGTTGGTATATTGCGGGACCCTTGTCAATAGCTATAACTAAAAATTATTACTTGTACACTAATCTCAACAAATTAATGAGAATTAAGTGACAACATTTAGTTTAGTATTTACTAGATATGGCACATTTTTAGGATCATGTTCCTTCTGAAACCCTACACAAAGATATTACTGGTAGCATCTCAAAACTGGTTTACTCGGGATGATTAATTGTTGTATGCATAAGCTCTCCACCATATACATTCTTTCCGAGAAAATTGCATGCAAATATTTCATTTTCTTAGGAGTATCACTAAGATTGTGAGAGTTCAATTCATTTAGACATATGCTTGTTATGACGGTCAATGGATCAAATATGTAGAAGATGTAGACTTACTTAAATCTGGCTTAAAAATTTATTTTGACAGTCCGATCCTATTAGTTAACACGACGAATTTAATATTATTATCTGAAATCATCACTAGTCAATCCAATGGGTTGGCTTAGTGGCTTGACTGACTGAGTTTCTATGTGGAGCGATCTATTTAATGGGATGTCCCGTATTCGACTATCAATAGGTACAAATTCTTTTAGGCCAGCCGTAGGCTCGGTATCCCGAGCAAGGATTAGTCCCGAACCCAATTTGGTTTGGGGACACCTCGTGGAAGACAAAAACGAAGAAAAAAAAGAAAAGAAATCGTTACTAGTCCGAATATTCGACTAAATATATGATCTGATCCAAAAATTTCAAGAAATAAATATACAAAGAAGAAAATGTGTATTTTGGATGTTTATCTTAGTAGCTTTTAAAGAATGAATTTGATGAAATTATACAGTGAGATTTACGAGAGTAGAAGAGTAATGAAAAAGAACACATATACCTTGAAACTTAGAAATTTCATCATACAGTTAGACTTACGAGAGTAGAAAAGTAATGAAAAAGAACGCATCTACCTTGAAACTTAGAAAGCAACGAAAAAGAACGCATCTACCTTGAAACTAGAGGAAAAAAATAGTGAAAAATTAAGTATAGAAGATATAACCATAAACATGAGATTTTTCGAATCAAGTCCTTAACAGTTCAGATATGACTAAATTCAAAATCCGTTCTGCTAAGTTAACAGTTTATGTCGTTCAGATCGGATAGTTGGATCAGAGAGGTCGATCCATTTTCAATATACATTGTCAAATTCAAACTAAAATCTGATTCATTTACAGACCTACTTGTTAAAAACATGAAATATGCATTGTTGGGACCTCTCTTAACAATTTAAAAGAATCTTTTAGATGAATTGATTACTATGCTTAATATGATATTAGAGCATGTTCTCTACATGTGTATTTGACAACGACCCACATTCTTGGTCCACTTCATCCGTATCAATGAAACCAAGTTGTAAGTCTCAAGCACGACTACACTTGAGGGGGCGTGTTGAGACATTAAACTCATACACAATAAACACAAGCCTTGCAAACAATTACTCCCTCCATCCAAAAATGATTGCCCATTTTTTAAATTTTCAAGTCCCAAAATGAGTGACCATTTTCGTATAAATTTACTAAATTCACCTATCATGTTTTAGTGTTCAATTACTTATAGCACGGGCACTTTAGACAGTAATGTATGTGTTGCTAAAACAACCTAAAAGAAACATTCAATTTGGGAAAAAATATATTTTTGATTATTGTACAAATTAGAGATAACCGATTTGACCAACGTACTTCTAAATACCCAAAATGTGGCCAACGTACTCACGATTTGAGTGCGATGTGGTCCTTACCGTTATCACCACATCTAATTTTTTAACGGTCGTTAATATCACATCCATTTTTTTTAATGGAACTACTGACGTGAACTATGTGGGCCCTTATCTTGCGTAAATGACTGCTAGTGTTGGCTATGTGTGCTTAGTTGTACAAAAAAAAGTAATAAATTAAAATTATAGTATAATATTCTATCAAATTAATTTATGAGAGATATGGGCCCACATGTCCACGTTAGCAGTCCCGTCAAAAAATAAATGAGACATTAATGACTGTTAAAAAATTATATGAGTCGTTAACGACAAAGACCACATCGCACTCAAATCGTGAATACGTTGGTCACATTTTGGATATTAGAAGTACGTTGGTTAAATCGGTTATCTCCAATTCGTACGATGGTTAAAAATATAATTTTTCCTTCATTTTGAGACAAATGGAGTAATAAAAATCCCAACACCACACCTCTTATAAGCCATGAATTTCAAAACTTTAAGAATACTAACTCCTTATAATATTGAATGTTACCAGAATAATTATAGATTTTTTCAGCAAATGAGAGATAGTAGAAGATTTATCAAATAATGGAAGTATTTCACGTTGGGTGTCTTTAAGGGCCGGGGTGACCCAGTGGTAGAGTTGAGGCTTCACAGGTCTCTAGGTTCGATCTCTTTCCACGCCCCCTTAAAACATCAAAAGAGAAAATAATATCGCATTGGGCCACCATTGTTACATAAGAGAAGCTAGAATTATATTGTAATATGCTATAAGGTAATGTAGTGACGTACTTGGGTGGGTTGGTTAGCTTTTGAGCCCATATGATAGGCACCATTGAGAAAAGAAAAATGTTATGGTTACGATCTCAAATCGATATGGACATGTAGAAGCAAAGTTTATTGAGTGAGGTGAGAACAACTAATGACAATTGACTCCTTCCCACTTCTGAAAGTAAAGAGCATTATTTGACTTGTTCACCAACTACTTTCCCCATCATTTGGTAACTTACATTAAAAGTTGCCAAATAGGTGCCCTCTAACTGAGTCTTTTCTCATGGTTGATCAGGCTGCGCTTGAATATCAGAAAATCTGTATAAGAAATGAAAAGAAAAATAAAACTTACCTCTTATATATTTTTCCCGTATTTAATGTGTGTTTGGTTGTACCAAAAAAATTTGGTAACTATCATTATCTTCTTTTTTTTTTTTTTTTTGCAAAAAAGAAAAACCGCAAATTGGATCCTGCAATTTTGGTGAAATTTAGCATCGCGGGAAAGTTTTATACTTTTGTAGTTTCCATTATAACCAAGCACATTCAAGAAAGTGACTTTTATTTCAAACCATTTTCCTTTTCTTTACTTCATTTTACCATAACTTTCACGAGAACTATTTTCTCACATAAGTTTTTTGACATTCAACTATTTTCTCGCATAAGTTTTTTGACATTCAACGGAGCCTCAAAGTACTAACTCCGTCCTAAAAGGGAGACCTATTTTCTCTCATAAATTTTTTGACATTCAACGGAGGTTTTAAGTTACTATGTAGATTGAGACAATTGTTGAGATTTATTGACTTTTTATAGTGTACATGTAGTGGCAAAACAAGGATTTCAACCACTGCATTTTAATTTTTTAGATGATAATGCTAAATATGAGTATAAATAAATAAAACTGATGAAAAATAAGATATGCAAAAAGAAAATCTTTAAAACATAGTAATTCTAAAGCCATGCATGCATGCATCCAAGGTTCAAGCCATTAGCATATAACATAGTAAATTCTCCAGTCATACATCCAAGGTTCAAGCCATTGTATCAACAACAATGCTTGATTATTATTCACAAACATAAGAACAACTAACTCATTTGAAGGATAAGATGTGATTGACCAATGATTCCAGTGATTTGAATGAAGAACCCCCTTCCTTGAGACAATTATCAGCCTTCTCCTTGAGACACATTATTCTCTCCCTCATCTCTTTCCCTTCTTTTTCCACCATTACTCTCTTGATTGCCTTTTCTATCTCTCCCCTCTCCAACCCATTCTCCAGTTGCACCCCAACTTTCCAATAATCCTTTATATATTTCGCACTCACGAAGTGATCCCCAAAACAAGGCGAACAAATCATTGGAACCCCCTCGCTGATTGCCTCTAGCGTTGAATTCCAACCATTGTGAGTCCAAAAGCATCCCGTCGCAGGATGTGCCAGTACTTCTTGTTGTGGGGCCCATTTAATGATCATATGCCCCCTTTCGCCCACTGCGTCTAGGAACCCATCAGGTAACTTCTCTAGCCATTCCGAGCCACGAACTGATCCAGGTCGAACCACCCACAAGAAGGGTTGCTCACTATTAGCTAAACCCCAAGCAATTTCCATAAACTCGGCTTCATCCAAGGCCGCCATACTTCCGAAACTCACATACACTATGGACTGGGGTGATTGCGAGTCTAACCAAGAAATGCAGCCTCGGTCAGCAGTTGTTGAGGAGGAGGGTGGAAAGTACTTCTGCATTGGGCCGATTAAGTAAGTCAGGTTGGAAGGAAAGTCAAACTGCATGGTGGGTAGTTGAGGTTGTTCGAGTTCTTTGAAGGAGTTCCAAATCATTCCCAATGCTGCCTTCGTTTCTTTGTTCATGCTAGCGATGAAATTCGAGAAAGCCTCTCTGTACTCAGAAAAGATTGTTGGCATGTCTTTCACTTGAATTGGTGGATGCTCAAGCACTGGTAATGCCAATTGGGAATCTGAAACCAACATTTTGATCATAAACCAAGTGACTAAGTAATCTTTATTTGATTTTTGTTCGCGAGGCAATTCAATTAGCACTTCACTTTTCAATCATAGAACTCACCCTCTATAATACAATGCATTCAGTGCTAATAACAGATAAACATTTTGACATATATGCAAATAAACTTAGCAGAAAAACACAATGGGGAGCATGTGTTTAATTAAGCATATTTTCACCACAATTTTACCCTTTTAAAGTTCAAATTTCTAGCTTTCCCTTATGTATGACTTATCTCTTAAATGCAACATTGATTAACTTAACTGTTGTAACTCTCTCTTCTGGGGTGGATTCTGTTACTATTTCTATAATTTGAATGAGTAGTGTTAAATGGCTCGAATCGAGATTTCCAAAAAGGGTAATTAAGTAAATTTTGTTATTAATGTTAAAGAACGTTGAAATAATTTTGTAATTTACATGACTAATTTACCACTAAATTTAAATTCAAATCTTTAACATCTAAACACCTCATTAATGACTAATTTAGGGACAAATCAATAATTTACTTAACACATTAATTACTAAAACATAATTAATTATACTCAACCATTTTTTTAGGTGTCCCAATTCGAGCCATTTAGATTTACCGAATTTGAATAGTTTATTTATATCAATAAGGATAATTCTAAATGTCACAAATTGGGAAATCCCGAAAGTAGTTGCGTGTCATTAATTAGGTTAGGTTTGGGTATAATTAATGAATAAATTACGTAAATTACTATTTTGTCCCTAATAATTGTGGAGTCAACTGAATTAGGTTTAGAGATAACTTGGTTAAGTAAAATGTAAAATTACTTCAACGTCCTAAACATTAATGATAAAAATTACTTAATTACCCTTTTTAGTTGTCTCAATTCAGGCCATTTAGCATCTCCCTATCAATAAATAGTACATTTATTTTCAAGTTTACTTGAATTCATTTTATGCCCAAAGTCAATTGAGCGTGACTAAGTCTGACTCGAAAGCCAGTGTGTTTTTGAAACGTGAAGACTCAAATTTTCATGAGAAAAATGCTTAAATATTTAAACATGAGAGTTGCTATTTACACCCAACATATTACTGAGTACACTCCATGCAAATATTACAAAAATATCATTATAATTTTTGACTTAAATGCCCTTTTTTTTCTTTTTTTTTTTAGTTTTAAAAAAATTTAATTACTGTTCGGCAACTCTACCGAACATCACTATGAGTGTTCGGTAGGGATGCCAAACACTTATAGTGATGTTCGGTAGGAGTATCGAACACCTATAGTAATGTTCGGTAGGAGTGCCGAACACCACTATGAGTGTTCGGTAATATAGTGCCGAACAAACTATTAAAAAAAAAAAAAGGAAGGGAACGGACTATGTGTGCGGTGGGGGGGGGGGGGGAGGGAAGGAGGTGGGTTGGGGAGAGGGGTTGAAGGAGGAAAGGGTCTGTTCAAAAAACAAAAACAAAACAAAGGAAAGGGGCGGCTGGGTAAGCTATGATGGGGTGGGGGCTGCCTTGACTGGATTGGGTGGGTAGGGGAAGGAAGAAGGGGGTGGATTTTGTTTGGGAGAGTGTACTTAGCATTAGGATAAGTTATTTTTTGAGAAAATATTAATAAGGGCAGAATAAAAAATTAGAGGGGGTGTACTTAGTATTTTAAGGGGTTACAAATATTGGGAGTAGGGTGTACTTAGTAATAGAATGTACTTAATAATTTTATAGGTGTAAATAACAATTCTCTTTAAACATTCATATTGGACATTAATATATTGAGCAAAACAAGTTAGGTATTTAATTAGATAAGAAATTGTGGTGGTTATTGAATTGGGAGATCAAATGATCTAAAAGTTAGCTAGAATTATACTTTTTGCCTTTCTAAAAAAAATATTTATTTATTATAATGATATCATTGACTTTATCTTTTGTCATCAATACTTTTGATGTAATTTAAACTTGAAAAACACTAGCAGGTAGAATGGTGGCTGAATTTATCCATTAACATGCTACTTTTTAAACATCATCTAATTCAATTTCAAAACCTTGTTTGAAATTTCAAAATAGAGTAGGTTTTTAATGAGATCGTCTTACGGATACTAATTCATAAGACAGAGCCTCACTCTTTTACAGTTTGGCCCACCAACACACGGTGAATCAGGTCAGAAAGATCCGTCTTATAGAAAATACTCATAAGACGATCTTTTTTAATTTTTTTGCCATAAAAATAAGTATAATTGACAATAGTTCTCGAAACAAAATGTTCTTAAATTAAAGGTTAATAATGTATTAAATCCGATAAAATGCATCAAACGTTCCTGTACTTTGTCATAATTACAAATATTGTCCCTGTATTATGTTATCACATTTTTTCGTCCCTGTACAATTTTAATCACCCTCGAACCATCCCTCTCTCAATTTTTTCGTTAAGTAGGCTTTATCTCCCTCGCGTGCCATGACATGAGCTTTAAATAAAGGTTACTTTTATCAAAACATTTTTTCGCACCAAATCATGGTCAGCATTAATTATCAGAGTCTACTCTTTATCTCTCATCTCTCACTTATAGCCCAATGCGGTCATCGTTAGCTTGCGTTCGCCTCCGCCACCACCACCACCTCCAACTTGCCTTGTTGGCATCCATGAACCATGACATCTCAACGTACAAAGATGACACCCAAAAGGGTGAAGCAAACCAAAGTAGACTTGGAACAACTAGAGCGGCTCTATTCACTCCAACTAGATCTCCAAATCTCACCAATTTGTAAAGCCAACTCAATTCACTCCAATTAGATCTCCAAATCTGCTAGCTTTGGCTCTCTAAATTTCGGTATTATTGTCTTTTAAAAGAAAATATTGCATAGACAAAAATAACATACATTTAAGGAAAAAAGTAGACGGGTGGACGGTCTAAGGGCGATAAACAGGGCCAAAAAAAAATGTTTTAGCATAGTTCATGGATTTTTTTTTTCTATTATGGCAAATTATAGGGACATTTGGTGCATTTTATCCTTTTAAATCCCAAAACTTACCTTATTTTTGCAACTTAATGTTAAAAAGTATGGGATAATTATAAAAATGACCAACGTACTATCAGTTAGTAACCGATTTCGCCCCGAACTCCCAATATCCTAAAATTGACCTATGTACTCCGAATTTGAGTCCAATGTGGTCCCTCCCGTTAACTTTCCATCTAAATTTCTAACGGGACTGCTAACGTGATTAACGGAGCTAATTTATGAAGGGTATTTTTGTTATTTCCTTTCGGGATAATTATAAAAATGACCAACGTACTATCAGTTAGTAACCGATTTCACCCCGTACTCCCAATATCCTAAAATTGACCAATGTACTACCAATTTGAGTCCAATGTGGTCCCTCCCGTTAACTTTTCATCCAAATTTCTAACGGGACTGCTAACGTGATTAACGGAGCTAATTTATGAAGGGTATTTTTTTTATTTTCTTTCAAATCTCACCACCCCACCCACATACTCTCTCTCTCTTTCTCTCTCTCTATATGGAAAATACACTAGATCTGATCCAGCTCACGCCTTGGCCATAATTTACAAAATAGAGTCAGTAAAGAACTCTCCGGCCAGCCACCCTTCTCACTATCATCCACCAAACGAGTCCCTAGACTATTAAACCCAAAGAAGCACCAAGAGAACCACTCAACCGGACCAAACCCCAAACTTCGGTGGCCACAAAAAAGACGACAACTGGACAACACCCTCACTGCCTCTCTCACCTTTACTGAAAACCCCAAAACCCTCAACAATACCAAAATGCCACCAGTAAGCTCACCGAAGGTAGAACCTTCAAGAACCTACCCAAGTGTATACTCTCTCTCTCACACACTTACAAAGAGAAGAGAGAAGAGACTCAAGGCTAACGATAAAGAGAGAGACGGCTGAAGACCCAAAATCTAACCCTAGATTTTTCTCTCAGCTCTAATGACGCAAGGAGGGAGAAGGCAGATATAAATATGGCGGCTGTAGGGCGCAAGGGGCGTGCAAAGGAAACCTCCAAAGCCTTCAACAACGAACCCGATGATTCTTCCGCCGCTAACCTCACTCAACCCTCCGATACCTACATGGTCGGCTTCATCATCGTCAACATCGTCGGCTTACAATAATATTCTGGCACAATGAGTGGCTGAGAAATAGTGGGTTTCTGTTGGAGAGGATATTGACGCAACCAGCATAGTCGCTGGCACCGATTAATGCGTCAATTATGTTGTTGAGTTGTTGTTGGACCTATTCTGGTGACGTGGGTGGCGACGGTGGTGGCACCATGGTTGTTGGAGGAGGAGAAGATGATGGTAGTGGTAGAATTGAAATTGAAGAAAGGGGTGGAGGGGGAGTGGTGGGTGGTGGTGGTGGTAATGGGGAAAGGGTGGGAACAGAGGCAGGTGGAAGAGACGCCGACGAGAAGGGGGTTTGGGGATAATAGTCTTTTAGCGGAGACCAAATATCTCTTAGACCACCTTTATTTTGAACAAAACCCCTATTACCATGGTCAAAATAATGAAGAAAATTAACTAATTAAAATGAATGAATATGAGAGAGAGAGAGAGAAAAAAAAAAAAAAGATAGATGAAATCTCCGGCAAGAGAGAGAGTATGTGGTGGGGTGGTGAGATTTGAAAGAAAATGACAAAAATACCCTTCATAAATTAGCTCCGTTAATCACGTTAGCAGTCCCGTTAGAAATTTGGATGAAAAGTTAACGGGAGGGACCACATTGGACTCAAATTGGTAGTACATTGGTCAATTTTAGGATATTGGGAGTACGGGGTAAAATCGGTTACTAACTGATAGTACGTTGGTCATTTTTATAATTATCCCAAAATGAAATGACAAAAATATCCTTCATAAATTAGCTCTGTTAATCACGTTAGCAGCCCCGTTAGAAATTTGGATGGAAAGTTAACGGGAGGGACCACATTGGACTCAAATTGGTAGTACATTGGTCAATTTTAGGATATTGAAAATACGGAGTAAAATTGGTTACTAACTGATAGTACGTTGGTCATTTTTATAATTATTCCTAAAAAGTATCAACTAAATTTAATCAAACACCATCCAAACACGACTTTTAGCTTGAGTAATAATTCAGTTACAATCAAAATATCTAGAAAATAGTTTCAATTTTCAAATTAATCATGCAAATATTACTATTAAACAAACTACACATAAGGAGTTCATTAGATATTAAAAGATCTTTATCTGACACATTAGGTTAGAATAGACTTTTCTAAATCAAATGATCAAATTTTTAGTAATATTGGAGTATAAGATTTCCTTGCTTTTTTGTCGGTGACTCATCGAATCACGTACACATGGGAAAAGAAAGTAAAGTAATTCTGCACTTAAATTGTTCACATCACAAAATGTCATTTAAAACATTAATGTCAGGTTCATAATTATTTTAACGACTTTAACTTGTGCTCTTAGGATGTCTACAGTGAAAAACCGGACACCACCCCTAAAATTAATTTTAGAGATTTTTAAAAGTTTTTACTTTTCCTTAATTTTACATTAATTCCTTTAATCCACTCTCTATCTCTAAAATCAACTGAATCACCCTCTAAATATAGGAAAAATTTTAACATAAATAGTAACTCAAATCCTTTACATTTTCCTCATTTTATTTGAGTACAATATATTTTTATTTAATATTTTGAAATAAAAATTATTAAAATATACTCTCTGTCATTAAATTATTGTCTTATTTTTTTTATCCGTTCCAAAATAATTATCTTATTTTTTTATCTATCCTTAAATAATTGTTTTGTTTAAAATTTTCATAGTTTAGGAGATCATTTTTACCATTTTACCCTTATTTTTTTCTCTATTTTTTAATTATGTGTCATATACACATGGACATTAAAAGAAACTACACATTATACCAATATTAATAATTAAGTCAGTTATTTTTTGTTAATCAGTGTGCTGAGTCAAACAAGACAATAATTTAGGAACGGAGAGAGTACAATATATTTTTCATAGTATATAAAATTTAAAATTTAAAATATTTTATTTTAATTGTGGTGGAAAATATAAATAAAAAAGAAAAAATATAATAGTTTGTTAGTTGAGATAAGAGATATTTAATTTTTAGAGGGTTATATAGAGAGTGCTTGTTGGAGTGAGTTTTTTTTTAGAGTGTTAAAAAGGTAAAACTTGAACGGAAAACGAGGTGTTTAGAGTGTGATATAGAGATATATAGGAAATGCTTATTGTGGACGCTCTTAGGCATAGGTTAAAAAATATAATTTAATCTTAAAATTTTATTTGAATAAATGATCTAAATCTTTTAAATTTTTTCCTTGAAGTTATAAGTTAATAATTGTAATAGAGTCTTTCCATTCTCTTTTCCCTCCAAGATATTTTTCTCCATTTTTTTCTCCCTTCTTGGACGATTTTTTCCAGTAATTATTGATGTTTATCCCGTAATTAAAGATGCTTATCTTATACCCAAAAGGCACAAGATAGTTTATCCCTTATTTTAATAACTTTTGTAATAACTAAGCTTTGATAAAAAAAAATAAATTTATCCTACATTAAAATTTAGTTGTTTCAAAATTATAAAATAAGTTATAAACCGAGCATTGTTATTAAAACATATAAGTCAAATATGGGGTGCATCCCTAAAGTCATTCCAAATCATGAATTAAATATGAGGTGCATACAAGCTAACGTGAACGAACTATCTCACAAAAAAAATTATAATAAAAAAGACCTTCGTGACAAAATAAGGTGAAAAATACTTCCTCCATCTTAAATAAATGTTCATACTTTTTATTTTTAAGATGTCCATTCTTAAAGATTTTTGATCTATTTATTTTCTATCATTCTTCTTAATATACCCTTAAAACTTTATTTAATATAACGCATCCCAAATAAACTCAATTACAGTATTTAAAATAATTGAACTCAATTACTCTCTTCATCCCGAATCAGAGGCGGATCCACTCTTATGGGTGGGGGCCAAGTGACCCCACTCAAAAAAAAAAAAAAAAGCTTACAAAACTGTAATTTTTTGGATAGTGACCCCACTCAAATTGTGATTTTTTTGGATAGTGACCCTACTCAAATTTATTTTTTCCTTTTTAAGTCACGCACAGTAGCAACAATGAGGTAAATACTAGTTGTGAACTGTGATTTCTAAGTTTTTTATGTGATAGTTAAATTTTGTGACCTCACTGAAAATTTTTTCTGGATCCGCCACTGTCCCGAATAAATGTTCCTAGTTGATAAAACACAAGAATTAAAAAATATAATTAATAATATGCTGTAAAATGTATTCTAACGATAATACTCATGAACATTAATTCAGTTCATTTATTCTAAATAATTGAGTTTCTAAATTTAGGATGTGTTATATTAAATAAAACTTTAAAGATATATTAAGTAAAATGGTAGAAAATAGGTAAATCAAAAGTTTTTAAATGAAACTTTAAAGATATATTAGGTAAAATGGTAAAAAATAGGTAAATTAAAAAATTTTAGCAACATTAGTTGGGAGACATTTCAAAATAGAAAAATATGAACATTTATCCGGGACGGAGTGAGTAATATTCATGGATATTATTATTAAAACACATTTTACAACACATCATTAATTATGTTTCTTAATTTCTGTGTTTTATCAACTAAAAATATTTATATGTGACGAAAAAGAAGTAAATAGTCGTGTAATCTAGAGTTCTCATCTGCAAAATAACACGACATTGCAATTTTGGTCATTCCACACAAGATATTTTGCTAAATGAATGTCTCTTAATGTAAAATTTAGTGTTGGACAAGTCATTGACCCAATGTTTGGACTCATTGGGACGTGACTTTAAAATTATAAGGAGTGAGGTAACCGCTGAATTTAATATAGTACTCCCTCCGTCTCTAAATTATTGTCTGGGTTGACCCAATACATGAATTAAAAAAACTCAATTGACTTAATTATTAATATTGAAATAGTATTGAAATAGTGTGTTGTTTCCTTTAATATCCATGTGTATTTGGCACATAATTAAAGTAGGAAGAAAAAGTAAGGGTAAAATAGTAAAAGTGATGTTTTAAAAATGAAAGTTTCAAACAAGACAATTATTTAGGGACAGACAAAAAAGGAAAGGAAGACAATAATTTAGGGACGGAGGGAGTAATACTTTCTTTGTTTCAAAAAATGGTCAATTTTTTTCATTTTGGTTTGTTTAAAAAAATCTTATTGTTAAAAAAATAGTACTCCCTCCGTCCTTAAATTATTATTATTTTTTTGTCCGTTTTTAAATAATTATATTATTTTAATTTTTTTAGGACATCACTTTTACCATTTTATCTTTATTTTTTCTTTTTATTTTAATTATAAACCACATCACATGGGCATTAAAAAAAATAATTAATAATTAAGTTAATTAATTTTTTTTAATCTGTGTACCGGTCAAACAAGATAATAATTTAGGGACGGATGGAGTACTTATTTCGTTCTTAAAAATTACTCCCTTTGTTACAGCCAAAGAGTCCACGCTTTAAAAATTTAATTATTTAGAGATATATTAGTGTCATTTAATTTAGTCATAATTATAAAAATAATTAAGTACAACCAAAATTGTTAAAATACGTGGTGATGAGTAAAGATGAAAAATTATTAAAATTATAATCATATTTTTTTGAAAATGAATTATTTAAGTGAAAAAATTCAAATTAGTATATTGGACAATTTGCCATAACTGGGAGAGAGATTAATTTTTTGAAGTTAAACAAGGAGCATGCATTTAGGTGAAATTAAAAGGAAATGAAAGAGGGGTAGACAAGAGAGAAGATAAATTGGTACCAGCTCGAAAAACAATTCTGGCAAGCTTGTGGCTATCGGCAACGGCTCGGGTAAAAGGCCACACAATATCAGCAATCAAGCATGCAACCGGCTCCTCCTCCTCCTTCTCGGCTAGCAATTTAGCCAAGCACTCGCCAAACGGCTCGACGCAGCTCTGATTGAACTGCATCATTAGAACTAAGGAACGATTGAAGTCGACCTTTTTGGCGGCTTCCTCCGCCGATAAGCCGTCGGAGATGGGTTGGAATTCGAAGTGAGGGTGGGTTGATGGGTCGGGTGAGTTGAAGTGTGTGTGAATAATGGTGATGGAGAAGCCTTTAGAGTGAAGGATACATGCAAGCTGAAGCATTGGGTTTATGTGGCCTTGTAACGGCGCCGGGAAAAGTATTAATCGCCGGCCGATTCGATGCGCCATTGTTAGGGTTATTCCATCTCCGTTAAGAAATAGGAGTAAATATATATAGGTAGTATCCAAAGCGTGGAAAGGAAAGGCTCATTTATTTTCTTAGTCCCAAGTTTCTTCCATAGTCAACCTCGTTATTTGAAAACATTACTGTCACTCACTTGACCCTTTTCTTTAGGCTATTTTGTCATCTTGCACAAGGGACTCGTGTCCTAAAACAAGCTACTCCTCATTTCTTAAATTATTATTTTATTTAATCGGTACATGGATTAAAAAAAATAATTGACCTGATTATTAATATTGATACAGTGTGTCGTAGTTTGTATATGACCTATAATTAAAGTAGGAAAAAAAAGTAAGGGTAAATTGGTAAAAGTGTTGTTCTAAAATGAAAACTTTCAAATAAAACAATTATTTTGAGACAAAAAAAAAAAGACAATAATTTGGGAGCAGAGGGATTATGTTTTAGTAATTTGTACATCGATTAAGAAAGCTTACATAAAGACCAATAAATTTTTATTTAAGTTCATTAATTGCATAAGTATTTTTTTTTCTTTCCCCTTAACAACCCTATTTAATGATAGTAGTAAATAAGGACAATTTTAGTAAAATATGTGTAAAAATAAAATAAAATCCTATAACGACATTGATTTTGGAACAAAAAACTTTATTAAAACTACACTTATTTTGCGACGAAAGTTATATATTACCACCTCAATCTTATAATAATTGTCGTTTTAGCAATTTACACACATATTAAAGAAGCTTTCAAAAAACTAATCTACCATTGTATAAATTCAATTATTATAGGTAAGTTGTTGGAGTATTTTTCTCTTTCTTCTTACCAACCTTTTTAATGAATGTAATAAATAAGGATAATTTTAGCTAAATATTAACAAATATTTTTTGAAATCCTATAACGATAATTATTTTAAGGCAAAATAATTTTGCTAAAACGATAATTATTTTGAGATGGAGGTAGTAATAAAGTGTTTTGTTAACTTGTCCCCTAGAATACTATATGTTACGTAGTATTAATTACAGTGCATAGTATTTATTTTCATATTAACTATCTTAATCCATTTTCACAAAGTTTCAATACCAACAAATTTTTACAAATATTTACTACTTCTAATTATCCTAATAAATGCTCTTTAACATATGCATAAGTTAACAAGACTCATTAACATATACAGTTTGGATACAAGTTAACAAAAGGATAAATCTTAATGACCTGAATTAAGACATTCAAAAATATGTTGGGTGTAATATTAATGAATGTTCTCTTTAGTAATTAACTAGTTGAATACCCGTCACGGACGAAAAAATTGAAAAATTACGCATTTTATATTTTAGCATAATTACATAAATTCGTATATACCTAAAAATGTGGGGAAAAAAAAGGTTAACAAGGATTTTTTTCAAATCGAGACATAACCAATCAATTGTACTTATTGTTTGTTTAAAGAAGCACATACTTTATAGGGTTAATTTCACTGGTAGACCCTGAAATTTTGGGCTTTCAACCAACAGTCCCTAGTTTCAAACTTGTATACTACTGATCCATGATCTTTAAGTTTTGCGCGCTACTGGTCCCAGGCAACGGATGCCGTTAAAACCTCCCATTACTTTGTCATGTGCGAACCACGTGATGGTTTTCCAAGAGTATGAAAGTCATTTCTCGTCAAGGCTTTTACGCTTCACACCCTTAGCTAGTGAAGCGAAAAATGTTACCTCTCTCTCTCTCTCTCTCTCTCTCTCCCTATATCTAAACCCAATTGCTCTCTTATCCTCCATTAAAACAAAAGCAGCAGTAGCAACTCGTTATTTTCCAACAAAAAACTTGTTTCCAAAATAAGACATTGGAACTTGATCCAGATATCAAAGTGAACTTCATTCAGGACAGGACAGTGGTTCACATTTGAAGTTTCCACATTTGATGAGCAGTCATTGGATCTTTAATCTTTCAAGGGGTTAATCTTGGAAAAACTTGTTTTCAATAGTCAAACTCTGATACCAATTATTAAGTCTCAAGGTCCTCAAATAGGCTAGAAAGGGGGGTTGAATAGCCTATGTCCAATTTTAAAATGTTTGATAAAATTACTTCACAAAAGAGTTAGAAAGTATTTTGCAGCGGAATAGAGTAAAGTAAAGAATAAGTTCAGAATAGCTGATCTTGGATAGGCAAGATCAGCTATTCTTTTAAGAGTATTAGAAATTGGAAGACTTCAAGTAATTAATCAAATCAACAAAGAAGGAAGTAAATAGACAAGGTATTTGAAGTGGTTCATACTAGAAATAAGTGCTACGTCCACTACAAAAGTGGTTAGCTTTGGATTTAAAAATGTGCACTATGTTTTCCACTAGAATCAATTTACAAAGATTACTAATGGATCGGGTACAAAAGAATTTTAACCAAGTGTTTATGGTGAAAGTTGATATCTAGAAAGATATAATTTTTGTGTGCTATGAATGCAAAGGATTGTAATCAATGAAGAGCAATAAAGACTAGGCGTCTAAGATTGGTGGTCTTCAAAGAAAGATTTACAAAATAAAGCTTTGAAGCACTAGCAGTAATGAAAATGAAGATTTTCAGAATTGTAGAGTTGTTGGAGAGGCTTCAATGCTTCATTAAGTCTTCAATTTATACTTAGAGATCTCTTAGAGTCGTTAGGGATTTTCAGACTTGGAAGAGATTTGAATTTGGTGCATTTAATGCAAAGAGATGTGCATTAAATGCCCTAGCTCTTACTATCCAAATCTGAGTGAGGGGGGGAGGGTTGCACAGTCCAAGCTGTCTCTGAGCACTGCTTGTAATCTTGCTAAATATGGGTAGACAAGTACTGCTAACAGAATGTTCTTTTCCTAAGAAGAATGCCTAAAATGGAATGGTCCAATAAATGAACTGATGATGCCAAAAAAATCAGGGGCACCAGGGGTGCCGAACCGTTGCAGATGTAGGATATCTGGCATGTGCTAATCAGTACCCTCCGGCGTGATAATCAGTACCGGCCACTAGAGAATATCAATTAGAATATGTATTTCCTGTATAAAATGTGGCCTACCTTGGCTTGGTATAGAAGAGGGTATATATATACTTGTACTATACGGGTCGGGCCTCTATTCATTTCGGGCCCATTTGCTAGGGTGAGGCCCATACAATCTAGCTAGTCCAAAATATGCACATCATGAACCAACAGGTTAACGTTATAAAAAAGTCAAAGATGACTTAGTTGATAACTGAGGCAATACTTCAGACAAGTCTTGATCAGACAACCTTCAGGTCTTCATACATTGCTGATAAAGCTTGGCTGGAACGTTCTTGACTGATGGCTTGTTGGACACTGCTGATGAAGATGGCTGATATACAAAGGCCATCTTCTGAAGAACTAAGCTAAGTACAAAATAAGCAGTCCTAAGCTATTACAAGCAATTGTCTAAGTACAAGTTGCTACTCTAACAGATACGCAGGCCCATTAGTCACCTTGTGAGAAAGACTTAGGTTATGGATACAAGCAAATCTAGATAAAGTATAACCAGTAGGTGCATTACTTAGGGTAGGATTGTCCTGAAGAGGTGATCTGAAGTGGATTAAGGTTATGATTTAGTTGGTTTCTTAAAATCATCTTATAATTTGCCTTATAGGCCAAGTTTGACTCTTACAGACGTGTAAGGTGGAATTACTGGTAGGGATGGATTAAAGTTCTCCATAAAAATGAGGCATCCTTCATGATGGCTTTCCCACTTGAACATTTGTTCGAGTCCTCAGGAATGCCAGGCTAGGTGGAACATTTCTGTTTGACATGTTAAACAATCTAAACTTTTCCTAGCAACGGAACCACGTTGATAGTGAAAACTAGGTGGATGCATGCTCAGACTTGCTCAAGATATGAGTATGTTAGTCATAAATTTGGCTCTATTTATAACATAAGAACAAATATAAGATGAGCTAGGGGTTTGCTCTGCAAAGATCGTCTCATGCTTAAAGCACACTTGCTATTAGAGAATGAGAGTGAATTTGGGTAGAGTTTCAATTAAAGAATAATATACCTTGTCAAATGAAATTTATTGTGTATTTTAAAGGATTTTTGGGTTAGCGACCCCTAAAGTAGATAAAAGGGTCATTTTGGCATCTATTACTTGCCCGATGATCACCACTACTTACCATGATTTCTGCTTGGGCCATTAAGGCTCGTCCCATTGTCCATGATTTCAGGATCACATCTCGAGCAATTGGACATGTGACTCATGCCCTTAGATTCACGTGACAACTACCTTCCCTAACTAATTAAGGTTTCTCGAAGTGCCAACTAGGATGGTTAGTAGCGCCCATGTTGCTCAGGTAAACCCATTATTATTATATTGAATCTGATTAATCTATAGCATTAAGTGTTATTTTTCAATTTCTGAAAGAGGTTTAGTAATTTAAAATTCAAAATCAGGTATATTGTAATTATTTAAAGTATTCATCCTATAATTTTTTATTATAAGTATTATATTAAAAAATTCATAATTTATTCTAGAAAAATCAAAATATATACGTGTTTTAGTCCACTTGGAAACTCTCAAAATCTATTTTTCATTAAACATAGTTTTATAAGCAATTGAGATTTATATTTACAAATATTGTCAGTAAAAACGAAAAAACAAATTCTATTTTATGAATATAATACTGGCATCTAGCTGACTTCAAGTTATGAAGATTAAGATTGAAATTGGATTAAGTTGACTCGAGTATTGACATCTAGGATTGATTTTGGAAATGATTGACTTACATATGCATATTATTGTCTTTTTTTTCATATTATTTGTCTCGCCAGTTATTGTGGCACCACGCCAACCATGGCCAACTTTTGGGAGATCTCAAGCCTGCATTCTAGCGCCGGACAGCTTTGCAACTTATATTTTGAGTCTTATTTTCCTCTTGGTGTCCATTCCTTTCGGCTCTCTTTATGGATGAAAAAAAATCCTTCTTCACCTATGAAAAGTCCCCTCATCAACATTTTACAAGGTTAGAAGTCCATTTGAGAGAGATTACATTAAGAGAGTTTCTAGCTAAACTTGAATGCAAATTCCTCTCTTCAAGCCATTGTTCTGTCTCCAAAACAAACACTTTGGAAGCGCTTCAAACACTACACAAGTCCTACAACAAATTCTACACATAATCAACCAACAAACACACAACCAAAACCTTCTTTTGTCAAGCAAAGACAAGAGAAGCATACTCAAATAGTAGCCTAAATACCACCTAAAATGGCCTATCAAACCTTCAATATAATCCAAGTTGCTCTTTAAGCCTTCTACCTTGTTCTCATCTTTTATTCTTTGATCGAAGGTAATCCCTTAGGTATATAAGTTGATTTAGCTCCTAATCTTGTACTAGAATCTTTGTATTCCATTATCTTGTAAAATGTAGACTTTAAACTTATCTATGTTGTAGATTTGATAGCTAGCTTACTTATTTGTTCACGAATGTAGTAGCCTTGTGCATACTTCTTTTGTTTCTTTGTAAGAAATGTTGCAAACATGTTATGAATATGCATGTGCAAATGCATAATATTTATTTGCATATTTCCTAATTATATGATTTACTTGTAACCATTATTTAGTCGTAGATAGACTGACTAAATGGTCTGTATACCGGACAGTCCGTGGCAACTCTAGGTTAGGACACAAAACAGCTATGACTACTATGAACAAATGGAAGATGCTCAAGACTAGCAAGCTACAAGGAAGATCAGCACTGCTGAAGCAAACCTGTCGATTCACTAAACAATGTTGATGGACCTATTAATGAAGACTAAAAGGTTACTGATCAAAGAGGACACTATCAAAGTATCACTAAAACACCTATGTGTAGAAAAGACAAAGACTTCTCGATGTGTATATCTCCCAACGGACAACTCTTAAATATTATTCAGGAAATCACGCTAATATCCACTTGATAAATAAGTTTCTTCCTGATGAATAGAACTCACTTAATTGTTATATGTAGTAGTATTCACATATAATTACTCTTCTCCCATATTGAGTTTGTATAGCAATTTTCTTCAATCATGGTATAAAAGCTTTGTTGTCTTCTCTTGTCTTCTTCATTGTGTCTTCTTTATCCCACATGGGATTCCTAATAAAACTTTTGGAGCTAAACTTATTATATCATAGCTAAGTTTGAGGAGTTCCAATGAGCTTGCTTGAGCTTCCCTTTATTATGGGAAAAAGTCAAGTGTGGAGACACACCAGTTCGAATGGGCATTTGTTCGGGGTATGACTGTTCGTGGAGACACATCAGTTCGGCTTTGTTGTGTCTTTCAACACTGGTTTAGGCGGGAGGAAGCGTAACAGTTTAAATGTTTCGGGGTGTATCTCTTCGAATGGGCATTTGCTCGGGGTATGACTGTTCGTGGAGACACACCAGTTCGGCTTTGTTGTGTCTTCCCAAGGCAACAACACGAACCCTATAAATTGGGTTGGCCTCTTCCGAAAAATACTAACTGATATTATTGATTCTCGAGTCTTTCTTCTTATCAATTCTGTTCTTCGAGTTAAACAGTTAAAGCTTCGATTATTGTTCCATAATTATTCAAGGGAGTGTACCTTTGAATAAGAGTGCGTAGGTTTTGTATCCTGGAGGTGAAATTCATTGAGAATCATTACACCATAGTGGGACAAATTAAATACCTTAAAGATAACATCTTTTGGTGTGCCTAACCTACTGATTCCTTACCCACAATCCGAGTATTATACAACAGTTTTAAGGTATTTAATTTCTTGAAGATGGAGTCAGTTTTGTTAAAGGGACAACTTCCTGAAGCAGATAAGTTGGAGAGGCTGAATGGCCTAAACTACAAGCGTTGGAGTTTGAAAATGGAATACCTTCTCACCATTGCAAAGGTATTCTATGTGCTATGTGATCCTTGTCCAAAGGAGAATGAAGATGAAAAAGCAACTGAGGCACAGAAAACCGAGGCTGCTGAAAAAGTGAAGAAATGGAAGGCGGATGACTTTATTTGCCGATTCACTATTCTGCAAGCATTGAACAACACCTTGTTCAACGTGTTCCAAATACACAAGACCGCCGCCGAAGTTTGGTTTGCAATTAAACGAAGGTATGTTAATGAAGATGCTGGTAATAAATCTTTTTTGGTCAATAAATTTGTTGAATACAAGATGGTAGATTCGAGGCCTGTCATTGATCAAGTTAATGAACTCAATGACATAGCCATCGAATGTGCCGATGCGGGTGAACCCATTTCTAAGACATTCCAAGTTTCAACCATCATTGGTAAACTTCCACCTTCTTGGAAAGATTACCAAAAGAAATTAAAGCATAAGAAAAAGGCCATCTCTTTAGATGAACTTCTTCAAGGCATCCAAATTGAGACTGAAAGTCTCAAACGTGATGGCTCAATTTCTGAGAGGATTGATGGTATAAACTATGTGGAAAATAAAAGTGTTGCCGGAACTTCCAAGGGAAACCAAGGGAAATTCAAAAGGAAAAACAACCCTAAAAATGATGGAAATGGTAAAGCTAAGAAAAAGCAGAAGGGTCCTTATTATGTTTGTGGCAAAACAAACCATTTGGCTAAGGACTGCTATCACCGCAAAGGGCAACAGAAAAATGAACAAGCAAATGTAGTTGAGAGCAACTTCATTAGCATGCTTTCCGAAATCTGTCTAGTCAGCAATGTCGATTCTGATTGGTGGATTGATTCAGGGGCTACATGTCATGTAACTCCAAATCGAAGCTTGTTCAAACATATGAAGAAGTGAAAGAGCCGAAAGCTGTTTATATGGGAAATGCTTCTACAAGCGAGGTCTTGGGCATAGGGACCATTATTCTCCCCCTCACTTCGGGAAAGACTCTTACTTTGAAAAATGTGTATCATATTCCCCCTATGAGGAAAAATCTTGTATCAATCCATAAAATGGACGAAAATGGCTTTAAGGTAACCTTTCGCGCCCAACAAGTGAATATCACTAAAAATGGGACGTTTGTTGGAAAGGGCTACATTAAAGAAAACATGTATTTATTGAGAATTGATAATAAAATTACCAGTTCTGCTTACTTTGTTGATTCTAATTTTAATGTTGAAAAGCATGATTTCTGGCATTCTAGATTAGGACATATTGGTATGAATGCAATGAGTCGTATGATTAAATATGAGTATATTCCAAAATCTTCGACTATTTATTCTATGAATAATTGTGAATGTTGCGCTCAATCTAAGTTGACTAAAACATCTTTTAAAAGTGTAGTAAGATCAACTAGGTTACATGAGTTAATTCATACCGATATTTGTGACAACAAAGATAATTTGACAAGAGGTGGAAAACGTTATTTTATTACGTTCATTGATGATTTTTCTAAGTTTGCATGTGTATCTACTTAGAACAAAAGACGAAGCTTTTGATAAGTTTAAAATTTTCAAAACCGAAGTTGAAAATAAAACCAATTTAAGGATAAAACGATTAAGATCGGATAGAGGTGGTGAATATTTTTCAAACGAGTTTATTTCATTTTGTCAACAAAATGGAATTGTTAGAGAATCTTCAGCACCTAATACTCCACCACAAAATGGAGTAGCCGAGAGGAAAAATCGATCCTTAATGGAGATGGTTAGTGCCATGATAATACATTCAAAATTACCAATGAGCTATTGGGGAGAGGCACTATTATCTTCTGTTTACGTTTGCAATAGAATTGTGAATAAACATATGAAAACTCCATACGAATTATTTGTTGGGCGTAAGCCTAACATTACACATTTAAAAGTATGGGGTTGTATTGCATATGTTTTAGATGCAACTTTGAAAAGAAATAAACTTGGGAGCAAAGCTGTGAAATCTATATTTATTGGTTATTCTTCAATAAGCAAAGCATATAGATTTATGAGAATTGATGACAATCGTGTGTTTGAAGCTACGCATGCTATTTTTTATGAACATTTAAACATAAAAAATGTAGACAGGTTAGATATGAACCATGAATTATCAAATGAACTTGAAGTAGAAAATGCATCAAGATCACATGATAATGGTGATGCCATCACAAATGATGGAAATTTAGACAACAATGAAAATGATGAAATAATTGAGTTAAGGAGAAGCAAAAGACAAAGAATTGAAAAGAACCTTGGTCCTGGCATGTTCACATATATGTTAGAAGAGCATCCTAAGACTTTTCAAGAAGCTATGTCTATGTCTGATTCAGACTTGTGGAAAAGAGCCATGGATGATGAAATTAAATCTATAATTGATAATAAAACATGGACTCTAGTAAATCCTCCTCCTAATACTAAACCTATTGGCTGTAAGTGGGTTTTGAAAAAGAAACTCAAAAATGATGGTACTATTGATAAGTCCAAGGCAAGATTGGTAGCCAAAGGTTATAGTCAAAAAGAAGAAATTGACTATTTCGAAACATTTTCACCGGTCACTAAATTTACATCAATTAGAACTATGTTTGCTATAGCATCCGTCTATGGACTAGAGGTTCATCAAATGGATGTTAAAACATCATTCTTAAATGGAGATTTAGATGAAGAGATTTACATACAACAACCCGAGGGTTATGTCACTAAAGGAGAAGAACATAAAGTATGTAAATTAAAGAAATCTCTATATGGACTTAAACAAGCACCAATATAATGGTACAAGAAGTTTAAGCAAGAAATTCGAAAGTTTGGTTTTAGGAGTAGTAAAGTAGAAAGTTGTGTTTTTACTAAAGTTACTCTTAATTATAAAGTTGTTATAACTTTATATGTTGATGACTTGCTAATATTTGGTTCTGATATAAATTGTATAAATGAAACAAAGAACTATTTAAAGCAAGTATTTGACATAAAGGACTTAGGTCCAGTAGATGTCATTTTAGGGGTTAAGGTGATTAAAAAGGACAAAACTTACATATTAACTCAATCTCATTACATTGAGGAAATATTAAAGAAGTTTAACTATTTTGATTGCAAAATAAGTAAAAGTCCTATTGACCCTCAAATGAAGTTAGTTCCAAATAAAGGCCAGGTCGTAAATCAAGAAGAATATGCCAAAATAATTGGTAGCATAATGTATGTGGTTAATCATACAAGACCTGATCTTGCATGTTCAATTGGCATACTTAGTAGATTTATAAGTAATCCAAGTGAAGAACATTGGACGGAACTAAAAAGAGTACTAAGGTGCTTAAAATTTACAATAAACTATGGCTTGCATTACAAGTGTAATTCATCTATACTTGAATGTTATAGTGATGCAAATTGGGCATCAGATGTAACCAATTCCAAATCAACGAGTGGTTGGTTATTTACCATTGGAGGAGCCATAGTTGCTTGGTCTTCAAAAAGACAAACATGTGTTGCTTTGTCTTCTATGGAATCTGAGTACATAGCCATGTCAATGGCTAGTAAAGATTTAATATGGTTTAGGAGATTTCTAAGAACTATACCATTTATTGATTCTAAGAAAGGAGCTACAACTTTGTATTGTGATAATCAAGTTGCCATATTCAATACAAAGAATGAGAGAATATCAAATCATAGCAAACACATTGCTATGAGATATAATTACATTAGAGATATGGTTAAAAAGGGAAAGATAGCACTTGAGTATCTTCCTACAAATCAAATGTTAGCTGATCCACTAACAAAATCTTTATCAGGGCATAAAATTACAAAGATCATGAGAGATATGAGACTGTTACCGGTCGAAACAATGTCTTAATTGAAACCAACTTTATCTTAAGATACAAGTCATAGATTTGTCACCTTATGTTTTAAAGTTAAAAGGAAATTCAATATTAGACATTGGTGAAATGGAAACTTGGATACATTTCAAGTGCATAACTTAAAAATAGTGGGGGTATCACTATTTGAAAGTTTCATATCTGACCTATGCACTTTCATTACCACAACAAGATTAGGATGGATTCAAAATCCTTAATAGACTTATAGCTCTCGTAGAATGCGTTGTGGACATTCTCGATAAGTCTACCTATACAAGTAAAGAAGTGAGAGGCCGCTTCTTATGGATTACTCCGGTAAAATTCCTAGAGTACTTGTGAAAACCAGGATTAAGCACAAGGCCCAACTACAAGGTGCTGCCAAGATCAAAAAGGAACAAGAAATCATACATGACGAGGATATGTCTCCCTAAAGGTTTCACATTCAACCATAAAGTTTTAAGGCTCGTCCACTTAATGGCTATTCGTTATGTAAAGAAGCTGTAATTGTCTTGTGTTATTATATGTAAATAAGTGGGTGATTGTTATATGTAGTAATATTCACATATAATTACTCTTCTCCCATATTGAGTTTGTATAGCAATTTTCTTCAATCATGGTATAAAAGCTTTGTTGTCTTCTCTTGTCTTCTTTATTGTGTCTTCTTTATCCCATATGGGATTCCTAATAAAACTTTTGGAGCTAAACTTATTATATCATAGCTAAGTTTGAAGAGTTCCAATGAGCTTGCTTGAGCTTCCCTTTATTATGGAAAAAAGTCAAGTGTGGCTTAAAGTTTTGAGTATTATATATATATATATATATATTATATATATATATGTATATATATATTATATATATGTATATACAATATATATATAGTATATATAAGAAAGAAAGAAATTAATTAAACGTTTAACAGTTTAAACGTTTCGGGGTGTATCTCTTCGAATGGGCATTTGCTCGGGGTATGACTGTTTGTGAAGACACACCAGTTCGGCTTTGTTGTGTCTTTCCAAGGCAACAACACGAACCCTATAAATTGGGTTGGCCTCTTCCGAAAAATACTAAGTGATATTATTGATTCTCGAGTCTTTCTTCTTATCAATTCTGTTCTTCGAGTTAAACAGTTAAAGCTTCGATTATTGTTCCATAATTATTCAAGGGAGTGTACCTTTGAATAAGAGTGCGTAGGTTTTGTATCCTGGAGGTGAAATTCGTTGAGAACCATTACACCATAGTGGAACGAATTAAATACCTTAAAGATAACATCTTTTGGTGTGCGTAACCTACTGATTCCTTACCCACAATCCGAGTATTATACAACATTAATTATATGATTCTGGCAACCGTGCCTTCGCCAACTTACTTCAAGACAAGGTTACGATATGTAAAGTCACATCAAACCTTTTCAGCCCAAATCCCGAACACTCTACCCAATAGATATTAATTGAAGATTTTAACCTACAACTATATTATAGATCATGTACAATCTGGAAATTCAATCCAACGGATGAAATCATCTTATCTCTCAACGGCTCCAAGACCCTCTCCGGCTATTTAAAGAAGACCTTCACAACCTTTCAAGAGTGAGTGGTGTATTAAGCTATACAAGTATTCAACTAGTAAACAAGACAGATGAGTAAAACTAGATAAGAGAGAAAAGAAGAACACTTGGTCAAAAACTCACTTCTTGATTTAAGTCTTTCAGTTTCTGAAAGATTTAGTCTCTGCCCTTTGAAGATTAAACCTTTGAAAAGAGATCAAGACTTGATGTATGAAATTTTACATTGCAAGTACACGAGTATACCAGAGTATAGTTGCGCAAAGACAAGGGTCGAACCACAGAGGACTTGAGTTTTGATTCAATTAAAACTAACTATTAATTAAATAATAAATAAAGACAATGATTTTGAGATTAAACTAAATTAACTAAAAAGCTAGAAAATAAACTAATTTAACAAAAGCATTAAATTGAGATAAATCAAGGTTTACAAGGCCCAGGAATCGGGATTCACTCTATAATTTGGTTTTATGCATTTTCAGTTCATGTATCAGTTCAGTTCTAGAATTCATTCACAAAGATAATGATTGTGACGCTTTGGTCACGGTTTACAATCTTATTATCCCTAATTGTTATACTTTATTGATACGTCCATATAACAAATAGGAACCCTTTAAGCGTTTAAGAACAATGAACCTAATTCCTATCTTAGCACAATCATGAATAAATATGAATTACTATTCGGCAATTATATGACTTATGCACTTTGATCATGCAATTCATCGTATCATGATAATCTAAACAGTTGTAATTACCTACACGCAAGAACAATACAAAAAGATTCAATAAAAATACTTTTGTGAATACCTAAAACCAATTAACTGAATATATATTATATTATGACATAAAACTGTGATATAAAGTTACCTCAAATACCTAGATTATGATGTTAGTTCCCCATCTTTGATAATACAAAACCTTGAACCGTTCTTAAATTAACTTTCTTCATAGACAAAGAAAAATTATACTAGACGTCTCCCCAAATTTTTACCTAAAAGGAATATATTTATAACATATTAATGTAAAACTACCAAAGAAAATGAGGGACAATTTAATAAATTAGCCAAAAGAACTCAAAACATAGGGCCGGCCTTCAAAGTTCAAACGCACGCTGCCAAAACAGCTTTCCAATTCAGCCTTCAACTTTCGTGATTTACACTTCGGCCCCTTGACTTCCAAATTCTCTCCAAAATCTTCAATAATTGCCTATTTGTTCCCCAAGTCCCTGGAACTACTAAATAACACTAAAATACAATATTAGGCAATAAAAACCTCAAGAATTAGTAAAACTTAGGCCGGATAAATACCCAATAAATGAGTAAAATACTCATCCATCTAATACCCCCAAACTTAAACTTATGTTCGATGAGTAAAATAAAAATAAAAACAACTAAATCAATAAATACAAAATAATAATTTTTTTCTTTCTCATGGGTCAAGCTTTGGCATGGCAACACATAAAGTCTCAGAGTAAGATTAACAATACTATGCAAATAACACACACATCCACAAGTCTAATCTTCCACTCAATCATAATCAATTTCACTTTAAAACCTCCGTGTGTGTGGGGGGAACCATTTCTCAATAGTTTCAGGAATTGAAATATCTTATAGAGCCAAGTACCACGTACATTCTCTAAAAATAACAAGTATTAACCTGCACAAATATATATCGAAGTATATTTCATGAAACATAAAAACATGTAATTACTCCCCTCCATTACTACAAACATAAGTAGTAATACCGAAACATTTTTCCTCCTTTTTTTTCATTCTTTTTTGCTTTTTCAAGGATGATGCTTACTTGCCTTTTTATGCAAAAACACTCATTTGTGATGATTGCACCCCGGTTACTCAACAAGCAAGACATTCACCCTTTTGCGCTCTCTTCTCTTCAAACCACCGTTTGACGTGAGCGTTAGTGGTAAGCCAACCACCCAGTTATTAAGCAATTAGAGAAAAAGAGAACTTTTTTTTTTTTTTCATTTCAGATTACTTAAACTCTGTTTAGGCCTAACTTCAAGGAGTAAGAACAATTTAAAGAGTGTACCCTAATTTTTTTCAATCAAGGGCTCTAGGGAATGCTATGTGCACTATATAACTCTATAAAGTCATCCAAATCTATTAATAAATCAATTCATGGCATAAAGTGCTCAAAGGATTAGAGATTTAAAGTTCCATTAACTAGATCAAATTTCAATATATATAGACAAGTGTCAATGCATTGTTACTTAGCAAAATGTCAAATAGCAAACAAATTATCATCATTGGCGATAGTAACTACGCCTACACTAAGACACACTCGAAATTTTCAAATTTTCTGAATATTTTTTTTAAAGAAGAAAAAGACTAAGCTAGATAAAATGACTACTCCCAAGCATAGCAAACAAGCATAAGACCATATCCCACCCCCAAACTTAAATTGCACATTGTCCTCAATTGTGTACAATGTCAAACAAGAGGAACAGAACAAGTCTCTCAATCATTTTTTTTAGAATTGTTATTTACATCCCCAATTTTACTTAGTATACCCATTTACTAAGTACACCGCCCCCAATATTTTCAACCTCTCAAAATACTAAGTACACCCCCTAATTTTCTATTCTACCCTTACTAATATTTTTTTAAAATTAATCTATTCTACTAAGTACACCCCCCACCCCAAACAAAATTCACACTATTCCTCCTCCCCCAACAAAACCAATCAAGCGACCCGCCTCCTTCCCCCAACACACCCAGTCAAGCGACCGCTCCCCTCCCTCCTTCCTATGAGTTTTTTTTTTTATTTTTTTTAAACGGTTCGTTCAACACTGTGTGACCGAACACCCATAGTGGTGTTCGGCATCCACTAACCGAACATCACTATGGGTATTCGACATCCCTTACCAAACAGTTTTAGCTGTGTTCCGTAGTGGTTGCCGAACAGTAATTAATTTTTTTCTTTTACCTAAAAAAATAAAAAAGAAATAAGGACATTTAAGTTAAAATTTATAATGGTAATATATGAGGAAAGTGTACTTAGTAAATATGGGGTGTAAATAGCAACACTTTTTTTTTTCAACTGCTCACTTTTCACAGTACTCAAAATGTTTTAACCCCAATTTTCCAAAGATTTACCCGATTGTACCTTTAGAGAAAAACAACATGTATAGCCAACATAAACTTCACCAAAATTAACTTTTTAAGGGGCATCAACAGTAAGCACATGCCCCTTAACCCCCCACAAAACAATTACTAATAGATTATCAACAGTTACACTGATTATTGCAAGAAACGTGAGGCATAAGAATCGTGACGAATGATTTCACAACTCACAGCAGTCACTTTGAATAAAATTCAAATTTCATCTCACACCCCTATATATCACCAAATAACAATTTTCAAATAATTTCAGCATATAATTTGGAATAAAGGAAAGTTCTTACTTGTATTGTGAGGGGAAAATCCCCAATTGCAAGCCCTAGATGAATTATAGTTGCAACCCATTTGCAAATTGAAGAGAACAGAGTCACTTGGGTACAGAAGAGATCACATGAGTGCAATGGTATGGCACTGTGTTAAAGAACACAGATTCATTCGTCGGCGCTGAGGTGTCGATCAGAAGGAAGATGTTGTGGCCGAAATTTATGGAGGCACTACCGGGATTGAGGGAGAGATCAGACTTTTGCAAGAGAAGGCAGCGGAGGTGATGCTGGGTGAGGGATTGTGCGAGCTACAGGCTCGCTGGAAATTGAGAGAGCGAGGGAGAAAGTGTGTGTGGCGTGGGTTGGTAAGATAGAGAGCGGCGAGAGAGAGACTGACGAAGAAATTTTATTCCAGCCAGGTGGGCAAAGGTGCACACCGGTAAGGACACCAGTTTCATTATAGCCCCTTGAATTTTTCATTTATTTTCAAATCACCCCTTCTATGGCTTGTCCACCCGCCCACTAAAGCTTTTTTTTTTTTTTTTTTTTGGGCAGGTTCTGGAAGATGCGCGAGGGCACAGCACGGGCGCTCGATCCCCTGCTTTAGTATGACTCCCATAGCCTATTTTCTTTGAGTATTTACATATTATCTATCTAAAGGAAAAACTCATATTTGGGTCACCCAACTATTCTCAAACTTGCAATCAGGCTATCACAAACTTAAAAATATTATTTGGGTCACTGTACTTTAGTTAGCTTGTAAGCGAGTTCATTTTTTGGATGGATGTTAGTTTAGCCGTTAAATTAAAGTAAAATATCAATTTTAACCATGTCTTCTTCATTCTCTAGTAACAAGAATTCATGAATTTTCTTTACCCTAAAATACTTAAATTCATGAATTTTTTTTGCCCTTGTATTTGAACAAACAAGGGAAAATTAGGCAAAATTTCACCCCACAGTCATCTCAAAATTTCAAATGGGTAGCAAGAATTCTTGAATCTACGGAATTGAAAAACTTACCACCACACTTATGAATTCTCAGCGCACAACAGTTGAGCTCTTTTGAATGGAAATAAAAATTAACACAAAACCATGCACCACCAACAACATTTTTCAAACAAATTGCCTCAGTATACTAGATGATAGGAAAGATCTTACTTGTAACTGAGAAGACTTTTCCCCTAATTTCAAGCCCTAGATGAATTTTTGTTGCAACCGTTATGTGTTGATGAAAACAGAGTAGTTCGGAGGCATTGTCACAGAGGCTCGCTAGCGTTGTCAAAGACGACTAGAGGTGAAGCGTTAGCTGATCCGCCAATTCTAATTCATTTGACTCGTTGGATCAAATTAGTATGTAGAAAGAAGGGTTATACCTTCCAATTGTTTTTTCCTTGAGGCCATTGACGAATCTAGGGCTTCGTTCTCCGGTGAAGTTTTCTACTTTCGTTAAAAATGTGAATATTACGTCCTTGACAATGATGTTGGTAAAATCGAGGCGACAGATGTTCATGTTCGGACCGGTGAAGTTTAAGCTGGAGATGGAGCTGAGCGCGATAAGAGAGAGGCAAGAAGTCGTGTTCCATTACTGATGTTCCCGGCGGTGGTCGGTGGCGAGATGGTGGGAATCGGTAGAGGGAAAGGGAGGTGTTCGCATAGCAGTCATTTGGGGATAGTGAGGACACTGGGGTATAGGACCCAACGAGTGGTTGGGTTGCATTCCAACTCATTGACTGTACAAACATAGATGATAGGGATATGTTTGTGTTAGGGTTAGGGTTTATTTTTTCTTAATTGGGGAATATGAAGATGGAAACAGGGGTGAATTTGGTATTTATGTTATTTTAATGGCTGAAGTCATGTCCATCCAAAAAATGGGCTTGCTTGCAAGCTAACTAAAGTACAGTGGCCCAAATAATATTTTTAAACTTGTGGTGACCAAATTACAATTTTGTGAATAGTTGGATAGCCCAAATATGGGTTTTGCCTTTGTCTAAACAAAATATAATAACACCAACTATACGTATATTAAGCATTAGCTAAAAAAAAAATACATAAACACACTAAAATCTTTTTGTGAAGGTAACACAATAAACACTCCCCTATAAAACCACAAACTCAGGGAGACTCTTACGAGTGACTCAAAACAAAACAAGAAATAAGGGTTTAGAAGTAGTTCTAAGTTATAGTCGTTGGCTTGACTTTATTCCTCCCTTCTCAACTAAAGAGACACCAGATCTCCAAGGAAAGCGCACATATTGGATCTGTAAAATCCACAACTCATGAAGTGTCTCAATTCTTGCCCATTAAACCCGAATTCTTGGTTGCATGCTTTCTCAAAGATGGCCATTTAATTGCTTTGGGGAAAGAAAAGATCACACCTAATTCTTGCAAAGTGATCCCACCAACAATTTTCACTACTTTTTCATCAATACACAAATGCTCTTGCGCCTTTAAAGGAGGCTCATGATCCTCTTTAAGAGAAAATTGGAGAGGCGTACCTTGCTCCACAATAGTAGTTTCGAGAGGAAAATCAATCGGAGAGCAATTTTTTATATCATACTTGGTGGCTTTTATGGGTTCTTGTAAAATCTGTAGAGACACATCAACTTTTTAAAATTTTTGTGATTCTGTAATCAACTCCTCACATGATTCCATGCCCAATTCCTCACTTTCGTTTGGCTCCTCTAACTCCATGGAACTTGTTTCTTCTTCATCCACTATTGTTGGAACAGGTTTTTGAGAACAATTACGATAAGCCTCCAAACATTCTTGAATTATCTTCAAGCGTCCAGGCGTTCGCTCTGCACTCTATTAAGTTCCTCTTCCCACGCACGAATTTTCTCTTGCCTTCTATTCTCTTCACTTTCACGTACAAATTCATGCGACTCTACTAGAGGCTCATTATAATAGGATGAAAAAAAAATGCGGCTCATTTCAATTATTATGTGAAGGAAAAGATGGTTGATTATACCACTCCGGTTCATATAGATTAGAATAACAATTTTCTTGGTAATTATTCCTATATCACAACATCGTGGTGCTTGAACCGCGCCGTAGGTTGGGCTTGGGCCCATGGTCATGTATCTGAGCCTGGCCCATCAATGGTCCCCTGCTTTTTGGTCGCAGATTATTTATGCTCGCGGTAGTAAACATGCTCGTGATCACATTTTGGTCGTGATTAGCCTTTTCAACCGTGGAGCTCGCTGTGTCTTGCCTTTTGCAGGTTTCGTTTTGGAATGGTGGAGGAGATGACACGTGTCCGCGCCATATGGGTGCCGTCGTTTGGTTGTCGTGCCCTTTGGAGAAGTTGCGTCTTTTCCATCCAACATAGATTTAAATCTAGCAAGTTGGTACGCATGTTCACCTTGAGATGTGTGTATTGGTGCACTATTTTTCATACCCCATTGAAAGTTATTATAAACCATCTTTCTTTTTTTAATTTTTTTAAATAGTTAAATTAACTAAATCAAAACAAACAAGTCCCCGACAACGGCGCCAAAAATTTGATGTATGAAATTTTAGCTCGCAAGTGCACTAGTATACTGGTGTATAGCTGCGCAAAGACAATGGTCGAACCACAGAGAGTTGAGTTTTGATTCAATTAAAATTAACTATTAATTAAACAATAAATAAAAACAATGATTTTGAGATTAAACTAAATTAACTAGAAAGCAAGAAAATAAACTAATTTATCAAAAGTATTATATTGAGATAAATCAAGGTTTGCAAAGGCTAGGAATTGGGATTCACTCTATATCTTGGTTTTATGCATTTTCAGTTCATGTATCAGTTCAGTTTTAGGGTTCGATCACAAAGATAAAGATTGAGATGCTTTGGTCACGGTTTGCAATCTTAGTATCCCTAATTGTAATACTTTTTTGATCCGTCCATATAACAAATAAGAACCTTTTAAGCAATTAAGAACAATGAACCTAATTCCTATCTTAGCACAATCATGAATAAATAGGAATTACTATTCACAAAATATGGCAATTATATGACTTATGCACTTTGATCATGCAATTCATCATATCCTGATAATCTAAACAGTTGTAATTACCTACACGCAAGAACAGCAAGAAAAGATTCAAAAAAATACTTTTGTGAATAACTAAAACCAATGAACTGAATATATATTATATTATGACATAAAATTATGATATAGAGTTACCTCCAATTCCTAGATTATGATGTTAGTTCCCCATCATTGATAATACAAAACCTTGAATTGTTCTTGAATTAACTTTTTTCATAAACAAAGAAAAATTATACAAGACGTTTCCCTGAATTATAACCTAAAAGAGATATATTTATAACCTATTAATGTACAACAACCAAGGAAAAATGAGTACAATTCAATAAAGCAACCAAAAGAACTCAAAACATAGGGCCGACCTTCAAACAGAAAAATCATCACCACACATACACTCTTCCTTGTTGCTTGGTTATTTATGAATTCTTACTTTGAAAATTCATCTGAAAAAGTCACTGGGTTAATAAGGTAGATTGTAGTGTGCTAATGACGTCCAAGGAACTTGTTGGAAGCTTACCTTTTGGGTGACATTCACAGTTCCCTTGCATCATTTTTTCCCCTAGGTTTTCTTTTCTAGTTTCTTGGGTCTAGAGTGTCTTAGGTTAATGTACTAAGCAAGTCTACTATTAGTGGACCTCTGCTGAATTTAATAAACACCTTTTTACAAACTTCGACCTATTTTATTCTATATTTGCTTAACTGATTATATCTACCTACTCACTAGCATTAAGAAAATAATGTATCTACTATAATCAAGTCTACTGATATTATGTTTTGCTCATGTACATATGTTTGCTCTTTATCAGCAAACTTATTATCATGTCATAAGACAGTTGATGACTCTTTGTCATTCTTTACCAGCAATCTTATAACATAAGCATTCCTTAAAAGACTTCCGCTCCGCTAAACTTGTTGCTATTGACTACGTGTTATACCAGTAATGTTTATATATGCTAAGCAATGCATACCGAATTAATATATTAGTGAAATTTTAATTTGGTAAGATACACAAATCACCCCTAGCCTATCTACTGAGCTTTAGTTATGGAACCAAGGGACCTAACAGAACATTTAGATATATCAATAAAGTTCATACTTTTCTTCTCTTTTTGTGATGCTCATGATTTATATGCAAATCCCCCAAGAAAATGACTAGTTTGGAAAGAGTTGTGTTAGGTCCAAGGTTGCTCAGAATAGGCTAGAAGGGGGGGGGGGTTGAATAGCCTATGTCCTATTTTTCAAATTTGATTCAAAAATCTACTTCACTTTAAGTTTGAAAAGATTTGCAGGCGGAAGACTAGAGAAGTATAGGACAAGTTGAGAATGGCTGATCTTCACGAGTCAAGATCAGCAGTTCTCAACAGTTTGGAAATCTGGAAATTTAAATAACACAAATAATCACAATCACACACAGGTAGACAGAGAATTTAATATGGTTCACACTTATAAATAAGTGCTACGTCCACAACCAAAGTGGTCAACTTTGGATTTGAAAATCGTGTACTAAGTTTTTCCACTAGATATTTTACAAACTAAATCTCTAATGGATTGTGTACAAAATTTTGTTGACCAAGTGTTTGTGTGGGAGAATTGATATCAAAAAGATACAATTCTCGTGAGCTGTGAAAAGCTAGGTGTTGCAATCAATGAAGAGCTTTAATGGACTGGACGTCTAAGTGTGAGGCTCTCCAATGATTAATTTCAGATAGGACGTTTAAGCTTTTAAGAACTTGAAGAATATGAATATTCGAATTGAGGTTGATGAAGTTGTTCGAACGCAGAATGAAGTCTTCTTTTATATGCAAGGAAGCTTGGAGCCGTTGGAGATTTTCAAACTTGAATTTAAGAGCAATTAATGCTCTAATCAGTTGTTGACTCGATAGGCGTTCGCAACTTGCGCCTGTCTCGACTTTTGCCAAAAATAGGCGTCTGCGCTGCGGAGGAATGTCCTTTTCGAGTATATGCCAAGAATGGAAACCTTCATTAATTGATAGTTGCAGGTTAACGTTGTACCGCAATTAATGAGATCTTTAAGTTAGGACATGTTTTCAGCAGATGACTATCGGACGTTCTTGGGGTTCTTCAACATTGCTGATGAAGCTTGGCTGATACGAGCTTGTCCGATATTTAAAGGAAGACTGCTGGTTCAGACTTTGCCTATTTGTGCAGAGGACATCCGATGTCCTGTAGGTTATCTTCTTCAAGACTTATATAATTAGCAACCCTAAGCTATTCAAGCTATGCCTAAGTACAAGTTGCCACACTAACAGACACGCAGGCCCATTAGTCACCTTGTCTTAGACTTAGGTTATGGATTCAAGCAAATCTAAGCTAAAATACAACAATCTCCTCCTATTTGCTTGAGTCCATGACCTGACGAATACAATATCAGCTGACCATGTTCAAGTCTAGTAATAACATGCTAGTAAGATTGAAACATTCAATAAGCATGCCCTAGATGAACTTACACAAAGGTCATCGTATTCGAAAATTACAAAGTGTTTACAAATGGGAAATTAAGCGTCAGACACTTGTAATTGGTCTGAATTTAAAGACATGCAAAATAGGCAGAATAGGCAATATAGAACATGTCTTTAAACCAGTGGTTTAAATTTTATGCACACACAGAATAGGCAGTTCATAAACAAAGCATGAAAATTTAAAATATAGACATTGTTAGTTAAACAAGGAGTTTAATTCCAAGGTTTTTGCAAAAGTTTATACCAGAATTTATCGGCCAGTTCGAGAGGATGATCGAGATGAAGTATGACCTTTGCCTTTGCCTGATGATTGCCCATAACCTCTTGATGCCCATTTAGAGTCAACAGCAGCCTTAAGTTTTGTAATCTCTTCTTTTGCTGCTGCTAGCTCTTCTTTAGTGTCTGCCAATTCAGAGGAGAGCTCTTTGTTCTTTTGCTTGAGCAGAGCATTATGCTCAATGAGCCTAGTCCGCTGATCATTGTTGAGTCTAGCTATCTCCTCCTTCATGGAAGCAAGCGAGGTATCAATGAATCCAAGGCGGTCCTCAGTAGTCTTGTGCTCCTTGCGATAGAAAGCCAAGTGCTTTGAGGTGAGAGTGCGTGTCGCTCGTACGGAGGAATGAACAGAGCGATTTGCATGGCGTTGGGACTGAAGCACAAGCTTGTAGCCAGCGTCAATCATGTCGATGGTCTGCATCATCTTTGTTGAGAGGTTGTCCCAATTGGCTTTGAAGATAGCAGAGTTAGCGGAGGAAGCTGCGGAGATCTTGCTGGCTAACGCATTCTGGCTGGCAGTGATGGAGCGTAGGCAGGCATCGAAGGCGGCTTTTGCACCCCTTGAAATTTCCATAACTTGGGTCATGCAGTCAGCCTGGACATGGGTGATGTGGGGCGATGCAGAGAGGTGCGGGCCTTGGTTAGGTCAACGAGATGACCTCAAACTCTTTCAAGAATTTATGAACAAATTCGGCGGGTATGTATCGAAGAGTCGGGATGACTCATTGGAGGGTGGACGGTCTGGCGAGGGAAGGATGGCTGGTGAAAGAAGAAGGTTGGCAGGTAGGTGAGGATGGAGGATGGCTGGTAGAAGACTGGGACTGGCTGGAGGATGATGGAGAATGGCTGGAGGATGAAATAGAAATATGGCTAGTAGAGGGTGGAGATCGGCTAGGGTAGGTCAGACGAAGGGATGGGTAAGTTGGAAGGACGAGAGGGGCATGGGATTGAGTCCTTAGACGACTTATGAGAAGAGGAGTAGGGATAGAGATAGGTTGAGGTGAACGGTACAGAGCAGGGATAAAAGGATTAAAGCCTAAAAGTGTGATGACTACATCAAAGAAGTTGTAGACCACAGGCTGAAGAAGGACAGAGGGGTGGCAGATGAGGGTGAAGACTGGGGGTTTAGGCAGAGAGAGGAAGGGAGAGATGTCTGATTTGGTTGGAAGAGGAAGGCCAAGGTCCTTGTGAATAGCAACCCATTGGCGAAAGATCATAAGATCTTGAACCGCTGAGTTGTGGGAGAAAAATTGCTGGGACCAGGCTGGAGGAAGGGGTTCATAGAAAGCACCCCATTGTAAGATAATTTCACCTGCAGACATTGGCTGACAGGGAATTTTCTTGGGGTAGTCAAGGAGAGAAAGGATTGGGTCAGAATCGGCAGGGTTGGGTTTAGGTCTGCTGTCTCGGAAGGATAGCAGATCCTGAACTTCAGGATGAAGATGGCTATAGGGATTGATTTTGATGCGTTTTGGGGTAGGCATGTCAGAAGAAGGAGAGATAGGACGCTTCGAAGATGGCTGTTGAGTGGGAGAGGTTTGAGAAGTGGACGGCGTTGGGATAGGAGTTGTGTGTAGTGATTCAGAATGTGGAGATTCAGAATGTGGAGGTGAAGAAGTAGGAGAGGTGGAAGTGTTTGTGGGTAGCATTGGAGAAGTTGGAGGAGTGTGAGTAGGTGAAGATGGAGAAGAGGGATCAGTGGCTTCAGCAAAATGCACGTTCTTTTTGGCACTCTTTTTAAAACGACGTGCATGAGTAGAGTTTGCAGAAGTTGGAGATGGTGTAGTCGCTGTTGAAACTGCAGGTGGAGGAACAGCAGGAGAAGGATCGGTTTGGCTTGAGACTGTTTGTGTAGGGGGAGCGATAGATGTAACTTTGGGTAGACCAAAAGATTCATCCGTGGGCTGAAGAGTCTGTTTGAGTGAGGGTTTGGATAGATCAGCGGGTTTGAAGGTAGAGGTATCCTTTTCAACCTCAGATCGCGTGCGAGACTTGCTGTTTTTCTTGAGACGGAGGGTGAGAGAGGAGGAATGTTTGGCCATTTTGGAAGGAGGCTCAGAAGGCTCATAGGGATCATGATCAAGTTTGCTGAGATCAAAGTTCTCAGGAAGTTCAGCCCCTATGGGTTTAGGCTCCTCCTCAGCAGGTGACTCAGTTTCAGAGCATGTGACCTTTCGTTTACCCTTGCTGGCTTGGGTAGAAGGGCCACTAGTAGAAGAAGTGGCAGCAGCAGCAACAACGATTGTCCGTTTGGCCATATCATCCCGGTAGCGGGTGATGTTGTTGACTGTGAAGACGTAGGTGTTGGACACCTTGATGAGATTGTCAGCGATAACCTTTTCATCGATCTCTTCAAATCTGCGAAGAATGACATTGATGACCCTTACGAAAGGTCGTCGCATAGAGGGGTTAGCTTGGACGTCAGCAACACTTTGAGATAGCATGGAGAAAATGATTTTAGCCCAGTTAAGCTGCTTTCGGAGAATTACTGCTTTGGTCCATAGCAGCTGCTGAGATGTAAAAATAGCGCCATTCTTAAAGAGAATGCTCTTATCGAGCAGATGACTGATGTGATAGGCGTTTTCAGGAAAGAGGTTCCTTGACATCTCAGAGAATCTTTCAGGTTGAGCAGATCCTCGCATCATTTCCCAAGCAAGCGTCGATTCAGCATCGGTCAAGTCCAGTTTGCCTTCAATAGGCAGTTCAAGGATTGCCCCAATATCCTTATAGGTCAATTTGATGTAGTGGCCTCTGATGTAGCCTTTGATGTAGCTTAGGTTGACTGGCTCATTGGCATTAGTGGAGGAGAAGGCGAATCATTCTTGTGTAAAATTCCTCCGGAGCATTCTTTGTAATGAGTGTCATATAGTTGAAACAAGGGAAGAAGCCCACATTCTTTCAGATCCTTAAGCAGGGCATCACCAGCAGATGTACTGATGATGGAATCTCGGTCGATTGTCATGCCAGGGTGATAATTTGACCTGGGGAGAATTCGTAGTGGAAGATTTGCAGCCTGTTTAGCCCTAGATGGCTTAGCAGAGGCAGAGGATGACGTTGTGTCGGTAGCCTTGGAAGATTTAGTCCTTGCCTATACAGTTGGTGGTTATGAGAACAGCACATAGATATAGGAAGGTATGTTTAAAACATCCGATACAAGTAATCACCGATATTAACACAAACAGTGCGTTCGATTAAAATCCAAAACATACGCATTTTAGAGAGCAAGAACAAGACATGAACTGGGTTTCAAAATATCTACCGATTTTGACACTTTTAAGTAAACATGATAGCATAGCCTGAAGACATAATATCACAGAAATCTGAAGTCACAATTTCATGCTACATAAACAAGATTCAAACACCAATTTCAAGATATTGCAGTTCATCAATGATGTACAGTTCGAAATTACACAAATTAGGTTAATGCAAACCATAAAACTTGATGTAAATGAATTAGAAGGTGTAAAAATCATTACCATTGATGATTTCTGCTTGAGAACAAGAGAAATTTGAAGATTTGAGAGGATTTGGGAAGATTGCAGATTGGAAGACGAGAGGTTTTTGAAAACTAGCAAATGGCGGTTTTTGAAAAATGTGAAGAAATACTGTATCATTCGCCTTTTTGTACTTCTGACAAGTTAATAAATGGTATTTGATAATTTTTTAAGTCCGCATTTATGACCCGATGAGTATTGTTTGCACGACGCGCTTAGGTCCGCCTATTTTCTATAAAGACGCCGACTTGGAAATGTAAGGACTTACTCGATTGTCCAATTTCTCAGAGTTACAATTAGCAGATCATTTAGACAATTTTGTAAAATGATTTAAAGAGTTAGTCAGAAAGATTAAGGATTGAGGTCAAGCATACCAAGCTCTCCTCTTAGATAAGCAAACCTGGTTGAATCAAGTGGTTTTGTGAAGATGTCTGCTACCTGATTCTCTGTAGGCACATATTGCATGCTGATGTTACCTTTTTCAACATGATCTTTAAGAAAGTGATATCTCACATCAATGTGCTTTGTCTTGGAGTGCATGACAGATTTTGAGATACGAGATTGCGATGTGTTGTCACACATTATAGGACAATCGCCAGCCTTAATCTCATAGTCAACAAGTTCTTGTTTGATCCACAGAATTGTGAGCAGCTACCGCCAGCTATGTATTCCGCTTCGTTGTTGAAGTTGAAACAGAGGTTTGCTTCTTCTGGCCCATGAGACAAGTCTATTTCCTAAGAATTGACATGTCCCACTTGTGCTTTTCCGTCAACTTTACATGCGGCAAAATCGGCATCGAATATCCTATAAGATTAAAAGATGAATCTCTAGGGCACCGATTCCCAAATTGGAAGTATCTATTAAATATCGATGATTCTTTTGATGCTTGTAGGTGAGACTTCTTTGGATCGCTTGAAATCTAGCACAAACACAAACAAAAACATGATATCGTGCCTACTAGCGTTAAATATAAAAGTGAACCAATCATGCCTCTGTAAGAGTCATGTCCACTTTCTTGCCCTTCTCATCTTTGTCAAGATGGCAATTAGTAGCCATAGGAGTCTTGAAGTTGTTTGCATTCTCAAGACCAAATTTCTTGATAACATCCTTTGCATATTTGGCTTGATGATGAAGATACCATTTGAACTTTGTTGAATTTGAAGACCAAGGAAAAAATTGAGCTCTCCCATCATGCTCATCTCAAATTTACTCTGCATAAGCTTTTCAAACCTTTTGCAAAGATTTTCATTAGTAGAACCAAAGATAATATCATCAACATAGATTTGAACAAGTAAGGAATGACCTTTATGTTTCATAATGAAAAGAGTAGTATCAATTTGACCTCTTACAAAGCCTTGAGATGTCAAGAACTTTGAAAGGGTCTCATACCATGCTCTTGGAGCTTGTTTGAGTCCATAAAGGGCTTTCCTCGGCTTGTAGACATCTTCTTTCTTGAGCAATCAATGAATCCAGGAGGTTGTTCTACATAGACTTCTTCTTGAAGTTCTCCATTTAGAAATGCACTCTTTACGTCCATTTGATAAACTTTGAAGTCTTTGTAAGAGGCATAGGCCAAGAATAATCTGATGGCCTCTAATCTTGCAACGAGCAAATGTTTCATCGTAGTCAATACCCTCCTCCGTCTATATCCTTGGGCTACAAGTCGGCCTTGTTTCGGTAATGTTGCCGTTTTCATCCATTTTGTTTCTGAAAACCCACTTTGTGCCAATAACAGCTTGTCCTTTAGGTCTAGGGACCAGTGACCAGACTTGGCATCTGTCAAATTGGTTTAGCTCTTCTTGCATAGCTTCCACCCAGCTTGGATCTTCCAGAGCTTCATCAATCTTTTTGGGTTCAATGTTAGATACAAATGCAGTAGAATACATGCATTCATTCCTTGAAGCTTGTCTAGTTTGAACGCCAGCATTAAGATCTCCAATGATTTGAGTGATAGGATGATCTTTTACTTCCCTAACTTCTGCAGGTTGAACTCGTCCTATTGCATTGGCAGAGTTGGATTCTTGAGAAGTAGAAGTGTCTGAAGCTTGATTTTCTGAAGGATAGGTTAATTCCAAGGTAGGTTGTATGACTTCTGGTGTGGAAGGCGAAGTGGATTCAGGATTTTCAGAGTTTTCATTTGTTGGTTCATTTGAGGATTCTATTAGGTTGACTCTTGGAGGAACTTGTGAAGGAGTGGGATCTGCAGATTTTGTGCTTGGCTGGTCTGTACCTTTCTCACACTCATCAGAATCATTAGTAACTTTAGGAGCCAAATGTGGCCCAATAAAATCAAATTCATCAAAAGAAACATGTACAGATTCAACAACTCTTAGTGAAGTTTTATTGTAAACTCTATAAGCTTTTGAAAATTTAGCATATCCCAGAAAAATTCCTTCATCACTTTTGGATTCAAATTTACCTCTATGTTCTCTACCATTGTAAAGAACATAGCATTTACAACCAAATATTTTAAAGAATCCAATGTTGGGAGCTCGCCTCTCCATACTTCATATGGAGTTTTGTTATGAAACTTGTTTATGATAGACTGTTTTGTGTGAAGCGGCGGTATCACGCCTTCGCCCAAATACATAGGCGGTTTGGCTTCGGCAATCATTGTCTTTCTGCTTCAATGAGAGTTCTGTTCTTCCTTTCAGAACTCCATTTTGTTGAGGTGTGCCAACTGCAGAGAAATTGTGACCAATTCCATGGTCATCACAATATTTGGCGACACCATTGTTCTTGAACTGTTCCATTGTCGATCGACATCGAGATATCATCCACTTCGAGTCGTAGTCTTCAAGAGTTCGGTGATAATGTCATATGCTTCATCTTTGGAGGACATCATCTCTACCCAAGTAAATCTTGAATAATCATCAACTACCACGAGGGTATACTTGCTGCCACCAAGACTCGTAGTAGTCACAGGTCCAAACAAATCCATGTGCAAGAGTTGTAGAGGTCTGGTCGTTGATAAGCAAGGCTTGCTTTTGAATGAAGATTTGTGTAGTTTGCCTAGTTGACATGCTCTGCAAAGACTGTGTGATTCAGCTGATATTTTAGGCAAACCAACAACTAGATTGTCCTTTGATAGTTTCTTCAAATATTTGAAGTTGAGATGACTAAGCCTTTTGTGCCATAACCAGCTGTTGTCAGTTGATGACCTAGCAACCAAGCATAGATTTGATTTTCTTCCAACAGCATTAAGGTCAACAGCATAGACATTCCCTTTTCTGAATCCTGTCAGGATAGTTGAACATGTCTCATTGTCCTTTATGAGACAGTGTCTTGAGAAAAATTGACAGGTTAGACCTTTATCACAGAATTGTGATATGCTCAGCAGATTGTGCTTTAAGCCTTCAACCAGAGAGACTTTGCTGATGGAGAGATTTCCTCTGATTATGCTTCCATATCCAATGGTTTTCCCTTTTGAGTTGTCTCCAAAAATGACTGAGGGACCCTTTGCTTCAACAATATTTGAGAGAAGGTTTGGATCACCAGTCATATGCTTTGAGCATCCACTGTCTAGATACCATAGATCTTTCTCTTCTTCATTGACAGCCATAAAGCATTCCTGAAATATAGACATTTAAGAATATGGTCCCCTTTTATTTTTGGGTCCTCAAGGTTAGCATCCTTTTGGGATCCACACCTGTTTAACCTTTGGAGGTGTAAATCCTCTAGATTTAGGTGTGAATCTCAGAAGGCATTCATGAATCTCATGACCATGTCCTTTGCAGAAAGAGCATTTGTGAAATCCTTCAACATGAGTAATGATTTCTTTTTGAGGCTTCTTATCATCAGCAGTCTTTGAGGTGACCTTTGTGCTGATAACTGGCCTATAGGACTTAGGCTGAGAATGCCTTTTCTTATTGATGTAAGGCTTATCATAGGTAGACCTCTTATAAAAATTTTTTGCATTTTCAGGCACATGTCCTTTAAGCCTTTTATTAGCAGAATTCACTCCTTTCACCCTTTTGTAGGCAATGTTGGGATCAGCAGTCTTGCCCCTGACAAATTTAATAGGCTTGAGCTGAGTATTCTTTGACTTGCCACTAGTCATCCCTGTTTTCTTAGGGTGACTAATAGCAGTTTAAGTTGCTCGAGACTCTATTGCGAGTCATAGCTGGCAGATTGCTTTCCTTTGGACTTGTGTTTTGTATTCTTGGGATAAACAAAAGGAACTCTGTTAAAGCCAAGTCCTTGCCTTTTGGGAGACTGTAGGTCATAAGAAACTTCTACAGCCAATTCTTCAGCACACACAATAGATGTCTCATCCTTTTGAGAACCAGAGGAACTACCTTCATTGAACTCACTTTGGAAACCAATACCAGTTTTGTCATCTAAAGTTTTTTGGTTTAAGAGAATGGTATCGAAGTTTCCTTTAGAGTTATTCCAAGTATTGACAACCTTTTGAAGGTCATCTTTCTCAGAATTTATCTTTGTGATGTGTTCAAGTAGGAAGTCTACTTTTTCAGTCAAAGTTTTGTTCTCTTTTTGCAATTTGATACTTTCAGCTTGCTGTCTATCAAGATCTTTGATCTTAGACATCAAGGTTGATTTCTCAGAGACAGCTAGTTCATGCTTCTTGGCTAGTTTTACATAGGCAGCTTTGAATTTTGAAAACTCTTCCAGCATATCTTTGTTTGCTTTGATGAGCTCTCCCTTAGATGGGTCATTGAGCTCATCATCATCATCACTGTCATCTTGTTGAAAAGGTAGTGACCTTACCGAATCATGTGGTGACTCCCTGGCCATAAGGCATATGTTTGCTTCTTCAGCAAAATCACAGGAGTCATCCTCATCAGTGTCAGTGTCACACCATGTAGGTAGGTTGCTTTCATCAATATCTTCAGCCACCATCCCTTTTTGCTTTTGAAATTTTGACTCGGGACGTTTCTTATAAAATTCATACTTTGGCTTAGGACATTGAGACGCAAAGTGGCCTGGTTTCCTACAATTAAAACAAACTAGCTCATTATCCTTTTGATGGTCTGCGATTTATAAGGAGCGAACTTTTGGTTGAGCGAGTTCTATGAGGAACGGCGGTTTGTGAGAGGACTGCCTATGTGATGATGATTTGTTAAACCTTTTGAAACGTTGATATTTCTTTACAAACATAGCAAATGCTTCGTCAGAAAGAATGTCATCACCATCTATGGGTGATGTAGATGGGGTTTCATCAGGTGTTGAACATGAAGGTTCATTAGACACGGCTGGTAATGACAAGTTTTTAAAACTCTTTTCCATTTCTTGGGCTTGTTGGATCTCAAGCTCATAGACTGAAAGACTAGCATAAAGATTTCTAAGGGTCAATTTGTTTAAATCTTTTGACTCTTTCATGGCAGTGATTTTAACATGCCATAAACTGCCTAGTGCATTTAGAAATCTCATGTTTATTTCCTTCTTTTCATACTTCTTTCCTAAGGAGTAACAAGAGTTGACTACCTCATAGAATCGTCGTAGGCGCTTCGTAGAGACTCTTTGGGATCCTTTTGAAGGAGTCAAACTTCGGATGCAGTATATAATTTGTTGTTCTTTGTCTCACCATCACCTTCAAGATATTCAAGGATGGCTTCCCACATCTCCTTTCTTTGTGTCCAGGTTGATAATCTGGCGATAAGTGCTTATATCAACACACCGTAATGATGTTGATGGCTTTTCCATCGAGCATCATTCTTCTGTCTTTATCATCCCACTCTTCTTCGGCTTTGGTACTTCAGTTCAGCGGTTGGATCTACCGTGGCCAGTGTATTCGGCTTCATTGGAATTCTGGGTCCATCTGTAACACATTTCCACAAACGTTTATCAATTGAGTTCATATGTCTTTTGACTTTATCTTTCCAGATGTCAAAGTGAACTTCATCCAATACAGGACAATGGTTCACGTTTGAAGTTTCCAACATTTGGTGAGCAGCCATGATCTTTAATCTCTCAAGAGGTTAATCTCGGAAAAACAAGTTTTCAAAGAGTTAAGCTCTGATACCAATTGTTAGGTCCAAGGTTGCTCAGAATAGGCTAGAAGGGGGGGTTGAATAGCCTATGTCCTAATTTTCAAATTTGATTCAAAAATCTACTTCACTTTAAGTTTGAAAAGATTTGCAGGCGGAAGACTAGAGAAGTATAAGACAAGTTGAGAATGGCTGATCTTCACGAGTCAAGATCAGCAGTTCTCAACATTTTGGAAATCTGGAAATTTAAATAACACAAATAATCACAATCACACACAGGTAGACAGAGAATTTAATATGGTTCACACTTATAAATAAGTGCTACGTCCACAACCAAAGTGGTCAACTTTGGATTTGAAAATCGTGTACTAAGTTTTTCCACTAGATATTTTACAAACTAAATCTCTAATGGATTGTGTACAAAATTTTGTTGACCAAGTGTTTGTGTGGGAGAATTGATATCAAAAAGATACCATTCTCGTGAGCTGTGAAAAGCTAGGTGTTGCAATCAATGAAGAGCTTTAATGGACTGGACGTCTAAGTGTGAGGCTCTCCAATGATTAATTTCAGATAGGACGTTTAAGCTTTTAAGAACTTGAAGAATATGAATATTCAGAATTGAGGTTGATGAAGTTGTTCAGCAATTTTTGAATGCAGCAATGAAGTCTTCTTTTATATGCAGAAGGAAGCTTGGAGCCGTTGGAGATTTTCAAACTTGAATTTAAGAGCAATTAATGCTCTAATCTGGTTGTTGACTCTGATAGGTCGTTCGCAACTTGCGATCTGTCTCGACTTTTGCCAAAAATAGGCGGTGCTGCGGGAGGAATGTCCTTTTCTGAGTATATGCCAAGAATGGAAACCTTCATTAATTGATAGTTGCAGGTTAACGTTGTACCGCAATTAATGAGATCTTTAAGTTAGGACATGTTTTCAGCAGATGACTATCGGACGTTCTTGGGGTTCTTCAACATTGCTGATGAAGCTTGGCTGATACGAGCTTGTCCGATATTTAAAGGAAGACTGCTGGTTCAGACTTTGCCTATTTGTGCAGAGGACATCCGATGTCCTGTAGGTTATCTTCTTCAAGACTTATATAATTAGCAACCCTAAGCTATTCAAGCTATGCCTAAGTACAAGTTGCCACACTAACAGACACGCAGGCCCATTAGTCACCTTGTCTTAGACTTAGGTTATGGATTCAAGCAAATCTAAGCTAAAATACAACAAGTTGTTTAAGTATCTTGAAGTGTGATCTTGAAGCTCACTTTGGATCCCCCATTTCCCCCCTAAATAATATCCCTAAATAGAGTGGATGTCTTACACACATTTCATTGAGAATGTGTACGATGAATGAAAATAATACCTCGCAAGTGTACGAGAATATCGGAGTATAGCTGCGCAAAAACAAGGGTCGAACCACAGAGACTTGGGTTTTGATTCAATTAAAATTAACTATTACCTAAACAATAAATAAAAACAATGATTTTGAATTTACTAAACTAAGTTAACTAAAAAAAACAAATAAATAAACTAATTAACAAAAACAGTAAATTGACATAAATCAAGGTTTGCAAAAGCCTAGAAGTTGGGATTCACTCTATATCTTGGTCTTATGCCTTTTGGTCTTATGTCTTAATTTAATTTATGTATCAGTTCAGTTTTAGGGTTCGTTCACAAAGATAAAGATTGAGACGCTTGGATCAATAATCTTAGTATCTCTAGTTGTTACACTTTCTTAATCTGTCCATATAATATATTTATAACCTAATAATGTATAACAACCAAGGAAAAGATGTACAATACAATAAAGCAGCAAAAGGAGACTCCAAAAGTGGCTGGAAGTTGGCCGCTTAAAACACGCACAAATTATGCCAACTTTATGACAGCTTTTAGTTTTAACCCTCAGCTTCCAGCATTTTGCACTTTGACCCCATGACTTCCAAATTCGTTCCAAAGTATTCCAAAGTTGCCTATTTGCTCCTTTAGTCCCTAAAACTCTAAAATAACACTAAAACACTATATTATTCAACAAAAAATCTCAAAAATTAGCTAAATCTAAACCGGATAAATACCCAATAAATGAGTAAAATACTCATTCATCAGTGTATAAGGTTAAAGCTCAATATTATGCCTTCTGGCTTGTCATAAACGTGTTCCTTCACACTTTATGGTTAAAGTGTTCCCTTTCCCCAGTTTCATCTTTTCTTATCTGTTCCAACTGTGAGCTAAAAGATGATGTTTTAAGTCTCAAATGATTCAACTATCCAACTATGTTTCATCCTTGTGTCAATGACGGGAAAATTAGTGAAGCCTTGTTCATCGTTAGGCCATTAGAACCTTATTTGTGTGCTTTTTATTATGTATATTATGGCCTAACAACAACGTGGTTGTTTTGTTGTACCTTCATGACAAGATTGAGTATTTTTTTAAGTCCTATTCATGATTATGTGAGAGATCTAGGGTCCATCATTGAAATGTTATACTCATCTTCAAGAATGCTATAATTAAGAGTTCTTATGCTTATCCACATGATTAGGATCTTGCTAGATTTTATTTCAATTTTGATTAAGCATGTTTTGGTATTCTCGTGGTGATTAATTGCTTATGGTTGAACTCCGGTTGATCCTAATTGACTGAATCAAGGCTTAGGATGCCTAGTCTTGACTCGTTCATCGCACAACATTTGGATTCTTTTTTGGCTCAAGTTGTGTATGAGAAAAACCATGATTTTGTGCTTCCTGACACACCATAACAAACCGAGAACCATCAATGAGGGACCAACACATTAAGAATTCAAGCATGCTAGCAACCTCGAGATTGAAAGACGAGTTGGGTGCCTAACACCATCCCAACTCGTAACTTTGCCCCCGGACCCTTAGAATCTAGGTTATTGGAGGCAACAACTCTTGTTGTGCTTATTTAAGAGTCCATTTTGAGGCCCAAGTGTATTCATGCATTTAATTAAAAAAAATTAGTTGTTTCGTTGATGGTTTCGGAATGACGTTCTTACAGTCTCATGATTCTTTGATGGTGTTTGAGGATTAAGCAGATATCAACCATGAGATGACTCTTAATTAACTATGGTCTCCCTTGCTCCCATGAAAACAAGGATTTTGTAGGTTTCAATGTTTGACTTGGCAGTGTTCAAGGAAAGGGGATTTTTAATTTTTCCAACGAGGTGAGTCGTGGTTGCTGAAGAGGGGAAAAATTACCGGTAATGGTAGGATGTCGAAATCGACTTTGAGATATGACAAGGAGGAGAACGATCGTGGTTGGAATTGTTATGGATGTTGTTGCAAAGGTGGGAATTACCACTATACCCAAAGATGGGTTTCGAAGTTCAAAAAATGTTAGGTGTACAACTCTTTTTATAACTTTTGCTACAACTAAGCCTTGATAATGAGCAAAGTTATTTTTGAGAAAGACAACTTTGCCCTTCATCAAAGGCTTAATTGTAGCAAAAGTTGTAAAAATAGTTGTAAACCTAACATTGTTGTTTTAGTTCACCGAGACAAAGTAGGGTAAACAAGAAGAGTGGGTCTCCTGTGAGACCGTCTTACGGATCCTAATTCGTAAGACGGAGTCTCACTCTCTCACAGCTCAGTCCACCAACACAAGATGGGCTGAGTCATGGAGAACCATCTTTTCTAAGTTTTTGCCAAACAAGAAAGAAAAAGTGATGATGTGGCAAAGCACTTCATTGTGCCATATTGATGGCTTAAATTTCGGCCCAAAACTTTAACTTAAAAAATGCTAGGTTTACAACTACTGGTACAACTAAGCCTTGATGAAAGATAAAGATGTTTTGGATAAAAACAACTTTGCTCTTCATTAAAGCTTAGTTGTAACAAGAGTTGTAGAAAAGAATTCTAAACCTAGCAAAGTTGAACTTTATCATGATTTTCCATTTGAATTATATTGTAGTATATCATTTTCAATGCATCAATTGTGATTTCCAAAGTGAATAATTTCTTACAAAGAATATTTTACTACCCCCGTCCCAAAATAATTATGGTTTAACAAAGTTCTTTTGTCCTAAAATAATTGTCGTTATAGGATTTTAATAAACATTTGCCCATATTTTGCCAAATTTGCTCTATATTATTACTTTCATTAAAGAGGATTGGTAAGAAGAAAGAGAAAAAGTACTCCTATAACTTACCTACAATAATTGAACTTAAATAAGGAAAGATCAGTCTTTTGAAAGCTTCCTTAATTTATGTATAAATTACTAAAACGACAATTATTTTGTGACGAATGTAGTATTAATTTTCTGAGAAATCAAAATACAATAAGTCTTCGATTGGTACACAGAAATGAAATCAATTCTGCGAAATCAAATACTAGTAATGAGATTTCATAGAAATAGATGAGAAGATGATTCCTAGAAAGTGTTTGGTAGCATAAGGAATGTGATTACTAATATAGTACAATTTTCTATTATATTGTTTAGTAAGAAACAAAACAACTTGGAATGCAAAGATAAAATTAAGATAATTGGCAATATTACCCCAATATATACAAGTACTTGTTAATGACTTTCATGATAAAAATTAGACATTAACATTATTACTACTCCATAAAATAACAAGCTCTTCGATCTTTTTCAATTTTGGTAAAAAATTAAATTATCCAACACCGATAAAGCAAGAAAAATTTATTAAATAATTTTTTTTATTGTTATAATGAAATTGTTAAATAAAAATAGTTTAAATATTTGAAACAATTCGAGAAAAGTATGTGAAATTACTTATTTAAAATAATTACTATTTTATTCTTCTATTAGTTCAAAGCAATTACCGTTATCATTCTATTTTGTGTAATTGTCATGCAAAACGTGTCAATTCTTTAAAAAAAATTCTTATGGTATATTTAATCTAAATCTTGTAAGATTAATTAATTTTAAAGCATGCTTCAAACGTAAAAATTAACACTACAATCATAAAACTATAAACTATTATTTACAAATAAATTAGATGGGAAGAGTAATTAAAAATGCCTTATGAAGAGCCCAAAAACAACGACGAGGAGGAGGAGTAAATAGGAACAGCCGTAAAGTAGTTAAAACCAAATGAAATTATAAATATAAAGTAAATACTTGACCTAATAGAAAGATATTATCGTCCTTTTACATGGATTTCAACTATTAAGAATTTAAATCTCACCTCCTCCATTAGGTTTGTGATTCCTTAAATTTTAGAAATCAATTCTAAGATTTTAGTAATCCATTCCTATTCTAAATATAATTGTTGGACCACCAAATGTTATTAATCAATTCCATGAAATCAATTCCGTGGAATCAATTCCAAGGAACCAATTCCGCCGAATCAATTCCAAGGAACCATTTCCGCTGAATCAATTCCAAGGAGTCAATTCCGCAGAATTAGTTCCATAGAATCAATTTCGAGGGAATTGATATCAATGGAGGCCTAAATTTTGATGAATTAATTTGACCCGGCTCAATGAGGATATTTTTGTAATATTTAACAAAATAAAAAATAATTTTACTTAAAGTACCATTTATTGAAAATTGTACTTTTTTCTATGAACAATAAATATACAAAAGTAAAATTGTCTTTTTTTGTTATAATTTTTTTGGTCAATTTAATTAAAATTTGACCGATAATATTTATTTATTTTTATAAGGTTATGAAAGTTGTACTTTATAGTATTTTTAATGTAGTTTTTTATTAATGAAATTTTATTTCCTAAAATATGAGTAAAATATGTAAATTATTGATTTAATTTAGTCACATGTTAACTTTTAAAAATAAAAAATAGACTCTTTTCCTGAAACGGAAAGAGTAATAAATAATTTTGAGTTGTATTAAATTGATCCATTTAGAATTACTTATCAAAATATATTCCACCTCTTTTAAATTTTAGGAGAGAGGAGACCGGTGATGTTACTGAATGGACGTGCCCTGCGGCTCTACTTTGAAACTCAAATTGATCCCTAATAATTACAGACGCCTCTACATATTCTTCTCTCTTGTTTGTTGCAGACCGCCATTTCATCTCTATTCTAAGAAAATTACTGTACTACTTTACTTTTCCCTATACCAATGTCAAACTCCATTTTTATTTTTATATTTGCTCTCATCAACTAATTAAGAAGAAGAAGCTCCTCTTTGAGCAAGAAGAAGAAGAAGAAGATGGGGGTGCCTTCTTTCTATAAATGGTTAGTAAGTAAGTATCCAAATATCGTCGTGAACGCAGTTGAAGAAGAAGGGCAAAAAGCCGATTCAAGTTTGGGGAATCCAAACGGGATGGAGTTTGATAATCTCTACTTGGATATGAATGGGATTATTCATCCTTGCTTCCATCCCGAAGACCAGGATGATCTTCATAATGTATGCATGTCTCTTCTTCTTCTTCATATTCTTTATTCTTTTTTCCTCTCATTTGTGAAAGCCAGGTTCACTAATCAAATCAAAATTTTAATTCCTTTACTTGTATTTAAGGAAATAAAATTTCAATAATTTAAAATTAAATTAAGAATACTATATCTTAAAATTTTCATAATTTTATAAAAATAAATAAATGTTCGTAAATTATTGGTCAAATTTTGATTTAGTTAACCCCCCAAAAAAAAAAAAGTGATCGGATGGAGTATATAAATCCCCCTTGGTTTAGGCAATCTCCCTTCAATTATGGGTATATAGAGTGCTACAATTTAGGTGATGTAGATTGCTGGGAATCTCTTTCTGCGATGAGGAGAGATTCTCGGCTTTCAATATGTTCATCTATTCTAACTTTCTTTTAATCTCCCATTATATTTCTTCTTGTAATTTACTACAACCTCCTTCGAGTATATGTGTCATGATGAACAAACAAGGACACTCTGTTTTGGGACACAGATAATATATTTGGAATCCCTACTAGGCAGGCACTAGCACTCTAAATTTCAACTGCTGCACTCGTTTGGAAATTACTGTTAGCATTCTAAATTTTAATTGTGGCACTTCATTGATATTTTATTTTTCTTATGCTATGTGCTGCACGTCTTGTACTATGGAGTACTTAGTTAAAACTTAGTCAAGTGTTAATAACGATTCTCTATACTCCTCAGTCTGATCCTAAAAAAGAATTTTGTTTGACTTAACATATGTACAAATTAAAAAAAAAAAAAGGAGTAATTGATACTATTATAAATATTTGTATGTCTGTGTATTTTCAATGATACGCATGTGAGGGTGGGTGGCTTATCAATTAAAAGATCAAGGAAATTAAGGGTAAAATGGTAACAATCAGTTAATAACGTCTCGGAAATGAAGAAAATTTAGAAAATGAACATTTTTTTCTAAAACAGCCTTAAAAAAATAATGATCTCTTTTTTAGGAACGGAAGAGGGAGTACAAAGGTCATGCTTGTCATTTAGAAATGGAGTACAAAAGTGATGCTTGTCATTTAGAAATGGAGTACAAAAGTGATGCTTGTCATTTAGAAATGGAGGACAAAAGGATGATTGTCATTTAGAAATGGAGGGATTCCTTGGGTCCCTCAGGCGATGTGTTATTTTTGTGTTCTTGTGCATATCCTAACAGAGAAAAATAGGGTATTGAATGAAAAACAAGAACAATCGTCCAAAAAATACATTGGAGAACATAAGTGGTAGTATTATTTTTTATTTATGGTTCCATATCACACTAATCATATTTATTTTTGACTCAAGTTTTACTTTTCCCCTGTATAGAACTTACCTCCTGTGACATATGAGGATGTGTTCAACAATGTTTTCGAATACATCGACAGGCTATTCAACATAGTCAGGCCCAGGAAGCTACTTTACATAGCCATTGGTGAGCAAATTAATTTGTTTCTGTCAGCCAAAATGTGTAACTACTAATGTTCTTGGCTTCTCTTTGGAATGGTACTGAGTAGAAGATATGATGCTATATTATATAAAAAGTTAAATCAGTCTTAGCTAGTGTGCATGAAGTTGGAAAATAATGGTAGTACAATTTTTGAGAATCGACAAATTTATTACAAGTTGCTATTTCTCGATTACATGTATTTGATGAAATCACGGCTTACTATAGTTATCTGTGCGCAGATGGCGTGGCTCCAAGGGCTAAAATGAATCAGCAAAGAGTCCGGAGATTTAGAACCGCAAAAGACAGTGAAATTGCTGTGGGTTTTTTCCTTTTTTTTTTTTTTTTTTTGTATATCGTGTTGTGTGAATTTTGTTTTCATCTATCTTGAATTTCTTTAATTTTTTTTAAAATTTTGATTACATGACTACTGTGAATGCTTGTCATGCATGTTGGTGTTTGAGAGAATTAGATTCCCTTGCTCTTCCGATTATGAATAGAGTAACAAATGATATATATTGCATTTGCATGGTAATATAGGAAAAAGAAAATGAAAGATTGAGAAGAGAATTCAAAATGGCAGGGAAAGAAGTTCTGCCCAAAGAGGAATCAGAAGTTTCTGATTCAAATGTTATCACACCTGGGACTCTTTTTATGTATCGATTATCTAAAGAACTCCAAAGATACATTCACCTTCGAATGCAAAATGATCCCGGCTGGAAAGGAATACAGGTTCATTAAAATAATTGATTTGTTCTTAAGTGTTTGTTTCAAACATCACATTTATAGTTCATTGAGGTAATGGAAGCTAGTAATGAATTTTTATTTTTTTTCTTGTGTATGTGTTTGTCAGGTAATTCTTTCTGATGCTAATGTTCCGGGTGAAGGGGAACACAAAATTATGTCTTTTATACGGCTACAACGTACTTTCCCCGGCTACGATCCCAATACTCGCCATTGCCTGTATGGTTTGGTAAGCAAACTTGCACTTATGTTGGATGAATTAAGGGACTCTCTTTCTTTTAAGAGTTACTATATCTTATAGATTATGTTTCCAACTTCCACAGTATTCAAACTTTATCCTTAGTACATTAGATAAATGAATTAGGAGGCTATAAGGAAGAGTATGATATTGATCACTTTCAAAGCAACGATCTCTTAAAAAAATTACTTTCCAAATAGAATTGATAGAGACATTAATATTCTCCCTTTGTTTTTGTTTCATTTCATCTGAACATGGCGTTATGTTAATGCAGGATGCCGATCTAATAATGCTCGCATTGGCTACGCATGAAATTCATTTTTCTATTTTGAGAGAGGTGAGTTTTGAAATGTTCTTATCCTTATATGGGTTCGTCCAAAGTATGAATGCAAGTAGTTGTTATTATACTCTAGCTAGTAACACTTCCTCTCCGACTACTCTTGCTGGTCTTTCAAGCTTTGCAATTTTTTTTAGTCCTAATGTCAGTTAACTTTCTTTGTCAATTCTCAGCTTCAAAATGAAACCCATAACTTGTTTAACTCCTGATTGTAGGATGTTCTTGCACAAGTACTGAAACCAGCTAGTGTTTCAGCTTTTGAATTTAGCCAAGAGGAAGCGAAAACTGGTTTGGTAAAGTCACGAGGCTGGTTTAAACAGGTTGGAATGGTTATAAGATCATCTTCACTGTTTATATTCATACAAGCCTTTTTTTTTTAGTAATCATGGCGTTCCACTTTTTCTCATTCATGAATTCAGTATTTCTCTTTTTCCTTTTTAGTATGACTCGACACATGCGTTGAAAGAAAGTGGTCAAGGGGAAAATTCTTCTATATGTAACAGAGTCAACAGAACAAAAGCTTTGGTCAAGAAACCGTACCAGGTATTGTGGTAATGTGTGCTGGCTTTATAGCTAAAACTCATATTTAGAGTTTATAGTTGATTTTTGGTTTCCATTGTGCTTGCAGCTACTACATATTTGGATATTGAGAGAATACTTGGAGATTGATCTGAAAATTACCAATCTGCCTGACAAATTTGAAGTTGATTTTGAGAGGATTATTGATGATTTCATTTTTCTCTGCTTTTTTGCTGGAAACGATTTCTTGCCCCACATGCCAACTCTGGAAATTCATGAGGTATTAGTTGGATTCTTTTCACAACTTTGAAAGGAATTATCAACCTTGTTAATTCACCTTTTCACTTTCCTTTGTATCGCTTGGCTTTAATGCAAAAAGAAAAAATATTTTCAGGGTGCAATTGATCTTTTGATGCATGTCTACAGAGAAGAGTTCAAGAGTTTAGGAGGTTATCTCGTTGACATGCAACGGGTATGGAAACGTTATTTATCGTCACTTTGTTTTGTAGTCAAAACTTTTACGTTGATGTGATAAGATCAGCTCTTGTACTATGTTAATTAAGCAGGTGGATGATAAGAAAGGAGGTTACATTAAATTGAAAAGGGTTGAGAAAGTCATCCTTTGTGTTGGTACGTATGAAGAAAAATATTCCAGAAAAGATCAGCGATAAGGGCGAGCAAACTTAGAAGGATACTTGCAGAGTGTGCAGAAGAGGTAAACTATAATTTCAATATCCCATATCCAGTTAACATCTATAGTTTCTTTTTGAATCCATTTTTACCTCTTAATTTCTTGGTATATACTGATGGGCAAAATTGCATAATTTCATACAGAACGATAATGAAGAAGATTTGTTCATTGATATGAATAAGCATCCCAACAATCATGCTCAAAGGATGGGAAGCGAAGCAAATTCCATAGCTTCGGCTGATAGTTTTGAAGTAGGCTATTTGTTACTGACCATAGCCCTCGTATTTTTCTAGAGTGCTTCTGTATATGTTTCCTGCCAATGAGTTAAAGTCTTCTTCAAAAGTGTACTATAAATATCTTAAAATACCCAGATTCATGTTATAATCAAATTGGGCTAGGGCTTTTGTTTCTTTATGCACATTATATATGATTCTCGATCTAATATGAATCTATTGTATTCTGATTGAGGATTAATGCTTGGCTTTGCAGATATTACAGAACACAAAGGAACTCAAGGAGAAGTTGAAAGATTACACTCGTAAAATGTCAGATGTGTTTAAAAATGGTATTAGTACAGACAAAGTATGACTCACTTCCCTTCAAGCAGTTGGCCTTGTTTTCTCGACTATATGGCGCTAATTGTTGACAATTATTCATGCATGAATGAACTAATTTGCCACAGGTGAGACTCGGTGCAGTAGGATGGAAGGAAAGGTTTTACAAGGAAAAGTTCTCTGCAGAAGGCCCAGCGGACATGGAAAGCACAAGAAAAATTGTTGTATGTTTTGATTATAAATAACCTCGTATCTTCACAAATTAATACTCCCATAAGTTTAACTTGACAAATTACAAAGAACATTCTCACTGCTGAACCTAATTCTAATCCTAGTATTAGTTATTAAGCTCATTTTAATTAGTCCATAAATGTATTTCATCGAAGGTTGAAAAATACACTGAAGGGCTGTGTTGGGTCCTTCTATACTACTTTTCGGGAGTTGCTTCATGGAACTGGTAAGATCAAGATATCCTGAGAGGGATGGAATTGGTGTGGCGTTATTTTTTCATCAACTCATGCTATATACAAATGAAATTTCTGATCGAAAAGTTCCCTTTGAATAGGTATTACCCATTCCACTATGGGCCTTTTGCTTCTGATTTGAAAGGTCTTTCTCAAACCAAAGTAAAATTCCAGAGAGGTTCACCATTTAAACCGTTTGATCAACTGATGGGTGTCCTCCCACCCAAGAGGTCGTTTCATGTTTTCGTTCTTTCTTTCTCATAATTGTTCTTTGCTTTTGTTGTATCGATGTTGTATTAACTTTAGATGTTGTATGTAGTGCACATGCGTTGCCCAAACCCTATCAACTGCTCATGACTGATGAGCATTCGGATATTTCTGATTTTTATTGCACGGGTGAGTCCTGCTTTAACACATTCATCGCATTAATATATACAAGAAAGTAATGTTCATTAAACATTTTCTTTGAAGTGCAGATTTTGATGTTGATACCGATGGTAAACGTTATCATTGGCAGGTGGCTGGCTGATACTTCATTCTGATTTACTCAAATTGTCTTCTAGATAAAAATTTACTCTGGCAAAATTTTTGTGGAACTGTTAATTAGCAACCTTTTGACTATGCAATGTATCACTTGTCTTTTGAAGGGCATCTGCAAGCTTTCTTTTATAGACGAAACACGTCTTCTGGCCCATACGAAAAACTTGAGAACGAACTGAATGTAAGACATAACACACGTGTATACGAGGCATATATGCCCAGCAAGTTTTTTATTTTGGTTAGATTCCAACATTTATTTGTCATGTGTAGGAAGAAGAAACCAGTAGAAATGCAAAGAGCATTGATCAGCTGTTCATGACACCTTCAAGTGTTTTGGGTTCAATAATAAAGTCACTTCAGAAAGAAAGAGCTTTGATGAAACAAAAGGACGTTATCGAGATAGATACTCGTTTGAGGTGGTCCAACTGAGTTACATAGTCTATTCATCATATAAATTAATGTTTGCTGGTTCAAGTTATCTCAGATTCGTGTTCTTTTTCTCCACTAAAACTACTTCAACTAATATCTCGCGACGACTACAAAATTTTGCTAGTAGGAATTCCTGTCAATTCTTTGCTTGATTCATTGAAATTATTTTCAGCGGAGAAATTAGTGGTTCTCTGAGTCTTAAGTTGGATGATGAAAACGGGGATGACTCTACTGGCCTTGCTAAATATAGTGATGTTTTGTAAGTTTGATAGAGAATCTTAGTTAATTACTGTAAAATTTAGCTAGATGTTATGCTCTATTTTGACAATCGGATGTTTCCTTGTATATTCTGAAATACTTTCAGATGTGGATTGTATCAGCCTCCTCCTTTCCATCCTCATATTCCCCGTCTTCTAGAGGGTGTGGTTGTCCCGGAAAAAGTATGTGCTCTAACTCTTTCCAGCTTTTCTTTCTCTGTCTATCCTCGAGCATTCTTGAATTGAAAAAAACTTTCAATTTTATTTAGTCCTATTTCTAGTTTTTACATCACTTCTGATGTTTATATAATAATTTTCATTTAGTCCTCTTTCTTATATTTACACAATTATCTTATAATGCAGATGATAAGTGAAGCTGACGTTATGGAAACTCAGCTTTGGCATGAATTCAACAGAAGCAGGCCAGGCAATAGGTCTGTCCATTCAAAAGCCGTTGCCATCTTTTTCAACTTCATTTTGTTTTATACACATGTATATATTGTTCTTTTTATTTATTTCTCTCTGGGCATTAGAATAATTAGAAAGATTTACATACTACAGACCCCAAACAACCAGGAAATACAGTAGTACCGAGTCTTCGGGGGTGTTAATCAAAGCAGCTGGTACTGGATGGAATGCTGCAGGTCGTGGCAAAATCTCATCACATATTCATGTGAAAAGTGAATCAGCAAGAGAACTGAGTGGTACTTCAGGATCAAGTTGGGACACCAGCCATGTTTATAACTCTAGGGAAAATTGGAAACCCGTAGGTTATGGTCGAGGCGATCCTAGGGGCATTGAGAATATAAGGATATCAGACTCGGCCCAGAGATTCACGTCTCATGGAAGACCCCGTCAAGGGGATAACAGTTTGATCAGGCAGCCTTACGGAAGAGCCCAGCCTGCAAACAACATTACTTGGAGCAATCAGAGATGGAGGGACAGTCCTGCGTTACCATCATATCATGTCTCCTCTTCTATCCATGCTGATCCAAATAGGAGGCAAAGTAGCTCGAGTGAGAACGCAAGCATTGCTAATCAGCAACATTACTACAGCCAAGCTGGAGGAGGTAGACCTACCTCAACTTTGATCAGGCAGCCTTACGGAATAGCCCAGCCAGCAAACAGCAATGCTTGGAGCAATCAGAGATGGAGGGACAGTCCCGCGTTACCATCATATCATGTCTCGTCTTCTATCCAGGCTGATCCAAATAGGAGGCAAAGTAGCTCGAGTGAGAACGCTAGCATTGCTAATCAGCAACATTACTATAGCCAAGCTGGAGGAGCTGGTAGACCTACCTCAACTTTGATCAGGCAGCCTTATGGAAGAGCCCAGCCAGCAAACAGCAATGCTTGGAGCAATCAGAGATGGAGGGATAGTCCCGCGTTACCATCATATCATGTCTCGTCTTCTATCCAGGCTGATCCAAATAGGAGGCAAAGTAGCTCGAGTGAGAACGCTAGCCTTGCTAATCAGCAACGTTACTATAGCCAAACTGGAGGAGCCGGTACCAGTACCTCAACTTGGGCACATGGGAGAGGCTGATATGTATCTAACAACTGTTCTAATACAACTTCCACTAGAAGAGACTATCAGTGGTAGCAGGTATGTACATAGTTCGATGGTTTTGAGCATTGTCACCATTGTGATCAAGATGATCTCCGGTACTCCACACTGACTGGTGCTTTTCTGCGGATCTTTGGTATTGTATCTTGTGTGTTTTTGCAAGTAGTTCTAGTCCACATATTCGTCGTGATGATCAATGGTAGTTGTGACAAGCTCTAGTAGCCTCTAAGCGGAGAGTCTGTTTGTGTTTTTTTTGTGTATGCGCCTTGGGCCATCTAAACTTCAAACTACTTCTCACTTTTAAAGCTGTAAAATGGTCTATTTATGTCGTACATTATCGGAAAGTTGGAATCATGGTTCCTCTGATTCCTCTGTGCCCTTGATTCAGCAATCAAGAAATATAACTATTAAAGCATGGTTTTGCCCTTAGAAATTAATAGCTTAAACTTTTAGATGAGGTAGTAGTAACTTAACATCCATCACGACTGTCGAAACTATCTATTGCTATAAGCTTGTCTCTTTGACAGACCAAATATATACTGTAATTTGTTTTTTAATTTATGACAACCCTAGTTTTTTAACCGGGATGACAGCTTGATTTATGAGACAAGCAAAGGAGTTTTAAAGAATAAGATTGTGCTCATAAATCAAAGGAATGACGGAATAGGCGTACATAAACAGTGCAGTGGACTTATTCATCCATTATTCACAAATCACAATAACATAAAATGAAAGGTTCAATTTTCAATGTTTTTTGCACTGCTAATTAACTAAATCAGGTAGCATAAGATTTAAAAAAAAGTAAAAAAGTAGCTTAAGAATCTACTCCCTCCGTCCTGAAATTATTGTTCTGTTTGACTTTTTTTGGTCAAACAGGACATTTTTTAAACGCAAATTTGACGTATATTTTTTTACGTTTTCTAAAATTATAAAACATGTAATTCGTAGTATTTTAATACTTTAAAAGTACTACGAATTACATGTTTTATGATTTTGAAAAAAGTAAAAAAATATACGTCAAATTTGCGTTTGAAAAATGTCCTGTTTGACCAAAAAAAAGTCAAACAGAACAATAATTTCAGGACGGAGGGAGTATTATTTTTTAAAGGCCAAACGACATTTTACCACTGTTCTTAAGGTATGTTAGTCTATTTTACCTGATATCTTAACTCCGTCTATGAAAGTTAACGAAAATCTTATTTGGAAGATGAATTCAGCAAAGTTTGCTAATGCTGGACCATGTTGGATCACATGGACCTCACATGAGTCATATAATCGTACATATATATACAATGGAATAAAATTAGACGAGATTAATAACATAGAGCAAACCCTATTAGAGAGAGAGAGTGATGATTCGCGAGAGCTGACTGCAATTTCTTGTTCAACAATGATTCTTCAATGGATTTCGCTCAAGATCAAGAACGTAAGTGTCATAATCTAGGATTTCTGTTAATAGACGGATTTAAGGTGTTGGGTGAAATTGACTGAACTTGAGAATAGTTTTAAAACAATATAAAAAAGTACATTGCGTAAAAACAAAGCTTAACTAAAGTACAACTAGTGAAAATGTGGTCTGGCCATTTTTTAAAACTACTAAATTGGCTCACTCGATGCATTTGCATGATTAATTTTTTATTTTGTTATTTAAAGTTAAATAATTTACTTTTGATTTTCTTATAAAATTTTGTTTACTATTCAGTAGTTTCAAGTAGTTATTAATAGTTTTTTATTAAATTTTTTTTTTTGGAAAATAGGGACAGTACAATGCAAAATTTGATTAATAAAACAAACTAATACAGGAAAGGGGATAACCATCCTTGCCTGAAAAGCAGGAAGACAAAGGAGCTAGACCTTTAAATAATAAAATACAAAAAAGAATACAATTACTCCATTCATTTTTAAATTATTATCTTGTTTGATCCGGTACATAGATTAAAAAAATTATTGACTTGATTATTAATATTGGTATAATGTATAGTTTTCTTTAATAGTCTATGTGTATATAATTCATAATTAAAATAAAAAAAAGAATAAAATAATAAAAGTATTATCTTAAAAAAAAACTTTTAAACAAAATAATTATTTTAAGATGGATAAACAAGAAAACCAATACAATACAATACGGAGTACTTCCTATAAGAAAAAAATCTATATAAACCATGCTTATATATAGCTGAAAAGGACTCCTAGGTGAATCAGAGACAAAGTAACAAAAAGTAAAGTGAAGCCGAGTGTTGTGGGCTGATGCTGCCAGGCTAACTGCTACTTGGTTCATCTCTATGTATATGGCCTAAGGGGTTTCTTCACATATGGCCTATCACCTATGGGTTCTTTACAGATGGTCTAATCAAACTCTTCAATATTTTATTTGACCTAATTTATTTCAAAATAATTTATATGGTCTCTTTTTATTTAAAAACCCTAAAATACCCTCTTTTTTTGAATGACTCAAACATAGTTTAAACGATTGACGGGGTCGTTTAACCGAATCGTTTAAACGATTCACGGATTCGTGTAAACGATTAACGGATTCGTTTAAACGATTCAAAGAGAGATGATGAGAAGAAGACGGAGGAAGACAAAGTTAGGGCTTCATGGTAGTAGATGGGAGGAAGACGGAGGAAAATTTACAAGATCCATGGCAGTAGAGGGAGACGATGTGGTCGGAGACGGAGGAAGACGGCGACGATGTGGTTGGAGATGGGAGGCGAAGACGACGACGAGAGGAGGAAGACGGCTATGGTTTGAGATCGAGAGGAAGCCGAGATTTGAGAGAGAGTGAGACTGAGTTAGGTTTTAAGGTGTTTGGGGTATTATAGAAAGTTTGTGTTAATTTTTAGTCAAATGCCATATAAATTATTTTATTGGGTCAAAAAGCTGTTGAGTTATTGGTTTGGTTCATTGATCTAATACGTCAACAACGGCTCCGATATTTGGTATTTCATTGATTGGTTGGTTGGAAATATTGGTTTGGTCGGAGGTGTATCTCGACGATGTATCCTTTTAAATGTGCTTATATACTGTTCTTATGGGCTTCCTATACAAGAAAATATTGGTCATGGTTTCCAACCCGTATGGGACCGTTGGTGATCGTTGAGTCTCTCGTGTAATATAGGGTATTGTGACTTCATGTTACACTTGTTATATGTCTTATCTTAGAAATGATATATGATGCAATATCATGTTATGCTTGTTGATATTATTGTCTTGCATCAAGCATGTCATATTGTTGCATTAGTAGCTTATTGAGTTTCGACTCACCCCGTTTTGTGTTTATTTGTTTTCAATGATCACGATCCGGCGAGGAACCCGTAGCAAGTTATTGCACCATCTTGGCGAGCTTGTCGAGTTGTTCTTTTGGTTAGAAGCTCCTTGAGCCTTATATATTTTCTTTTGGTGAGGCCGAGGTTGTACACGATTATATAAACTTTGTAAAGTCGGGTGGATTGTGATTATACTTGTACTTATGTTTTATTCTTTTGCTAGCACCGATATGGTTGTCGGGCTTAGTGTAAATATTTAGACACTTGTTATTTTTGCGCACTCTGATTTAGTTAATGTTGTTATTTTCGAACGTGTTGCTCGACGAGGTTCATGTTTAGTAACTGTATTTTGTGTTATGTGCTCCGGCTCGTTGTTATGCCGTTGAGGTTTCGTTTTGTTTTAAAAATCATGAATTTGCATTACAGGGTTTTAGCATCAAAATGAATTTTGAAATCATGATTTTCTTGATTGTTGTGCTCTTGTCCTCGCGTGTCGTACGGGGTTCCACATAAGATCTCGGGTTGGGGCGCGACACAATTAATGAGTACTTTGGTCACATTTGGAGTATTGAGAGTTGGTTGGTCAAATCGATAAATTTTTTATAGTACGTTGGTTATTTGACTATTTTTCCTTAAAAATTCGCATAGGTAACACAAAAAGTAAACAAACTGGATAATGGAACTAAGAGCTTGTTTGATCCTACGTTTTGGCCAAAACGCAGTTTATTTCTTAACTTATCATTTCAATGCTGATGTAGAAAAAGTTGCATTTAGATCTAAACGCAAGTTACGCAGCTGAGTTTTAACACGCTAAAATTTCTAGCTATTTTGCAAAACGCTTTTAGGAAAAAAAATTGCATTTGACATAATATTCTAAACAAATTTATAAAATGAAAAAAACTGTGTTTTAAAAAAGTTGTGCTTTGAAAAACGCTACACCAAACAAGATAAACGCAGAGCCAAAAGACTGCTTATTTTTCAACTTAGCGTTGCAATGATGCGTTAGAAAAAACTCTAAACGCAAAACGCTGAAATTTTAAACTTTTTTTTTTTTACAAAACGAATTTTAAAACGCTATTGGGAGAGAAAACTATACGCTATTGGGAGAGAAAACTATGTTTTGAAATAGTTTCTCAAATGTGTTCGAAAAGAAGAAAGATGCATTTTAAAAAAAGCTATGTTTTAAATTATTTACATTTTAAAAAGAGAGAGAAATTGTCTTTTGAAAACGTTACATTGGGCTCTAATAAAATTTTCATGTACTTGACATAAGATTTTTGAGAATTGATCAATCAAATTTCCCTCGGTTAGAAAAAAAAAAAAACCCAATTGATTCTATTCTCTACTAAAGTTCAAGACGCCCAAATTAATCTAAATACAGAATCTCCATTGTTGGCTCATAATTGGTTTTTCGCGGTCTCACCGTATGTATTTGATTCACCTCTCCGCGAGTATTCTGTGTACGAATGGAAGCTATGCGGCGTACTCTCTCTGATGGGACTGGCTGCGGTTCCGACAGTGTTGGTGAAGAATTTCTTGATGTCGTTGCTGTAGTCCGATGCAGGGCCGGCCCTGTGGGGGTGGCAAGGTGATGTAGAACACGTGGCTGAAGTGTATTTGCGTAAAATGGAAGGCAATAAGAGTTTTGGAAAGAAGATTGGAAAGTTAGGGGGGCAAAGTGACAATAGGCAGAACTAGTACTAGTAGAAATCATGAATTTGAGGAGTCTTTTGTCGGTAGGGCATAATTTGGGCGTATCTTTTTGATTCCGGATGAACCACGGGACCCACCGCATATCAAATCGAAGCTCTCGACGAGATCTACAAGACTCACTGGTTTTACCCGTGACGCGTTTCGTTTTTGGCCCCAAAAACGCGTTTTAAGTATTGTTTTGGGCCTCAGAAGTTTTCCTTATTTACTTTTGTCATTTTCCTTTTAGGGTTTGGTTTGGTTTGTTTAGGGTATATAAATACCTTCTTAAACATTGTTATGAGCAGTTTTTGATATATTATAAACGTTTTCTTCTTTGTGAAAACCCTAAGCCGACTTTAGGCTTGTTCTTGAAGTTTCTCGTGGTAAGAGCTTCATAGTTGTTAGTTCCGCTGCGTCACAAGGTGGGGGCGATGGCCATGGCCCTCAATTTTGAGGGGCCCCAAATTTATATATATATTACTAAATTTATAATTTTTTGTAAAAGAAAATATTAATTGGCACTCCTTCCGTTCCTAAATAATTATCATATTTTTATTTTTGTCCGTTTAAATAAAATTATCATGTTTTTTAACTTTTCTTTTTAGGATTACCACTTTACCCTTATTTTTTTTTAATACTTTAACTATGATCACATGTGCAATGACTTTAATATATATTATGTATTATATCAATATTTATAATAGAGTCGATTAAAAAATTTAATCTGTACGTCCAGTCAAAGAGGACGATAGTTTAGGAACAGATGGAGCTTCAACTTTTTTTTTTTGTGTTAATCTTCAAGTTGCCCTAAAAATAATAGGGAGAGTATATTTTCATTACAAACTTTGTTACTTCATTACATTTATCAATGGTTAAATGAACAAATCATTGTCATGACACAATTGCCCTTCAAATACTTGTCTTATTTAACGATCAATTACTTGCCTAATTTTTTTATTTCTTTATAACTTAAATTAAATTGTTGTTTTCTTATCTTCTCAAATAAATTATGCCTATTCATCATTACTAAAAAAATAAATCTATCAATTACTTTTTATTTAATTTCTCCATTTAATTTTTAAACAAAGTTGAATTTGATTGTCAAATTAAAAAAACTAAATAATGTTGTACAAACTTATTATAAAAATCTTTTAAGTAATCGCTAAACATATATTCATTAGCTAATTTTCTATTCAAGCTATTTATTTAAAATTCATAAACTATACTCCATAATTTAATATTATATAACTCATATCACTCCTTTGTTTAGTCTATTTCGTCATTTATATATATTTTTATTTGTAAGCGAAGAAAATTAGACTTATCTATTATTTTCTTTTTAGATGTCTCATTTATAGTTTCTAATTTTTTGCATATAAAATTATTTAGTTTCTTGTGCTCCATTGAATATAATATTATTTATAAAAACAAATAAATGATAGAAATAACTTAATTGGGTTTGAATGGTAATTGTGTCAACATTAATTAACCTAATTAATTTTTAGTAAAAATAGTGGATAAGCAAATATTGTAGGGAAAATAGATTCTCTCAAAATAATATTGGCAAATTTGACATCGATACTGATGATTTATTTTCTAAATTGCAAGTGCTGCAAATATTTTTATTAAAGCAAACAAAGTCAACCATTAAAGTTATTGTAGGTTAAGATGATGCACTTTTTCAATACATTGAATCATAAAAAATAAAATTTATTTGTATAAATTTTTTATTTTTATAAAGGCCCTTTTATTCTTTTTGCCGTGGACCCCAAAAGTTTAAGACCGACCCAGTCCGATGCTAGAGTGGTAAGCTATGTTCCGTATCAGAAAACTCATGCCGACACAACGGACAATTATTCTTCCGAATAAGCCATGGGATGATGCAGTCGGTGTGAAACCAATGGCGGCAGGGCAATTTATTGACCACCTCCGACAACTTATATTCGTCTGAACAGATGGCACATGGCCCTACATTAATCAGCTCTGGTAAAATAGTGCCGGAGACGGTTTGTTCGTGGGCTTTGAGATAGTAGATGAAGGATTCGGAGGCTGCGGTCGGGCGGGATTCGTACTGATTAGTCTCGGAGAAAAATCGATTGACCAACGTGTTAAAATCATCGTAGTCGTCATGGTCTTCTTCCTCAAACATTTCGTCAAGCCATGATGTTGGGGATTGGGATGGGGTAGTTGGTGGTGGAGGTGTGAGAGGGATCGTAGGAAAATATCCTCCAGGGTATGGTTGGGAGAGGTCGTATGAGAATTGGCAGTAAGGGCAGCGGAAGGAGGCGGTGGCGGCAGAGACGTAGGTGGGGGTAAAACGAAGGGTGCAATTATAGCATCGGGATTCGTACTGATTAGTCTCGGAGAAAACTCGATTGACCAACGTGTTAAAATCATCGTAGTCGTCATGGTCTTCTTCCTCAAACATTTCGTCAAGCCATGATGTTGGGGATTGGGATGGGGTGGTTGGTGGTGGAGGGGTGTGAGGGATCGTAGGAAAATATCCCAGTCCAGGGTATGGTTGGGAGAGGCCGTACGAGAATTGGCAGTAAGGGCAGCGGAAGGAGGCGGTGGCAGCAGCGACGTAGGTGGGGGTAAAACGAAGGGTGCAATTATAGCATCTCACGCTGCCGTTGGCGGCATAACTGTATTGCGGCGGCATCTCCTCTCTCTCTCTCTCTTAATTTATGTTTCTCTGTGTATTTTTCTGCGGGTTCTATTCTATGCAACAGAGTATAAAAAGGGAGAAGGGGCTGTGTGTGTGTTTTCTTAAATCCTAGAATGCAATGGATTGATGCTGTTGGATTCCAGGTCAAGGTAGGATTTATGAATTACTCCCTCCGTTGTAGTTAAAGAGTCCGCTTTTTTTTTTTTAAAAAAGCAACATATAATTAAATCAAGTAAATTTTTTACATATTTTTTTCATATTATAGAAAATAAAATTTCATTAATTAAAAACTATCTTATCAATACTATAAACTACAACTTTTATAATTTTGTAGAAACAACCAAATTTATGTAAATTATTGATTAAACTTTAACTGAGTTAATAAAAAAAAAATCAAAAGTAAACTCTTTACCTGAAACAGAGAGGGTATGTTTAAGTGATTATATCGCCCCGCTCAAATTAATCCAATCAACTTGAAATGAATTTGTAACTAAAACCTTCGAGCGCAGGCCCACTTTTCTAACTCTTTCAGGAGATGTTTGGTAGTCAGGATTGAGGTCGGATAGGATTAATAAGCTAAATTATTGGATGTTTGATACGCAATAGGCGGTCGGAACTATTAACACGAGTTATCTGAATAAAGTTCTTATCCCCTCACTAATAATACCAAGAGAGGGGTGGTATTATTAGCACTCTCACTAAAAATAACACGTATTAATATTTTTAATTTCAAAATCACCTCCTATATATAAGTAGGGATTAATAGCAAAGGCGCTAATAACACAAATTAATAATAATGCTTATCCGTCTAACTACCAAACAACCCGTTAAAATTTGCGGGGTAGGCATCTTGCTCGGCGGAAAGCTATAGTAAAATTTGGTTTAAGGACTTTATCCTATTAATAAATGTAATGAAAAAATAATAATTATTATTATAGACGAAGGGTATTGATATTGTGCACGAAAGAATGTAAATAATAATTATGTAATTCTAAGTTTCACTTTTAAATTTCAACGATCGTAGTTTGGGGTAAACACAATGAGTAAGATAAATTGAAGTCATATTTTATTATAACTCTATCAAAGGGTATTTTTGAAAAAATAATGTAATACTAAAATTAGTATTGGTTACCAAGCACCGAATAGGATAGTTAGCTAGATAAATTAATTTTGTATGTGGTCTACCAAACGTGAGATATATAACTCTATAACCAAGATAAAATAATGATGAATTTTTTCTCAGTATTAATTAATGTTATTCGGCTTCACTACAAAACGATCCCTTAAAAATAATGATCCCTTAAAAATAAAAATAGTCCTGAGTTTGAGAATACCATAAAAAAAGAAAAGAAAAAAAGAATAAGCACAAATACAATCTTTTCTATTTTGAAAAACTATGCTCCCTTTTATCGCAAAATATAAGTTTTCAAAACAAACTCCAACTCCAACTCCAAGTGTCTTCTTTTCTCATTTATGAAACTTGTACTCGGTTAAATTTTTTAAGCATCTAGCAATACTTATACCCCAATGCAATTAGACAAGTTCTTATTAATCTATATATATATAATGACACAAGTGATTTTGGCACACTTACTATAACAGGTAATTTGGCGCCAAAATACACTTGCCCAAATTAAAACTCATCTGTTTGTTTAGCTGAGAAAACAAATCCTACCTCATAAATTTGGAACAAATTCCAATACAAGTTGAAGATGCAGGGTCAGGATCTTGTGGTGGCTAACACAGGTCTGATGTGAAAAGGTTTTATTTCAAACCTTAATCTCAGCTCATCCATAAATTTACATTCTTCTCCTTTTTCTTGTCCTCTCTCTCTCTGGGCTATTATGTATTGCTATGGTTTTCATGTCATAGAACTATACATGTCTATTGTGCTTTTAGCCTTGCTTTGTATGAGAATGGAAATTTGTTTAAAGCCCACTGCTCTCTACTGGAACAAAAGTTGAAATCTCGAATTCCTTGAAAGACTAGATGAGGAGTTCCGAAACTTGTGCAGAATGTTCATTGATTACAAAGCTTATTACTCAATACACTGGTGAATCAGTAGCACGAAAATATAGAGTAGACTTCTAAATTATGCTTCCTATCATGCTTGTGTTGCACTGTGAAGCTTAGATGTAACAGTTTAGAGTGAACCTCATCAAAATGATGGTGACATCACCAGCATTATCATTAGAATATAGATCAATATTTGTAACTGTGCATACATTTTAAGGTTCACTAGATGCACGCAAATGATTGGCAAACAGAGAATTTCCTATAGGATTAGTGTAAGCCTGAGTTAAGTTTAGTTTCTTGAGAAGCTAAACAATTTGGGGAAAGAGAAATACCAATAACTTTTTCATCAGTTTCCAGAAGTGTCAATTCTTAGATCCTTAATTTTTTTGGGGTACACATATAGTTGATTTATTCTTTCAGATGGTTTGGGTGATGATCTCGGATTAGAGATTGAGGATTATGTAAAGGAGATTTTAGAACATTCTCAAAATGGGTCCTATTGGCCAGGTTTGTCACCCAACTATTTTTCTTTGTTTTGATTTGATTTTGAGGTGACATGTTTATAATAATTCTTATGACTTTAAATGATAGTACAACCACAAATCGCATTTATTTTTATAATACAGTTTTTAGTCATGATCATTTGTATGTCATTCTGTCTAAAGTTACGTACAAATCCTAAGGGTCTTCAATTTTGTTACGGGATAGTGATAGTAGTATTAATTGCACATGTTCAACGACAAATGTTGAATTTAAAGTATTTCCAAATTTATAATATTTTTTTTATTTATGATTATTTATTATTAATTTTACTTTTTCTTAATCTCTCTGTTATAATTATTTAATACTAATTAATAAATGTTTATAATATTGCCTTTATCAAACAAATAAATGAGAAAGACAAGATCAACCAACCTGCACATGTACAAAAATGTCGACATTAGTTGGTATAATGAAAAGCTGAGGGATGGGGCTTCATCAAGAAGTATTATGAAAAGCTGTTCTTAACTACTTTTTTTTTTTTTTTTTTTCAGGGTGACAGAATTCATCTATATTTTTTAAATGTCTAACTTTATATAAAATATTATCTTTCCGTGAAATAGGATAGTATTTGGCCCGTGCGTTTAACGCACGGGTGTAGAACTAGTTAAGCCTAATGATGACAAAATTTGTACCATGGATATGACGGGAAATTCGTGCGATAGGATATTTGACTAGCTTTGATCCGTAAACAAGAACAAACAATTACTGCACAGGGGGTGCCCTGCAAAGACCCTCCGGCGTGGAATTAGCACAATATTATGAGAGAATAAGGCCAAAAAGAGGGTAAAAGTAGGGTATTGAAAACGTACCGAATGACGAGGGATAATCCCTTATTTATACTAGGTTGACCCTAAAAAATCCCGGAATTGGTAATGATAATCTCCGAACTTTTTGGGGGATTTTCGTAATCTGCAAGCATGTGAATTGGGCTAGAAGACCACCACCCTTTAGGTGTCTGCCCGGGCATGCGAGAGGAGCGCGGCCCGAGCACCCCTTAATGATGCTTCTAGAAATCCTTTAGTCGAAAAGACCTTTTTTCCTTTGCATGGTATTTTGGGTATTATTATTTGAAGCCGTCGTTTGAACACATCACTATGCAAGCCTCTTCTGACCGCCTTCATCATCTTTTCCCCCATTGTTCCCCACTTTTCTCACCATATGTACGCAGCTCGGAGCATACGACCACGCAGGAGAGGTCGCATAGGTAGCAAACACATACCGATCCTTGCCAGATGTTTGATATTTGACGTTTGATTTACTTTAATTTTAGCGTGAAATTGGCTTATGCTATAAATTTAGCATGCGAGCGGCCTTTGCTTCAAATTTAGCATAAATGTGGCCTTTGCTATTAATTTAGGATGTAAGTGGCCTTGTTCATCTTGCATGTTTGGCTGGAATTTTTTGGCATCGTGAGTGCCCGATGAAGGGCCATATCCTAGCCTTTATTTTGGCATTGTGGGTGTCCGATGAACGGTCTTATCCTAGCCTTAGTTGTCTATTTTGACTTTTATGTCGAAGGCCGCTGATGAGCGGGTCTTCTCCTTTGGCGGGCAATTACTACCCGTGAGTTGGCATATTTCTTGTCTTATGGTGCTTATCAAAATGTTCAGAATTTACACACATACTAAAAACATGTTTTATTGATAGCAAATTTTTTTTTTTCTAAGCACACAATAAGATGGGTAGGATAAGCACTTAGGTGCCTGCAGTAGCTAACTTTAGTGTTTTCGATAGCTCAAGTGCCTACGATGGGCATCTTTTGTGACCAAGCTCCTCATCTGAATCATTCTCCCCGATCACTTTCTTTGTATCCCACGTTGTCCATTTCTCCTTTCTTCTTTCCTTCTCCGAACAAGGCTTCAGCAGCGCCAATTTGTTTGCCCGCCTGAAGAGATTGGCCATACTAGTGGGTGCTGCGTAAAAAGATCTATCTTCAAACTATTCGGTGCTAATCCTCCTTCGAAGCACGTTATAACCTCCTTGTCAGTAATGTCGCTTATCTGATCAAGGACGTACCTAAGGCGCTTCAAGTATTTCAAAATAGATTCTCCTAGTCTTTGTTTTACATTACAAAGCTCCCCTCTCGACTTGGGCTAGGTGCCCATCGTGCCAAACTCCTCTAAGAAAACCTTCTGCATTTCTTCCCAGCTCCCAATTGATCCTTTGAGTAAGCTCCTAAACCAGGTGACCGTCTTACCTTGCAAGGATCCGCAAACACTTTGCATATAATTGCATCTTCGTCTGTCAACAAGGTCATTATTATCTCCACATGCATGGAACAAGTCGTCTCAGAAATTGGTCTTTCCTTTAAACTTGGTAAAAGTGGGATATGTCAAGTTTGGGTTTGGCGGTGAATTTTTGATCCATCCTGCGAATGGTTTGAAGCGACCACCTGCAACCATTTCCTTTTTTTTTTCAACCTCTATAGCTTCTAACCTTCTTCTAAGGTCATGTATATCACTATTAGTAGGCTTGGTATCTTCTTGAGCCTTTAATCGTAGAATATTTCTGGGTTTCCTTTCCACTGACCTAATGTAGACACCCCGATCTCGTACCTCTAATTTATCATGTCTGTTAAATATCATTTATATACAAAATGGACCAACACAAGACATTTCGAATATTTCAAGGTTGGAGTACCAAGGAATTACACAAAGATGAGGGGGCTTAAGTGTAAAAGGGTGAAAAAAATGGATTCGCAAGCCGCGGGCACCGCGCCCATATTTGGCACTGCGACCTGCCTTATGACTGTATGGAGATTTCTTCTTTGCTTATGGGTGGCGCGTCAGAAGCTATTTGAATAGTTTTTGATCTTTCCAAATCTAGCCCCTAGCAACCTAACATAGCCCCTAGTTGCCTCTATCCCTCTTGACTGGCCCTTGGACAAATTAGAGGCCAAAATTCCACGTATATAAGCTCATTTTCTCCCACCATGCCAAGGTTGGTCTCCATTCTTCATCCAATACCATGGTTGATCTCCATTTTCTCTCATCCTAGCCTTCATCTACCATTGAAAGACTCCTTTGAGTGATCATCCATGGCAGCCCTCTCTCTTCTTGGTTGCTTACTTTGAGCCTTCTCTAAGCACAAACACATCACCACACCCTCTTCACACATACAACCACACACACCTACAATCTCTACAACAAAGCCTTTCTTTCTCTTGGAAGCAAAGACAAGGGAGGCACAAGATCAAATGACTTAAACTAAGCCTCACCAACAATTTGCAAGGAGATCATTCAAGGCCACTTCTCGCCTTGATCATCTTAAGCCCTCCATCTTCCATTCTCTCTTGGTTATCTTGTAAAGGTAGATTTATAGTAAGGCTTTACTTCCTAGCTTTCTTGATTACTTTAATAGTCTTTCCTCCCTTTTTTAAAAATGTAAACATGATGGCTTGTTTGGTAATTGATTAGTGTCTCTTTGTTGTTTTTTAAAAATGTTGTATTCTAGGTATGTGCTCTCTTTGTAAATAAAAATAGCATGTTGCAATGCTTAGTGAATTCGTAATGAGAAGCATGTTCTTTTTCCTTTATGTTTCTTTTTCCTAGTTGATCATCACTCCTATGCAAGTTTCTAAAAGATGGCTAAGTGTGGAAAGATTTATTTGAGAGTTGCAAATGGCCTTTAAAGCTCAAACTTGGTTTCCCCTTTCTCCCCTCTATAATCCCATATAGGATTTAAGTCCTTAAAATCCCTCATTATAGGTGGTGCTTGGGATTTGAGTCCAATAGTAGAGCTCTCCTTTCAAGGTTAATGGGCTCACCCTCTCCCCCATTTCCTATTTCTTTCTCCCTCCAAAATTGAGCTCAAGAAGGGTTGTTCCATACCTCAAATAAGTTACTAGTGCAATTAGTTTTCATCTTGGTGTTCTTTAAAGGAAATGGTTGGAGTGTGATCCTCTTTTGAAATTTTGGTGATTGTGGTGTGTCACCAATGTCCTAGCAACAATATTTTGGTTTCTTGTATGGTTCAATGCCAAGTATGTTTTATCTTTGAAGGGAGCATGTTCTCTTGAATCATGAGTTTTAAGTGAAGTGTGGAGCTTAACATGATCACCTTGAATTCTTGCTATGCTTGATCTTAACATGTTCTTTGTTTGCTTAGAAATCATGATACGGTTGTGTGAGTATCTAACATGTGTTATTGGTGTGCCCACATGATATTAGTGCTTGAGATCATCTTTGGTTAATTCTCTCTTGGTTAGTGATATTCATACCTAGGCTTAAAATTCCTCTTTTGTGATTCTTGTCAAATGATGCATATTTTACATGCCTTGCCCTCACTATGTGGCACTGTTGTATTTTGTATAGATTTGCTTGTATCCATAACCTAAGTCTAAGTCAAAGTGACTAATGGGCCTGCGTGTCTGTTAGAGTGGCAACTTGTACTTAGACAATTGCTTGTAATAGCTTAGGATTGCTTCTTGCACTTACCTTAGTCTTCAGATGAATAGCCTGTTGTACATCAGCTAAGTTCATATCAGCCAAGTCCATCAAGTCATCAGCCAAGTTCGTTACTACCAAGCTTCATCAGCAATGTTGAAGACCTAAATATCATCTGATCAAGACTTGTCTGAGGATATGCCTTGAGTTATCAGCATAGTTATTTCTTAACTTTGATATAACGACAACCTGCACAAATCATTTATTACTTCTTTCCTTATTAGGCATTCATCTCAGAAAAGGACACTCTACCTATAGCTACTATCTACCTATTTTTGGCAAATTGGCAGAATATACTCAGTGACGGCTTGGGCTCTGCAGAACTTTCAATCAAATCCTGACAACAAGATCAAAACATTTAACGCAAGTATCTCCAGCATTAAATGCATTTAAATTCAAATTTCCCAAGGCTGAAGATCTCCAACGGCTACATGAATTTCTCTGAGTATAAATAGAAGACACCATTGAAGCTTTGAAGAGTGACTAAGACTTTAACAATTACACAATCTAAATTCTTCATCTTCAACAGCTAGTGCATTAAAAGCTTAAACGCTCATTCTGTCAAACATTCTTTGAAGAGCTCAAAACTTAGAAGCATAGTCTTTATAGCTCTTCATTTATTGCAATCATTAGGATTCATAGCACACGAAAATTATATCTTTGTACATATTAATTCTCCCACAAACACTTGGTTAAAATATTTTTGTACACGATCCATTAGTGATCCTTGTGATTATTTTAATGGAAAAAATAGTGCACATTTTCAAATCCAAAGCTAACCACTTTGGTAGTGGACGTAGCACTTATTCATAGTGTGAACCACTTCAAATCTTTGTCCATTTACTTCCTGCTTTATAATTTAGATTGTTTACTTAACATTTTCCAGAATTTTTAACTGAAGTTAAGAACAGCTGATCTTGGCTCATTAAGATCAGTTATTCTCAACTTGTCCTATTCTTTATTCTATTCCGTTACAAAATATTTTCTAACTATCTTGTGAAGTAACGTTACAAAATAATTATTTTTAAAAATTGAACATAAGCTATTCAACCCCCCTCCCCCTTCTAGCCTATTTGAGCACCTTGAGACCTAACAGTTGCCCTTATATGTTATCACCTGTGTATTATCCTGTTATACCACTTGAGCATTGTGTCATCCCATATTCCTGCATTAGTAACTTACTGAGCCTTGTCTCACCCCTTGCATATTTGTTTTCCTTAGTTTGCAAGTTATAAGTTCCCGTGCAGTGAGGCCTCAATTCGGAGTTAACTAGTTGTATTTAGTTTGTATTTTGTATCTATTCCTTATATTGTGAGATCTTAGGTTCAACTAAGTTATGTAAACTTGGTATGTCGGGTAGAGTTATTTGTATCATGTATTTTGGTGCTGACTTGTGGAGTCGAGCAGTTGTATTTTATTGTATCATCACGTAATTTTATTTATTTCCATTGAGGCTTGAGCCGTTTATTTCTTAGTCATTTTCCCAAGCATGTTGGCTCGTGGTGGTTTAGTGTTGTTGTTTCTCGAGCTCATGTATTTAGCCGTTGAGGTTTATTGTTGAGATTACATTAGTGTTGTTCTCTGGCTTATGTTTGGCTGTGGAGGTTGTTAGTAGTTATTGAGATTTTGTTATTCGAGTTTATGAAACTCATGGTTTTATCAGGTTTTTCGATGCCTAATGTTTGGTTTGAGCTTGAGTAGCTTGTCCACATCTGTGGACCTCGATTATTTTGCTAGTTTGGCGCACCGAGTTGGGGTTCAACATCGGATCTCGGACTCGGGGCGCTACAGTTGGTATCAGAGCTTAAGTTAGCTATTCGCCAGGATCGGATCTTCGACTTAGGTGATTTGGGTATTGGGCGAGTGATTAATGTCGAGTGTTTGAGTATAGGTATTGGATTGTTATAGGTGAATTTTTGGAGTTAGTCCATATAAGACTGGAATAGTAAAGTTCTTACCTTCACGTGAGCGGGGACTGATGATTTATATCTATTATTTCTCCTATGGAGATTAGTGAGTGCGTATTAAGTCCTCGCTAGAATGATGACGAATAGAGTAAGTCGCTTGAAAGGTTTAGTATTGAGATTTAACCAACTTAAGTAGTCTTGTTATTCGTAGAGGTGTATAGCCGAGACGCTTTAAGGAATGTCTTAGGCTTGCGATTGATGATTGTTTGAGTAGATAGTTGCGGAAGACCCAAGATTCTGGTTCACAAGTCCATTAGTGTTTAATGCCCAGTATCGAGTTACAATAGTGTGAGAATATGAGTCCATACTACACTTTATTCTTGCCTATCCCATCATGGAATGTGAAACTTGTATATACTAGAGACATGTAACACTTAGGTGCATTTGCTTGTATTTGATACTTATGTGCATGAGACCGATTATAAGGGCTTATTTGTTAATCATATATCCTGAACGCACTGCGACGAAACTTTTTAAACCACTTCAGAAGGGCCCCTGATTTGGTTGTCAAGAGATATTCGTCGAGACTAAGTTGGTAGCATGTTAGATAGAAATTGTTTATCCTTATTACCAAACAGAATGGACAAGTACTTAGAATAGTTACACTTGGACATGTTGTGTATCTTGTGTGGATTGTATATCGTTCATTGTGAAATGGTTGGTATGTATTTATATGTGTGAACCGTCGTGCTCGGTTGAATGTGAACAGTGATAGGCTTGTGATTAGCCATTTGTGACTTGTAGTTTATCATGTGCGTAGTATACTAGCCTGACATTACAGATTTTTGGATTTGAGTTAGCCACCCCAGTGGTGTGCGTGTGATTACTATATTGTATACAATGTGTTTTAAACTGGATACATGATGTTAATTCAATCTTGTATTATAGATTTTTACGATACGAATAGATCGTGTCACCTTGCGCGTATGCCAATTGGCATAGTGAGGTGGTTATCTTTAGAACCCTACATACATGATATATGTGTTGGGTTGAGGAAGTTGAGAACGTTTCGTTGGTAAGTATGCCTTAGTTGAATCATATAATGTGTATCACTTTCCTATAGAGATTTAACGTCTCTATTGTATGCCTATAACAGGATGGCACGAACTAGACCAGACATCTTGAGTGGAATGAGTGACCCCACCGAACCCCTCCTACACCGACTTAAGACTTCAATAGAGAGAGTCAAGGTTAGAAAGTGAGATTTTGTGAATGAATTCCATAAGAGTTACGACTATCATGACGTACCCTATTATTTATCATTTCCTTGTTATTGGACTACCATGTGTACTCCGATTGAGAACTCGTTCGTTAGAACATTATGTCGTATAGATGACCTAGGAAGGTGATCATTGTGAATGTGATATACTCTAAGTTTTGGGTAGCATATTCGACATTAGTATTCGATGATACCGATCCTTTCCGTCGAACGTGTTTAGAGTTTTGAACTCTTGTTGTTGTTTATGTTGACCTTGTAGCTTATCATCATTAGTATTCATAACGCGAGCATATTAGCTTGTTGTTTCGTTGACCTCTTATTTATTGACTTACGCATAGCCGGTAATGTCGTTACTCGCGGTAGAGTCCGTATGACTCGCGTGACTTTTGGTGTGATACCATTTGTTTGAACTCGTATCTTTGACAATAAAGATGTCGTTGAACAATTTTGTGAACCTAAGGGTTGTAAAAGCTCGAACCTAGTTGATCGCAGGATTTTTCGTGATTATTTGTTAAGTAATGTACCACGGATAGTGGGAAATGAGTTTTGCGCTGCGGAAGCGTGGCGTTGGGATGTGCTAGAGACGAGTTAGTACGAATCTACAATATATTCTCTAGAGTGGGATTTGACTAGAGACGGTAGTTAGTCTCGCAATAAAACCTCGGGATCACTCATGTCTCGAAATTACACCCATCTGTTAGAACTCTCATGCATGAACTATGGTGAAGCATGACTCTCCGTCCAAAGGCTCTATGAGGAAAGGGCTGCCCGTAGAGGTGAAGCCGCCCGTGGAGTGTTATGATAAGTACCCTCTGTTGCCATAGTGAAGGAGGAAAAGGATACCCGTAGAAATGGAGCTGCCACTTCGTCCCATTCACTTGAGGTTGATGACCTCTAATTTAGATCAAGTTGCCTTATTCATTAGACTTCAAACTAGCTTTTGATAGCGGTTTGATTGTGTAGACTATGGTATAACCTTGTTGTATTATATATGTCCCTGTGGTTGTCCAATTCTTAAATTCGCGGACAAATTCTTTTAAGGGGGAGAGGATATAAAGACCTGTCCCTATTTTTTTCCTATTTACTCGTAGTCACTTCTTATCAGCTTAAAAACCCTCGGAATATGAGATGTCGTGCTTGTTAAGCGTGACGTGTTAAGATATAACTTGTGTTCAGCACGTGATTAACCTATGATGAGTTGTGCACTATTTCTGTATTCACTCGAGACTATTCTTGACATCGATTAGCGTTAGTATACTCTGTATATTCTCCACGTTTAAGTGACCTAACCTTGGTTTAGATTCACTCTCAAATGACAAACATGTTAGTCTTATCGTTAACCCGTAATTGAAGATGATTCGGGTTTTGTTTCGTGTGGTTACCCTCATGTGCGATCGAGACTTGGGTTCTTTACCATTCATGCATCAATGCGAGATGATCTAGTTGAGTTTTGGGTATGTCTTGACTTAGTTTGAAGTTAAAATCATCTTAGGGTCACTTAGAATCACTTTGGAGATATTTTAGGACACTTTTGGAGAAGTTCAAGGCTTGAAAGTCGCGCCCTAGCACGCCCTGGCCGTGCCCTAGTGAGCAAATTGCCGAAGTTTGCACAAAATCAGACCAAAAGTTATGCCAGAGCAGCGCCTTAGTGTGCCCCAGACTCGTCCTAGCACGCGCCGGCGTGCTTGCGCTTAGAATCACCACGCGGTCGCGCCTCTTGTCGACTAGATGCAAGTCCACATCTTACAAATCTACTTCTTCTCATAGCTTTTTTATCGTTCTCCTTTCCACCTCATTCAAGTCCACATCTTAAATGGTGTCATCAGAATCTTCTTCCTCATCCTCAACTTCAGTCTTGATCATAGTTGTTCCTTCAAATTCTTCCTTTTTTCGTTCCCCCTCAATTTTTGCATTTCTCACTGATATGGCTAACCCTTCTATGTTTGCATATGTCATGGTTTCAGCAATATCTCTTGTTGAATAACCACTCACGTACAATGACTTTACTGTGTTGTTGCACCGGTATAATTCTTCTTCAGTGAGTTTTCCCTTCTTTGTTTCTTCCATGATTCTGATCCAGTCATCAGAGCTTGTTGATGACTATTCCTTTTTGAGTGAAGGGGCGGGCTTTCTTGCAGGAGTGGTTTCTTCATCATCATCAATTATTATGTGAGTTAGCTTCGGAGGAATTGGCTTATCAATGTAACTTGGTGTGTTTTTAATTCGTCCTGATCTCCTAAGGCTTATCTCGCACTAAAATGAGGATGGCTCAACAGCTTTCTTCTTTCTTGTGGTTTTGACAGAGGACTTCTTAGTTTGAATGGAAAGGACTTTCTTAGGGCTCTCTAGTTTGTATTTTCCACTGTATTCAAAACCATAAGGAGGAGATGGTGATTTTGGAGGAGAAGATGGGGATATATCTTCAGTAGGGGCTACATTAGGATCTGGGAATTTAATTTGTAGTTGTTGGAGCTGTTCCCATGGTTACAATATGTTAAGAATTCTAGCCCTATTTTCTCCTTTGGGCTTTTTGTAATTCCATGTATTTTGCTGAAACTATCACCAGTCATTTGTATTGGTTTCCCTAGTTTCGGTTTTAACTCTGGAATGGTCAACAAACCGCTTAAAAACCTAATGTGGTTTGGGGATTTTCTTTTGTGATGATACCAGGGGTCATTATAGTTGACAAAAGTGACTGTGTGAAAGACTGAAATGCTCCAATTTGCATATCTCCCCATTATTAAGGTACAAGCAATTTTCCATTGCTTAACAGTCAGTTGGTGAAAAGAGGATTGTGCACAATCAAGGAATTTTAGTGCAATATCTGCTACAACACTCATGAAGGGAGTGAGAGTGTGTTTTTCTATCTTTGATTGTAGTATGGCAAGGGTTATGTCTTCTATATCAGTGAATGCTCTAAGTGCTCCCCTGTAGTCTATATTATCATCCCAGATGTTTGAAACCAATGCAGAGTAATAAGGGATGTTGTACCTTCTGGAGACCATTTTTGGTGTGATGGTGACTTGCTTTCCTTTCAGCTTGAACACTAGATTGTTTTTGTGGTCCAGATATCCAGTTTGGAAGATTTGATAGAACTCATTTGGGTACAATGGCAGTTTCTCTATTAAAAACTCTTTTGGCCCTGCTGCTTGGATTAGTTGTCTCATCTCAGGTCCTTGTGATGCTTGATAGAAATCTTTTGTGGTGTAGAATCCATAGTTCACCATCTTGTAATTTTTGGGTTTTTCAGATTGTTCAAGAGCATAACAGTTTGTTATTTTGTATACTGATAGACAAAAGGCAGTTGAGATCTTTATTTATTCAAGAGGGTAGCTGTGACACCCTTTTTGCCATTTGTTGTTCTTTTCTAGTAATGCAGAGGCCTTTTTTGTAAATATGTAAATCTTCAGGAGGTGGGTTTGCTAAGATAGGTTGCCACCTGCTTTCTTACTACTATTGTAAATGAACACGTCCACATTTACTATTCATTTATAACACGAGCAATCTTCAACTTTCTTGGATAAAAAATTGTCAGCAATCATTTCTTCATGTGCTCCAAGTATCTGACTAAAATTTATTTCTTATAAAAACAATAAGTATACCATTACAACAAAATTCTACATTCACAAATTAAATATGAGTGCCTTCAACCTTTTCTTGTCTTCTGACTTCTGTGAGCTTTCTTTTCATCAGGAGAATTTTTTCAAGAAATTCCTAATGCATCTAGCATTTGTGTTGAAAAATAGTTATGTATGTTGAACACTTATGAATTTAATCTTCAAAAATATGGAACTATCTTGACTGTTTTTGAAAGGTCTTTGCTAAATGACATTGATCAACATGAGTTTGAAATTTTCAAATACTGTTTTGAAAATCCTTTGGTTGATCTTTCTGATTTTGAAATTTTCATTCAAGTTCAAACAACTAACTATCCATTTGCCTTTTCCTCTTTTGAAATGGATGAATTTTATTATGCAACTATAGATATCATAATGTTTGATGCTATTTGTGAGGATATATTTTAAAGTCATGCAACAATTAGTTTTATTTTTGAAAGTATGGACATATGACTAACAATTATGAATGGTTATGTACAAAAAGCTGAGTCCAGGAACCTAATCTTGAGTTAAGATCCTTTTTTATTTTTTGTTGAGTGTTCCTGCGGAGAAAAAAATTTTATACCCCTTTTTATGTGGGTCCTGAGCTGTTAGTAACTTTGGAATCCATACAAGTCTGTTTTTCTTGATTCCATGATAGTTGTTGTAGTCATAAGTATTGAAGATATTTCTATTATTATGTATTGCAGTGCAATTATGATTTATATTTAACAAATGTTGGATCATAGTTGTTTCTGTGAAAGCTCATTTTCCTTTTTCTGCTGTAAGAGTTATGATTTCTCTGGAAGTCTTTAGCATAATGAAATGGTTGAAATGTATGATAACTCCTATAATTGCACATTTTTCTTTGATCTAACTATTGGTGTTTATTAGTAGCTATTTTTCTGCTAACAGTTTCATCAAATGTAACAATTTCTTTACTCTTTTTGATTTCCCTTTTTCTATTGCTAATTTCAAACTTTTCTCTGGTTTCTCTAATATTCTGTTGAATCTCAATTATCTGTTTATTCATTTCTTTGAATTGCTATTGTAGGATTTCATTATTAGTTCTCGCTTCTAGCAAATTAACAGTTTAATCTATATTTTCATTTTCAAGCTTGCTACCTTTTGCTTGTAGACTTTCTATGATGTTGTTGTTAATATTTGTAACAGCTAAGTTTTTGACATTATTAATTCTCTACTATGCTTGATGTTTACTGCTATTAAGGACTTGATGCTATTTTCAACTTTCTTCTTTTGAGAATAAATAACACATACTAACCTTCTTAGTCCTTTTGAGTTAATATTTTTAAAGCTACTTACTTGATTCAACTCTTTTGCAGCTTTTATCTCTTCTGAATCATCATTATCTGAGTTGTCTAAATCACTTTCTTCATTTTTTTTAATTGGGATCAATAGTGGTTCCCCACTTACCCCTTTGGTGACTCGAACCCACAACCTATCGGTTGTAGGTGAAGCGTCTTACCACCTGAGCTGCACTTACTTGTCACTTTCTTCATTTGCCATTGGGCATTCTATGTCTGATTCATCATTGTTCTCGTTTGAGTTTTCTACTAATCTTAATTCGATTGATGCATATATTTCTTCTTGTAAAACAAGTCAATTCAATCAATAGTGTTATAGCAATTATCAGATGTAGATGTAAAACATGTATAATCATTAGGACATATATTTCTTTCATAGGCCATAATAATTAATACTCCCTCCGTCCCTAAATTATTGTCTTCCATTCCTTTTTCGTCCGTCCCAGAATAATTGTCTTGTTTGAAAACTTTCCTTTTTAGAACATCACTTTTACCATTTTACCCTTACTTTTTCCCCTACTTTAATTATGGGCTACATATACATGGGCATTAAAGGAAATTACACATTAGACCAATATTAATAATCAAGTCAATTATTTTTTTTTTAATCTGTGTGCCGGGTCAAACAAGACTATAATTAAGGGACGGAGGGAGTAATATAATGTGGATCTTTCACAACTTGTTAAGCTTGGAGATACTTAAATCTCTTAGAAACCTGGTCTGATACCAATTAAAAGTTTCAGGTTCTTAAATTCTAATTAAACATGCTTAACTAAATCAATCCAGCATTAAGATTGCTTTGATACCATTGAGAGGGCACGTGTATCAGTTAGATGTTACTTAACTTTGATACCAATTGAAGGGTTCACACTGACTAATGAATTAAACACAAATGCTACTGGTTGTATGACTTAATAAGTTTGATACTTTCTTGCCTATGAATATTTGAAAAAACACAATTTCCTATTGTAATGATCAAACCTTTGATATAAAATAGTTAATCCTGGATCTTTACTGTTGGAATGATTGAAATGTTAATACACACTCTATACAGATCACTCAGATAGATTAACTCTGAAAATACGAACAATTGTTTAATAAAAAGTGAAAATAGTTAAGATTGGGTCAAATAACTAAGATTACAAAACAGAGTTATGCACAATACAATTGATTTAAGTCATGACCTTAAGATAAGTTATTATCTTATCTTATATGTGTGTAATGCCTTAATGATTATAAACAACATAAGCACAGTTTGATGATCGATTGAGCATAAGAATATAAACAGGTTAGTTCATACACAAAGCTGGAAATAAAAAGCATAAACATGAAGAGCTTAAAGATAAAGATAATGACACAGTTATTGAAGGTGGTTCGGATCTCAATATCCTACATCCACCCCTTACAGCCCTCTGGCTCTTATGAGGCAATAAGCCACTATAGTTCTTCCAATTACACAAATTATTAACGTCAAAGGAAAGATCTCAATTCATTCTCAACTAGCTAGCTCTCTAACTAGGTTCTCTACACAATACACAAGGGGGGTTCCTTCTTAATACAATCACTATAGGTAGTCTAATGAAGCTTCTGTTATTGGCTCAATGCCAATGTGTGACTACTGCTTGTTATGCAACTGTTATCAAGAATAGTTGTGCTATTGCGTTGCTTGATCTGGCAGTTTGTGATTGATTGTTGATTATAGAGGGATGGTTAATGCTTGTATAGCTTGGATATAAAATATCCCAGGCTATTCTTCATAGACTAATACTTAGCTATTGGCTGTTGTATAATTTCTCAAACTCTAATCTCTCTTGTCTCTGTATCCTTTGTCTGATATCTTTATGTGGGCTATATCATCCTAATCACTCTCTTGTTTTTGTACCGTGGATAACTTTCCTTTATATAGGCAATAATTGGAAAATTTTTCGTTGCATTTTAGTCGTTATCCAACAGCTAGATGAGCTATTTATAACATATGTACAGTCTATGTAGCATACAACTTGCTGCCAACTTGCAAAGAATATTCTTTTAGGGTTTGTCTCAGTAGGTTTTCTTTCAATGAGAGTTTAGTACGTGTCATGTCATTCAGATAGTCCTTGCTATGATAGCTTAACTATTTTAACAAAACAGTTAAGTTATACAACATATCTTAGCTATTGTGTTCTACATATAAAATTATTCTTTGTTGTTTATGTTTCTTCAATAATAATTGTTCTATATGTTAAGTCGACACACGTGCCTCTCACATGCATTTTGGGCAGGGTAAAATAGTAGTTTCACCTTTAAAAGTACAAGGACCATAAAACTACTTGCAATTATCCAAGAGTTCACGGGGTGAAACTATAAAGTTAGCTCATCTTCTTGAAGAAGCATCATGTCTTATATTTATTCTCACACCAAGTTCTAAACAGTTTTTGAATCTAGTTTAACAAATATGTTAATTTTAAAATTTTTGTCAGTTTTCTGTGTTGCAACGATGCTTATAGATCCCTGGACCGTGGAATGAAAACAAAAAAGCTGCGTAGGGCAAGACCAAGAAAACTCAGTTAGTTGTCTACTTGTCTTGTCATGTCCATTAGAAACAGACCGCACGTGATATATATATATATATATATATATAACTACTTGAATCAGTCTTTTTTGGGGAACTTGTGTTTTAACTCGCAAGTCAATCTTAAATCCCTATTCTGTTTACGAAGCAAATGGTGGAGGCAAGACAGCTCTACCTCGCCGGAGTTCCACAAAATCGTGTCGAGCTCGCGGCTCTTGAAGAAGTCTAGTTCTTTGTCGAAGTGAGTCGACATCGGACTGGTCCAAGATTTTGAAGGAGGATTACAGGGACAATCGGAGGAGAGAAAGCGACGATGATGATTTTAAGGATGGCGGCGCCGGAGAGGACGGAGTAAATCAGATTCCACGGCACGAGTTCTTGGAGAGGCAGTTTGTAAGGACGAGATGCAAGTCCACTCTGTACACAAAGAGATTAGGAGGACTTTATTTGGGTTGGCATTGAATTGAGGAAATGTGAAAATAGTTAAGGGAATTGAGATTGAGAGAGGAAAATTAGGGTTCTTGGGTTGTGGGTTTAAATGAAAGGATAATGAATGTAGATGGAAAAAGAGAGAGAGAGTGAGAGTGAGAGTAATGTAATGAGATAAAAGTAGAGATGGGTCTGCCATGGCCATGCCCAGCAACATTCGGTGGAGAGAGAGAATTTTATATTTGGTTCAAAAAATAAAATAAAATAATATATATATATATATATATATATACGTTGTTATATTTGGGGAAAGGATTTTGACTATTTTACCCTTCACCAAATGCACATGCGAGGCAAGTGAGCGTATTTAACGGCCAAAAATTAATAGAGTATGATGGAAGGACCATTTGTATTAAAGGTCCCCAGTTTAAGGACCATTAGTGAGGTGTAAGGACAAAATACAAAAAAACCAAAAACTACAGGGACCATTTGTGTAGTCTGCCCTTCAAGCAATGACTTTTAACTAGTCTAATGAACGCTCTATTGTAGATCTTTGATGCTGAAATCTTCAGTGTTGAAGTGGCTTTTGAATCGGTGCAAAAACTCTCCTTGATGTGATTCTTCAATGTTTAAATTGACAGCTCTTAGCTTTGTTGTTGCTGCTGCACTTTTCTATACTATATTTTCTCTCTTATATGAGTTGTATTTTTCTATGTTGAGAGCTTCTTTTTAGCTGTATTTTCTTTATAGAGAGAGATCATTTTTAAAGGCACTGAATGAGAGAAAGAGCTGTTATGAAACAACTCTAATTTACAATTTGTCTCAATTGATAGCCTGTTAGGGTTGCTTTGTTCATTTTGTCTCACAAAGCCTTGGTGTTGCCCTAATTAGGGTTTCTTTTTGTAGTAGCATCTTGAAATGACTCTACTGCCCTTAATGATTTTTCTAGATGAACAGTTATGTTTCCGTCATAATTGTTTCTGCTTATAGCTGTTTCTGTTCTTAACTATTTGTTGTTTATTGTTTCTGATCTTAACTGTTTGCTTTTTGAACATAGTTGTTTGTTGTTTGAACATAGTTGTTTGTTTGTTGTTTGCTGATCTTAGTTGTTTTGCTATTTCTGCACTTAGCTTTTTTTCAAATAAAAGCTTACACTTCTTGATGAAAGAAGATTGAAAACTCTTGTACATAAAAATCATAATCTTCTTGGGGATAATTCTAACCTAAATATAATCATCAAAACTAATTTATAGAAAAGATCCTAACACAATCAGAAAAACTTCTTGTACTTTAAGATTTAATTTCTCACAAGCTTATTCTAAATTTAAAGGTAGGATTATTTATTTTTTTCATTACACTTCTACTCTCATAAATTTAACTATTTACTCTCTTCGTTCCATGTAAATAGTCCACTACTTTATTTTTGAATGTTTCATTTAAAGAGTTCAATTTAAAAACTTACAACTTAAATTTCCATACACATTCAACTTTACCTTTTATATGTGTAGCGACCCAAGCCCGAAGCCGATCTACCACGCTAGCCCACGCACAGGCCCACTAAGCACTTGGGTCAACTAGGGCCTATCGCAAGTTCACCCAAAAGTCCATGAAAGGTTGGTGCCTAGTGGTAGTGGGTGGCCACTTATAAGGCACACATAAGTCCCACATCTACCCGATGTGGGATATCACAATCTTCCCCACTTGAATTCTGACGTCCTCGTTATGGTCCAAGTCTAAAGGATCGGCACCCCGGGCGATGTGTTCAACACATTTCTGGCCGGGTTCCGCTCTGATACCATTTGTAACGCCTCGAGCCCGAAGCCCGGTCCGCCACGCTAGCCCATGCATTGGTCCACTAAGCACTTGGGTCAACTAGGGCCTACCAAAAGCCCACCCAAAAGTCCATGGAAGGTTGGTGCCTAGTTGTTGTGGGTGGCCACTTATAAGGCATACATAAGTCCCACATCTACCCGATGTGGGATATCACTATATGTGTTACAACAAATATTAACTATTGTTAGAACCTTTGTTTAGCTTAGTGTTTTGATGATACTAAATAGGTTAGATTAATCCCCATTTATGATTATAAATATAGTAAAAATAGTTTTACGTTAACAGAATTGGTCATAACTGTTTGGCTGTTTCATAGGATGATAACAGCTAAGATTGAAGAACATAATTGTTTCTCAAATACATAACAAATATGATTGACCCGCTAAATGGTTAGCTTTCAACGGTCATAGTGGCAATAAAGTCTTTCAAGGATACGCCTAACCCAAATTAAGGCAACACCAAGAAGCTGTGAGAGAAACACTTCTCTGTGAGACAACAGACACTTCAAGCTGGAAACTGAACATGACCAGACAAGTGGATGACACTAGTTGCAAATCCAACTGGTGAGGAACAAGTAGTTCTCTTAATCTTCTCTATGTAAAAGGACATCTCAAATGAAGGTAAAATGCAGCACATTGCTTAAAACTTACAACAATAGCATCTTCGCATTTTAGCAAGCTCACACTGAGTATCACTCATATTCAATATACTCAGTATACTCAAAGAAGACGATTACTCAAAGCTTGCTCAAGCCTCCAAGCATTTGCTCAAAGAAACAAGCTGTCAAAGATTTACAATCTGATCACTTCTATCAGACTATCTTAAGTCATTCAACAGAAGCATTCTTCTTATTTTCTTATGTAAAGTTTCCTAGTTGGAAAGCCAACTAGTAAGGAAAAGTCAATGACTTTTCAAGTCAATAATTTGTATAATTAAGAAAATTATAGTGAATTATTGTCTCATCAAGCCAAAGGGATGTGAGGACAGTAGATGTAAGATTTGAGATCCGAACCACTATAAATCATTGTGTTAATCTCTCTATCACTTACTCTTTACTTTCACAACATATTACTTAGTTGTTTATTTGTAAATGCTTATTTGACTATCTCTAAACAATTAACCTTTCTTGTATTAATCTTCTAAGTTCACACCGAAATAAAATAAGATTATAACTTGTTGGGAACACTTAAATCACATTTGCAAATATAATTTCCGATGTTCAAACTCAATACAATATATCTTAACTGTTTTATCATCAAACTGCCATACTTCTTAATAAAACAGTTTTCCTGTGATTTAGTGTTACAATCTGTCATATAATATAATTGGTTGAGTTGGTTTAAGGAATATATTCATATGTCCTTAAGGGGTGGCCCAGTGGTAGATCTGGAACTTCACAAAGTGTGAGGTCTCAAGTTCGATCATTTTTCACGCTCCCTTATGACATCAAAAAAAAAAAAAAAAAGTGTTACAATTTGTCATTCTTTATTTATATGTAAAGGAATATAGATCGTATTTATAACATTTGGAAACTTAGATTTTCTTCATCTAAGCTTGAAAACAACCAAGTGTTATATACCGGAACAAGGGACCCTACAACTATGATATACTTCATCTGTTCCTAAATAATTGTCTTGTTTGACCCGGCACACGAATTAAAAAATAATAATTGACTCAATTATTAATATTTGTATTTTTGTAATTTTCCACTTTTACCCTCATGTAAATGAATGAGATGACAATGATAGCTTTTTGAAATTTTGAAAAATTCAAATTCCCTCTAACACTTTTATTAGCCATACAGTGGGTCTCATAAGTTAAGTGTAATAATTAAAAGGGAAAAATTGTAAAAATATGTTCCTGAAAAGGAAAGTTTACAAACAAGGTGATTTTTTTTAAACGGACGAAAAAAGAAAGCCGGACGATAATTTATGAACAGATAGAGTAGCATTTTTTGTTATTATGACCTACTTTAATAATGGTAATTTACCACTTAATTGCTATATTAGACTTTTTAAACTCGTAATCTTTGAGTGGAACGAAGAGAATAGTATAATTCATCACATGCATTCTTTAAAAACAACTAAGATAAGCATCACAAAATACACAATTTTTTTATATATATTTTTATTTTTTTTAGATTGGTTCAAGTTTTGAGTCAAATATTTGGATTAATAGCGAATTTGGATAGTGGTTAATTAATTTTAGATTCGTCGAATTATCAAATTGAACTGAACTGACAATGTAAGTTCTCAAATATTCGAATATACTTACATCCACTGCATATCCAATTTATTTACAAGCCTAATAGAAAAAATGGCTAGGAATATGTTGTTGGGGGTGTTTGAAGATTCCGGAGGCATATACATAAGTGGGTAAAGCATGGAAAAGTGTGGTGTGATATTGCGGACATAATATCATCAACTAAAGAAAATATGTTTAATTAGCAATTTTATTGATGTAAAGAAAAAAGTTGTTAATTGCATATCAGTAATTTTTTTCTTTACATTAATAAACTTATTAATTTAACTTTCTAAATTAATTAGGATATTACTAACGTGGTATCATCGTTGTTCTCAACATCTATTTTTCCGATAAAAATATTCGATAATCTTAAATCATTAAATTGACAATTTAAGTGGCTGTGAAAACCAATAAAAACTCATATTTAAAGAATGAGTTAATGACACCATTAGTCCCTTGACTATAGAATTTTTCATGATTAGTCCTTAAGAAATATTATTTAAATTTTAGTCCCCAGAGTGCCAAAATTAGAAACGCTTAGTCCTTTTGGTAGATGCCGTTAGAATTTATCCATTAAGTCAGTCGTGTACCCAACACGTGACTTTGGTTAAGGGCATTTATGAAATTTTATGGTAGTAGCACTGTCGTGTTTATCCATTTCAGAGAGAGAGAGAGAGCTGGCCGCTACCAATGGCGGAAACCGGTTGCCGGAACATTAAGAAGAATAGGCCGGATCTTGTTGCCGGAAATGATCTCTCTTAACGGACCAGATCGATCCTTTGTGACCAGAGTAGTGTACTCAACCAGACACTCACTGAATCGTGATGATTTTTTCAAGAAAATGTCGGCAATGATGTTGGCGGCATATTAAGAACCCACGAAATTGAAACTTGAAACTGAAACTTGGTTTTTCTCGCTTTCATTCATTTTTGTCAATTCCATATTTCCTGCTTTCAAATATGACTTTGTTGGTGAATGACTGTATGGATGAAGACTAGAATCGACGTTCAGACATGTCCAAGAAATTGCAATTTTATTTGCAGGTTTGACCAGAGTATAAAAGCCATTTGAATCTGCGAATTTTGTTCAAAATTGCAATTTTATTGAAAGAAATTTTGCAATGAAAGAACATAATTTTGCAGCAAGATATGATACAATCAAACTCATCAATTATGAAAGAACCCAGCAAATCAAATAAACCCAGTAACTAGACAATATGTGGTGCGATTTTCTAGCAGAAATGAGTGGATCCAAGAATCTTCAAACGACATCTGGTAATGGAGAGAGGCCGGAGATCTTAACGAAGCTGGGTTTGAAATCTCAGTGACATTGAAAAGCTTGGAGACACATGTTTCACCAGAAACTATTGTCTCCTAGATGGGGAAAAGACTTCGATCTAATGTAAAGGACTCGAATCTGTGAAGATCGACCAAAAATCAGGCAGATCTGGAAGAGAGAAGAAGAGAATGAGGAGGAGAAAGAAGAAGAAACCATGGTAAATTAAGATTAAAATTGATTCCAAATTGTGATTGAGATTAAGATCGACCAAAAATTAGCTTGGGATTTGAGAGGATGGCAGCAACGGTGGCGTTGAGAAAGGGCGAAGAGAGAATGTTGGGTAGGTTGGGATGAGATGGCGAGAGGTATCGCATGTTGGAGATGGTAGTGGTTATCGGTAGACATGCCCAAATGGTTCGAACCGGCGGTTCCAAAATCGTGGGACAACAAATCGTAACCGAGCTGACAAATCACGGTTATGGTTCCGGTTCCAAACCGTAATTTTTTTTTATAATTTTTTTTAAAAAGATTCCATCTTAAAACTTTGTACAAAGCATTTTTTGAATTTTTTAAACTTTGTAAACTTTTCATCTTTGAAATTATAGAGTAAACAAGGTAAATTCAAAACTTAAAATTTAAATTTTGGCGATTTTTCACGGTTTGGAACCGTCGGTTCCGGCCCCGGTTCAAAACCGGCGGTTCACGGTTTTGAGAAATTGAAAACCGAAACCGAACTATGTAACCGGCGGTTCCAGTTCAGAGACGGTTTCGGTTCCTCGCGATTCTGGTTTATGCAATTTTTTGGGCAGTTCAGTTCCAGTTCGAACCGTTTGTGCATGTCTAGTTACCGGCGAGTGGTCTGAAAGAAGAGAGAGACAAATTTGAGATGTGTGTGTGTGATTTCATCTTGCTGAGAAAATAATTCGTACACTAGAGAAATTCTAATTTTGCCCTTACTCAAATGCATGTGAAAGGCACATGGGCCACTTAACAGAATTTCTCTAACGACATTCATCAAAAGGACTAAGCGTGTCTAATTTTGGTACTCTATGGACTAAAATTTGAAAAAAAATTTTTAAGGGACTAATTGTGAAAAAGTCCATAATTGAGGGATTAATGGTGTGATTAACCACTAAAAAATTGTCGACTTTACATCGATATCAAAATTCTATTGATTCTTAATTATCATATAAATTGTAAATGTGATATTTCTGGTGTTCTTAAATTATTATTCTGGTTTGACTTTATGGGTCAAATTATGTGTTTTTTAAATAAAAATTTAAGATATTTTTTGTGTAAAGAAAATTACAAATATATAATTTGTACTCTTTCCGTTCCTAAATTATTGTCTTTTATGAGTTGGCATACGGATTAAGAAAAAATAATTTATTAGATTAGTAATATTGATATAATGTGTAGTTTCTTTTAATGCCCATGTATATGTGGTCCATAATTAAAGTACGAAGAAAAAATAAGGGTAAAATGATAAAAGTGTTGTACTAAAAACGAAACTTTAAAACAAGATAATTATTTTGGGACAGATAATAATTTAGGGATAAAGGGAGTATTATATTTGAAGTACTAAAAATTATGTATTTTGTAATTTAAAAAAATACACGTAAAATTTTTATTTAAAAAGACTTGACTCAAAAAGTGAAACGAGGATAATAAATTAGAAACGAAGGGAGTAATTTAAGACCACAAAATATTTTCCCAATTCAGCAACGCAAAATGGCGGCAAGGTAAGGTGAGATATATTTGACGCTCAATGCACGTGCCTAGAGGTGCCAAATCGGTTCAAACCGTCAGTTTTCCAAACTGTTATTGTACAAATCGTAACTGAATCGTATATGGCCGGATCTAGTTTCCCAATTTTTTTTTGAATTTTTTTTTGTTTTATTAAAAAAAACTATTATAAAGTGTACAAAAAAGAGTTATATTTTTTTTAAATATTTGCAAAAGCTATAAATTGTAAGAACTTTATTACTTTAGTTATTAAATTATAAATTAGAAATTGTAAAAACTTTAGTTATGAAATATTACAAGTATACAATTTTTTTGCAAAAGTTTTGTAATAATAACAAAAATTCGAGAACTCAAAAAAAACTTACAGTAAAAGTATAAGAAGTGAAAAATAAAAAGATAAAAAAAAAAATAGGGGCTGTACAGGTACCCTAACTAATTTTATTAATCATAATAAAAAATTACAAGAAATGGGACAACCAATTAAAGGAACCTTGCCTCTATTTTAGAATTTGTTCAATAAAAATGGAGGGGAGTGGAGGGTATTTATATGTGAAAATTTTGAAAAGAAAAATAACATTTTTTAAAGTGTTTTTCACCAAAAAAAGGTCACAAACGGCTAATTATATATATATATATACATATATATATATATATATATATACTTCCCTATATGAGGGAGTATTTAATGGTTACTTTTTTATTTAACCATCAATGATTACTCTCATTTTTAACTATTGGATCAAAAATTAAAGGTTGAGATTTAATGGTTAGTTGGAAAATAAAATTAATGCAAGTAGGTGAGTCATTTAATGCATTAAATCTCAACCATTAATTTTTGATCCAATGGTTAAAAGTGAGAGTAACCATTGATGGTTAAATAAAAAAGTAACCATTAAATACTTCCCTATATATATATATATATATATATATATATATATATATATATATATATATAACTTTATGAATGGTGCGCCAGTCTGCAGAGAGAAAGATGAACACTAAGAAGCATCACTAATGCAAATGTGAATGTAAAAAAAATTAGGTACCACCTAGGATTTACACAGTTTTCAATAAAGAAAAACTCTCCAATGCAATTATGGATATGATGTGTCAACTAAATTATTTTTCATTGGTTATTAGACTCTTGTTTTTTTGACATTCAATGTACATTGCGGAGGAGGATGTGAACACAAAGTCTAATAACTAATGGAAAACAATTTAGCTGACACATCGTATATACAACCATCCTCCATAATTGCACTTGAGAGTTCTTTTTCTTCAAAAAAATATGTAAATTCTAACTGACACCTAATTTTTTTCACATTCATTTGCATTGGTGATGCTCTAAGCCTCAAAAGTCGTGCCATCTCAAATCCCATCACCGGTCATCACTCACATTGTTAAAAAAATAAAAATAAAGAGTAATGAATGGTGTACTAACTCCTAGTCTACTAAGCCGTAGAGCATCCACAATAACAACACCATATATCACATTCTAAACACCTCATTTTATATTTTAGTTTCACTTTTTTAACACTTTAAAAAAGAATTCACTCTAACAAGCACCCTCTATACGACTCCCTAAAAATTTAATCTCTCTCATTTCAATTAACAAACCTAAGTATCATTATATTTTTCCTCTTTTATTTATATTTTTCCACCACAATTAAAATAAAATATTTTAAATTTTAAATTTTAAGTTTTATATACTATGAAAAATATATTGTACTATCTCCGTCCCTAAATTATTGTCTTGTTTGACCCGGCACATAGATTAAGAAAAAATAATTGACTTGATTATTAATATTAGTGTAGTGTGTAGTTTCCTTTAATGCCCATGTGTATGTGGCACATAATTAAAGTAGGGAGAAAAGTAAGGGTAAAATAGTAAAAGTGATCTCCTAAAAATGAAAGTTTCAAACAAGACAAATATTTAGGGACGGACAAAAAAAGAAAGCAAAGCAATAATTTAGGGACGGAGAGAATATATTTTAATAATTTTCATTCCAAGATATTAAATAAAAGTATATTGTGCTTAAATAAAGTGAGGAGAATGTGGAGGATTTAAGTCACTATTTATGTCAAAACACACTCTATATTTGAAGGGTGGTTTAATTATTTTTAGAGGAAGATGGTGGACTAGAGGGACCAATGTTGGATAAGGGGAGGCAAAAAACTTTAAAATTGCTTTTAGAGGGTTGATCAAGTCCACCATTGTTGAGGCTCTTAGCCTGAAAGCTGCATCAAAACAGCACATCAGCAGCAGCAATAAGGGCCGGCCTCCCAACAATTTTCAAATTTCAAAAATTTAAAAATTAACTGTTTTGGCGGTTCAAACCGTCGGTTTGGAACCGGGATTGAATTGACGGTTTAGAACCGGAGAAGAATCGGTGGGTCATGGTTTTGATAAATAGAAATTGAAACCGAACCGTGGAACTAGCGGTTCCGGTTCGTCACAGTTCCGGTTTATGCGGTTTTCAAGGCGGTTCGGTTCCAGTTTGGAACAATCCTAACCCTACATATACTTCTCTCACTCTCTATCTTACTCTAAACATATATCCCTCTATGTCTGTCAATGGATCGAATTTTGACCCAAATCTAATGCAAAATTTCATATATGAATTGGTATAATTGGTCCAATAACCCGAATCTGAATCTGAATCTGAATCTGAATCCGAAAAGTTATTTACTAATGGATCGGATATAAATTTACATATATCCAATATGTTAAGAACCCGATCCGATCCAAAAATAATTAACATATATACTTACATATACATACTCCATATATACACTCATCGTCGTCTTCTGTTTCCAGTCTTCTGAGCGCCCTTTACTATTTCATCTTTTCATCTTCCCCATCAAGGCCGGCCCAAGGGTAAAGCCACTATAGCCCTTGCTTAGGCCTAAAAAATAATTAGGCCTAAAAAAAACAAAATAAAAATAAATTTTTTAATAATTTTTTACAAATGTTAATGAGTAACTCTTAATTTTTGTCACACACTAATTAATAGTTTAGCAACTTATAAGCTTAAATTTTTTGAGTTTTTATTAGGCATGACTTTTTGGTAGAAAATATTATTTACGGTAAACTCAATTAGTAAAAATATGCAATCAAATGATATATAAGAGAAAAATATATCCTCCATATCTTTGTAATTCTATTTGGTATATAATTTCTATTAGTTAGATCTCCTAGTTAATATTGTATTCCTAATTGTTATTGTATTCTTAATTCTTATAGGTTAGCTTGTAGCCCAAGATTGTAACCCTATAAATATGTACCCATAATCAATGGAAAGGTTATGTCATTATTCACAAATATTATTAATTCTTACATAGTATCAGAGCATTGATTCCACAAACCCTAAAATCACCAAACTTATGCAACCCTAAATCGCCGTCCCCTCCCTTCTTCCTCCCCTTTATAGTGGCCATCACTGCTCGGTATCAATGGCTTCCAGCACAATCATCATCCAAGACCCCACCGACTCTATCAAAACCTATCAACTCATCAATGTCTCCGACCACAACATCACCAAACTCACCCCTACCACCTATCTTTCCTGGAAACTCCAGGTTGAATCCACACTCATTGGCTATGATCTCTACAAATTTGTAGATAACACCTCCGTCTGCCCGCCAGTCATCATCATAGTCAATGACGCCTAAGCACCCAACCTAGCCTATCAACCATGGATCAGCCAGCCAAGTCTCCTTGGCTGACCAGCTCGTTGATGCCCTCACCAAGCCGATTCCTTGTGCTCGCTTTCAATATCTTCTACTCAAGATTGGCCTCTCCTCCCGGGGATCCAACTTGCGAGGTGTAAGCGCCCTGATCCACAGATCTTTCCCTCGGGCCTTTTTCACTCTTGGATTTCCCTCTGTAATTTGTGTTCGATAAATGTGAAAACACATTTATTTTAGAAAAACGGAGTCGTCACTCTCGTTTATAAAGTAAACGGGAGAAAATCTGAGATTGTGGGTTCGGGGGCAAAGTTACAATTTGGGAAGATTTTACGCACCCACCTCGCCCTTTCGGTCTCTACACGTTTGCATGCTCATATTTAAATATCACAAGTTTGTTATTTTTATGTGAATGGAAATATATTACGGAGTTTTCATATCCCCATTTATAATGTACAAATATAATACATGTATTTACATATCAAACATATTGAAATAAATGTGTACATGCTTCAAATATATTTATTTATATATTAAATGGATTAACAAACGGAAGGGGTTACCTTTTGTCGTTTTACATAATTTGGGCCAAGTTCTAGGTCGTTGCGTTATTTTGGATCAAGCTAGCTCGTAGCCTGACCGTTGTGCTTCCACTGCTACCGATACGAGGAAAGGAAGAGTTATGTTTTGTGTTTGTGTTGTGTGTATTTGTGTTTGTGTGTGTGTGTGTGTGTGTGTGTATGTGAAAGTAGGAGAGTTTGAGAACTCTTTCTTTCTTTCTTTCTTCTCTTTTGTCTGAGAGAGAGAACTGAGGGAGTATATTTGTTGTTTTTTTTTCTTTTTTTATTGTTGTTGTGTTGTGAGAGCTGGGAGCTCTTATATAGGGGGGGTTGGGAGAGATATTTCCCGTTACTCTCTGACCCAAGTTTGGACGAAGCTTCCTTTGTGCCTTCAAAATCTTTAGCAGCCGGTGAGTTGACTTGTGAGGCAATCGCTAGTTTGGTGCGCGGCGCACCTGCATGGTGCCCACGTACCAAACCCTGTTTGGGTGTTTCAACACACTAAGCAAGGCTTCAATGCACCAAAACTATTTTTGGCTTTTTCCAGGCTTTGTGTCTTGCACTTTGGCCTTTCTAAGCTATGTATCTTCAGTCTGGGCTCTTGATGTTGATCTAACTGAAGTTTGTTTGCGTTTGCGGATGTTGTTAGTCATATTTGATAAGTTGTTTCCTGAAATGATCATAGAAACAAGTGTTAGTCCATTTATAAATAAACAATTGTTTATAGGACAATTTGTATTATGTAGGTGTACGAATTTTGGGTGTCTACAGAGCCCCTGGACTACGTTTGCTTAGAATTAAGCGAGTGTCGTCGAAAAAGATAGACATCCAGCTTCGTATTGATAATTGGATGATCAAACTCTGCATCAGAGTTTTGTGTGACCATATGTATATGTGTATGGTCGAACCCTGCATCGGGGTTGTATGCCCAAGTGTGGTGTCAAGACTTTAGTTCGAACTCTCTGGGGAGAAGAGCATTTAGTTATGACTCTGTGGGGGCAGAAAATTGCCGGGGAAATGTCGTGATGCAAGAGGCTTGCAATACTGCTGGGGAAAAGGATGGTCATACTAAGGAAGTATGCTATTCAGTGATCAAACATTCTAAAAGTTTGCCTACGTATCTCTATAAAGAGAATCAGATCAAAACGTAGTTCGCGTCTCATCAAGGAAAAAACACGATTGTGATATGTTCTGCGGGGAAAAGAGTGACAAGGTCTGCTCTATGGTGACCGGATCTCCAGGGAGACAGACTACGTATCTCTATAAAGAGAATCAGGTCGGGACATAGTTCAAATTTCTTCAGGGAAGAAATTTGATTGCGGAATGTTCTGGCGGGTGACAAAAATGTCAAAGGATGACCGGATCTCCTAAGAGATTTACGTATCTCTATAAAAAGAATCAGGTCAGGACGTAGTTCAAATTTCTTCAGGGAAAAATTTGATTCTGACGCATATTGTGTGTGCGAATGGTTCATTTCCGGACCCTAGGTTTATATCCGTTGGGAAACGACCAAAAGAAAGCTGTACCAACGCAAAATGAAGCAAATTGTAGTTTAGGATAAGTTGTAAATTGACATAAAGTAAAGATACTATTTTTCTTTAGCGACGTCCGGGGGACGGATTCTGAGCTGTGTTGGACGGCGGGGCCGTTGAGCGGTTGATTTCCAGAGGCCTCAGGTTTAAACTTGTGGGGGAAACGACCGGATATCTGGGTGTGAAAACTTGTGTGAATGCACTGCAATCTGTGTGATGTCCAGGGGACAAACTTTGTTGGGGATGATGCGCACGACCATTGGCAATGCTTCTGCTGAGATATACTATGTAGAGTCCCATGGGGATTCTTTCTGGAGATGTTGAATTGGACGGCGAGGTCGTTGGGAGTAACTCCGCTGGGGGTTATCCTTGAAAATATGTTGATGGCGAACTTCCGTTAGGGCGTCTGGTTAACGAGCGTTAGTTGGACGTTAAGTTGCTGTTAAAATGACTTGAGGGTGCAAATTGCAAAATGCTAAAACTTGAAGGGAAAAGGAGAAAATTCCCTTTCTTCTTAGGACAAAATTCCCTTTCTTCTTAAAAGAAAGGAACAGCAGTAGCAGCAGCAGCAGCTTGTTGCTGTCGTTCTCTCTTCCTCTCTTCTCTTCAAATCTTCTCCGATTTCTTCTAAATTTCTTCTGCAATCACTCAAATTTTGCAAGGTTATTACCCCAAATATTGTTTGTAGCGATAATGGCGAACAATTCGGACTCGAAAAATGAGGTTCCCGTTGATTTGGGTGTCAATGACGAACAAGCCGACAAGGTGATGACACAGAATCGGGTCCGTTATCCATTCTCGGATAGTAATCCGAATGACATTCATCGTGACCGGAGCAGTCACATTTCTTCTTTGGATCCACCCGCGGTGAGTTTTCAGAAAACCCACTTGTTCCGCAAAGTATGCTAAATTTGAAATTTTTTTATGATTTGTCGGATTCTTGATGTTAATCTTGCAATTGTTAGTATCCAAGTAGCAAATATGTGTTGTTGTATGTTGAATCTAAGCAAAAAAATTTGAATTTATACAATATGGGTATAAACAAATATGTATGTTTGTAGATTTTGCATGTTTAAAGTATCTACTTTAATTGCAATTTTGAACATGTTAGGATAAAAATTTCTCGCAATCGAGAGTATGTATGTGTAGAGGGATGAACAAAAATGGAAACCCCCAAGTTGATTTTGTTGGGGTGGCTCAAAATGTGTGAATTTTACTTGCCCGAAGTTGCGCGAAAGTCGCACACCAACCGTTTGAAAAAACACTTCAATGAAGAAAAGTGAAGAAAAACCCTCACTAAATACTTGAAAATATTTTATTTTGATCCCGGGATCCCTGGGATGGGTTTTAAAAATGTTTGGAAAAGAAAAAAACATTCAAGTTTTTTTTTTTAAAAGAAATGTATTTGTAAGCAAATTTTATTTATTTTATGTATTATTTGTGATTAACAAAAATGCAAAAAGAAAACCTAGAGTCTCAATTCTAATTGCTTTTAATTACACAAATTGTGTTGTGGGAGCAAAAATGGGTATTTGACCGGGGCGGCTGTTCGTAGACATGTATAATTGCTGAATGATATTCGTACGGGAGGAGAGAGATGAGTGAAATTTGTAGCAGGTGCTACTTTGTGGCAATAGGCCTGATGCCTATTGTGAAGGAATCACTCCTTGAATGATTTTAGGAGTGATCTTGAAACGTCCCCCCCCTCCCCGAAGAAATCGACTTCTGTCGAGAGGTAGTGATGTGGACTGAAAAGTGGAACCAAAAAAGGCAAATGCATGGTTTGGTGCACGGCGTACCAGGCTTGGTGCCCGCGCACCAAACTGGTCTTTTCTTTCCTGTTGCTCAATTTGATGTGCGGAGACAGGCTATGTTGAGTTATTCTTTGCCTAAGACGTAGGCTGAATGCTGCTGTCAGAGATGTTTCTTTCCTTTGCCTTGTTTATAAGGCAACTTGATCCAGATGATCAATGCAGGAGTTCTCTCCTTCTGCCTTTCTTTCCTTCCCGAGAAGTTGTTCTCGTCCCAGGCAGAATTTCATTCCCTTTATCAAAAACCATCTCCTTTGAAAGATGAATCATTCTTCTGAGACCATTGCAAATTATGAGGCCCATATGGACGATTGGTTCCTTAGTCTCAGTGCCACTGAAAAAGGATATCTTGCTGATACCTATTGTTTCAGATGTGCATTCAGATGCAGACGTATTCGAATTCATTGGCACATGGTATGGGGTGCCTCCCATTTTTGGTCCTCAGAAAACCATCTTTTCAATTTCTCACTGAATGAGATGTGCCCCACATTTGAAGATTTCTACTCTGACAGGCACGTCTATCTGCGGTCCTATCGCGATACCACTATTGAGGAAACCCCCCTTGATACTTATCCAAGAATTTTTTGGTTTCACCATTCGAGAGGCCCGTGGTATGTTGCATGGTCGACTTTTCGACCTAACTCAACTTTCGAGGTTCTTTGCTAATTATCAACCCTACGACACTACTTAGAACGCCGGCAAACGGCTTTCTTCTTGTGCATTTTAGGAAAATTCTTCCTAATTAACCTTGACGGTTATGTCGATGTGCGGGTCTTGGATATTGTCATGTATGCTAGAGGACGAGTGAGCAATATAATTCCTCTTATTCAGGCAAAGACTCTTCTCGGCCTAGACAGTTATGCCAATGGGGAGGAATGGTTTCCTTCTGGCAGCCCTATTATCTTGCATATGTGGCTGGAAGAACGTTTTATGAGGGTTATTCCTCCAGTACTTGGTACGAGATATCATCCAATCAATTACGCCCAGAGGGGTCACCAACATGATTATTTGGTGACTGAAAATGATTGAGTGGATTACTTCTTGTGTGTCCCTTCCTTTGACATTGTATGGGTTGTACCCCATTGGAAAATTCGACGATTCATAACGGGGACTCATCGATTCGCACAAGTCATAATTGTAGGGCTTTGTGCTATGACTTTTTACCATGTTTCTCGGGTTAGATTGGAGCAATGGCTGCCCGATACTGGCCTTTCTGAGTTCGAGACAAGCGAGCTCACTGGTGACCTCTGTAGGGACCTCCGAGGGTGGTGGGGCCATGAGATAGGGTCGCTCACTGTTCTTTCCTTAGATCATACCCCTTTAGAGAATATATGCTTTCCCATCAATTATCTAACATGGCTGGTCCCACAGGCGATGGAGCATTCGTTCAATATCAGACTTACCCTGGAGTGCCTGCTTGGTAAAATTGTGACCAATGGAGTAGACACTTGTTTACTGGAAATGGGTATATCCGTGGAGGATTCTGGTTTAGAGATTTATGCAAGGAATCCTCAGCGACTTCAACGCAATCAGAGGAGCATATATCGTGGCTTGCGGAGATCTGAAGCAGCTGAAACCAATGGTGGTGGTGAGCGTGAAAGAAGGAGCGCTAATGAGAGCGGAAGAAGTTTGAAAGGCTGGCGTGATAAGTGCCGTATGAGATAGAGTGTAATGATGGTTTATGTAACTGTATGTGAAATAGATTAAGACAAAATATGAGTGCATGTAAGTTTTATCTATGTACTCCTTGGTTTTCAAACGGGGGACTTTGTTATAAATTAAAAGTGTGTTAATTATTATTATGTAAGTAGTAGTTTTTCCCTTGTGTGATCACTACAACATGACAGGGGGAACCAAAAAATATTATAAAATATGTAAATAAATGACCGAACCCGAAGGCTGCCTACGTATCTCATGAAGAGAATCAGGTCGGATCGTAGTTCAACCTAGATTTGCGAGAGACAGTGATTTTATTTCTTTTTCTCCAATGTTTTGTCGCTCTCATTTCTTTTTTGAACTCTAATTTTTGCCTAGGCCGCCCTTTTGAGTTTTCGACCTACCAAGATGTTTTAGAAGGGGGAGAAAAGTATTTACAAACACAAGTAAAACTGAATACACTATAGCTGAGCAGGCAACTATGCGTAGTATTTCTTGAGCTTTTCCATGTTGAAGGGCTAAATGAGGTCTTCTCCATTTTCATTGGTGAGGAAGACTACGCCGCCTGACTACGTACGATCCCATCCATGGTGATTTCCATTTTCCAAAACTGTCAATGTAGCTAGGCGACTTTTCTCGGAGAACCAAGTCGCCTACTTTGATGTCTCGGACTCTGACCCGTCTGTTGAAGGATCGAGCAATCCTCCTCTGGTATGCTCGTGTATGTTCCAAAGCCAACTATCTCCTTTCATCTAGGAGTGCCAGTTCATTGTACCGATGCTTAAGCCAATCAGCTTCAGCGACCTCAGCTTCTATCATCACCCTCAAGGAAGGGATTTTAACTTCAATAGGCAGTACTGCCTCCATGTCATAGGCAGGAGAAAATGGGGTAGCCCCAGTAGGCGTACGAACAGAAGTACGGTAGCCCTAGAGTGCTAATGGCAATTTGTCGAGCCAATCTCTCTCTGTATCTGCCATTTTTCGAATGATGTTTTCCAATGTCTTGTTGACTGCTTCCACAGCGCCGTTGGCCTGTGGCCTGTAAGGTGAAGACTTGTGCCGTTGTACTCTGAACTCATCCAGTACTCGGTTGACCTCTCCCACGAAGTGTGTACCATTGTCAGAGATTATCTCAAAAGGTACCCCAAATCAGTAAATGATATTTGTCTTGATAAACTCTGCAACCTTCTTGGCATTCAGAACTTTGATGAAGCGGCTTCAACCCATTTTGTGAAGTAGTCAATGGCAACCAGAACATACTCATGGCCGTTCAATCCTTTCAGGTGTACTTATCCTATGACGTCTATTCCCCATGTTGAAAAAGGCCAAGGCGCTGTAGAATTGTATAACATGTGGGGAGGCAGATGTTACAGGTTGGCAAACCTCTGACATTTATCGCAATGGCATACCCATCTGATGCAGACATTTTCCATTGTACTCCAGTAATAACCTTGTCGGATTACTTTCTTTGAGAGCACGTGCCCATTCACGTGCGGACCACAAGTACCGTCGTGCAGCTGATCCATGACTTGCTCGACTTTTGCTTGATTGATGCAAAGGAGATTAAGTCCTTGATAATGTCTTTTGTATAGATTGTCACCACTGATTACAAATTGGGAAGCCCATCTTCGCAAGGCGATCCTGCCTTTTCTCTCAGTGCTAGGTGGATATTCGTCCTTCTTTAGAAAATTCCAAACATAAGGCCCATCGGCTCTTTCTTGGTCCTTCTCAATGGCAAAACAGAATGCTGGCGTATGTTTTGTCCCAATGACGAAGGGTTGGACATTGAACTCAACGGGGATTTCAACCAGCGACGTCAAAGTTGCTAGCGAGTCTGCGAAGCGATTTTTATCTCAGGGGAGATAGTAAAATGATATGGACCTAAATTTCTTTGCCAATCCTATCAAGCGGGCATGATACAACTGCAATCTAGCATCCTGCGTCTTTCATTTTCTTTTAACCTGATTTATGATCAAAGCTGAATCACTGTATACTTCTAATTCTTCAGCGCCCATTTTCAAGGCTTCCTCCAATTCGGCTATACAAGCTTCATACTCAGTGGTATTATTGGAACATTCAAATTCTAATCGTATGGCCAAGGGCGTGTGTGTATCCCTGGGATCGATCAACAGTATTCCTATACCGTAACCTCTTTTGTTGGCGGCTCCATCAAAGAAGAGTTGCCATTTGCACGTGCTGTCCTTAATTTCAAGAACCCCTTCATCAGAAAAATTCGGTTCTTCAAATTCTTCTGCTTCTATCGGCAGATCTACCAATTAATCAGCTATTACACTTCCTTTGATCGACTTTCCCCTTGCATAAGTTATGTCAAACTCATTTAGCAAAAATGACCATTTGGCAAGCCTGCTTGACAGTGACGGCTTTTCAAGTATGTATTTGATCGGATCCATCTTGGAGTTCACTTTTACAGGCAATGTCCGTAAGTAAATCTTGAGTCTCTGCGTTGCCCATACCAGACCTATGATGTGAAATCCCAAAAATTATCTATTTTGATTTTTAAAAATAGGCTTAAATAGTAATTTGGTCACCCTACTTTGACAAAAATTTCGTTAAACTCAGTCTACTTATTTTTTCACACTTTAATCATTATACTTGACTTGAAAAGTCAATAAGGTCACTGGAGTCATTTCCGTTAGTTAAGTTGGATAAAAATATTCAAAAAGACAAAAATGTCCCTTATCTTTGGAAGGTGACGTGCACGTGGATATCGTCATCTTCACCTTCTCGTCTGTCGAATTCACCCAATAGCTAGCAATTATCATACTCTCTCTCTACACTTTCCACCGTCCTCACCAACCTAACTGGCCATAGATTTTTAACAAATGATTTTAAAAAAAAATTTGGACTGCACCCCCATAGCTAGCAATTATCATACTCAAATTAGAGAAAAAATCAACCCAAGTTAGCAATCTTTTGCCGCAACAGACCAACATAAACTCTTCAATCAATCTAATTCAAACTCAAAATTTTCAATGCTAATCACAAAGATCTCTATTTCCAGACCCATCATCTCCATTCTCGACTCGATCTCCAACGTGGGTTCGACCTGAGCCCTCTGTGCTCGTGGCCCCACGTTCTCCGACGGCCATATACTTGGTCCGACCTAAACCGATCTTGTCGGCGAGGACGAACATGAAATCGATTTGGGTGCTTGCATAGAAGAGCTTTCGTAGTCGACGTCGAGGTCGTCGTAGAAGGGGAAAGCTTGATATCTTTGTATGATTCAAACCCAAATCTTGTCAAGATCCAGTTTGGAAAGCTTGATATCTTGGTATGATTCAAACCCAAATCTTGAAAATACTGTTCAAATAACTATGCAAGTATTGGCATATGTGTGTGTGGGCTTCCTTTTTATTTTAATTATGAATTGCAAGTTGTACTTCAGATACTTTTGCAAAACATAGCTTCAGAAATGATAATCCAGTATCTTCAGGTTCAAGATTGGGAAGATAATCGAAGGGGAAATTGTCAAGAGCTTTGAAGAAGAAATTGTCGTCGTCGACATCTATCGTCGACGATAGAGGTGGATTTGGTTTCTTTTGGCAAAGGCTATGATGTCGAGTGAGGGTGAAAGATTCACGTGACTAACACGTGATACAAGTAAGGGTATTTTTGGGCTTTTAAAAAAGGTTTTAAGCTTTTAATCCAAAAATCTAGATGGAGAGATGAACGTGATACTTCTGCCAAGTATAGTGATTAAAGTATGAAAAAAATAAGTAGAGTTAGCTTAACGAAATTTTTGTTAAAGTAGGGTGACCAAATTGCGATTTAAGCCTTAAAAATATTAACAAATTTAGATACTAATTTTGATTAATTTGACTTGAAAATATTTTGTTGACTTTTCTATGTTATCCTAGATAATAAACTAGTAGTTTTTACTAAATTGGAGTAACTTACACGTTTGACTCTTTTAATATTTTATACTATTTTAAAGATATATTAACATATCTATTATTTTAATAATAAAAATGTTACACAAAATTGGTTGGTATATTTGTTGTACAGATAAATGAAGGAAAACTTAGTTGCTAAGAAATGAAGTGGGTCACCAATGGAAATTTATATCCCAAAAAGTTACTAGTCAAACTGTAGCCTAAGCAAGAGGGAACAATTTCGGGTGAATCACCTCCCTCCGTGGCAGCCAATTGTTTATGCTAGCTAACAAGCCAATTATCATTTGGTCCTATCCCTTTTGTTCCAGCCGACCTTGGAGGCTTATAAAAGGCTACAAACATTTAGTTCCAGTAACTAACTCTCACCAAACGTCCATGTTTCCTCCCATCCGTACATAGCCTGAAATAATGATATCTTGTGTACGATGTCGATTTGGTTCGCGATGCTTGGGTGTTTTTATGAACCGACTCCTTAGGGTCGACATGCTTGAGGTGTAGATCAATTTTATCGGGAGACAGGATGTTGCACCAATAATTTTTGGTATTGGGTTTTATTGTAATTTGAGGTAAGAGAGACTATGCAGTACTGATTCCGTGTCATTTTTATCACGTGATTGTTTCTAAAATATTCCGTATCTTAAAATATGATTTGGTGTTATTTGTTATTGTTTCATCTTATTTATCAAATGGATTTCGAAATAATTCGTTTTTATTGATTTACCGTGATTTATAGTGATTTTATGATTTGGTTAAAAGCATGATTATGTTGAATAGTTTACTGATACTAGTCGGTGTATCGGTCTCAGTGTGCATCGTTACAGTTGTTATTGTTTGGTTGGTTGCCCAGAGGACTGGGTGCCAATGATTGAGATGTATATGAGTTCCATATTTTGCCACTGAACCCAAGCCCGATAGTATACTAGACTGTGATATATGATTGAGCAGTATCTTTTGATGCTTCGAGCATGTATACCGTGTTTCGTTCTTTGAACGTTCATTTTCCAAGAGCATGATTTTATTGATTTATGGGTTATTGTCCATAGTTTCATTTCATGGGCAAAGTGATATTTAAATTGTATGTCTCTGTTCTATTCTGTGGTATTGTATATCCCCTCCCTTGCTGGGCTCACAAGCTCACCCCCACCAGTTATTTGAGTTTTGCAGGTTTGATTTGATTAGAGTACGCAGCGGAAGTGTGGCTAGCTGTGAGGTGGGGTAGAGAGCGAGCCTGGTGTGGTTGTTGGAAGACAGTTGTAAATTTTGGGTTTTAATTCAGTTGTATTAGATTTTGTTATATATGAGAATTGGTGTTTTTAAGGAAACATCTAGGTGTTATTTATTTTTCGCTACAAGTTTGAAATACTCTGATATGTTAATATATGGATTTGGAAGCAGGTGGTGACTTCGGGTCACGACATATGCAACTCTTCTCAAGTGCGGAGTAGTTCAACTCGCTGTCCTGCAACTTTCTACTAACAAAGTAAATGGCATTCTCAGCATGAAAGTCTTCCTTTTCTTGTGCCAATATGGCTCCAACCGCAGTGTCTGTGACAGTTAGGTATAATAATAAGCGCTTCAATTTGTGAAGAGGAGCTAGAACTAGTGGACTAGCTAGGTACTCCTTGAATTTTTCAAATGCTTGTTGGCACTCCTCATCCCATTCTCTATCAGTGTCCTTCTTGAGAAGCTTGAACAGAGGTTCGCACATGGATGTCAACTGCTGAATGAAACGACTGATATATTGTAATCGGCCGAAGAAGCCTTTGACTTCACTTGGAGTTGTTGGGTATGGCATATCTATGATGGCTTTGACCTTTGCAGGATCCACTTCAATTTCACTGTCAGTTACCATGAATCCTAAGACCTTTTCTCGGGTGACCCCAAATGTACACTTAGTGGGGTTGAGCTTCATCTGGTACTTGTGCAATCCCTCAAAGAACTTGCGAAGATCTCTCAAATGAGCATCGTCTGCGTCTACCGAATGGATAATCATATCATCTACATACACCTCTACTTCCTTGTGAATCATGTCATGAAAGAGCGTGGTAGCAGCACTTTGGTATGTAGCCCCAGCGTTTTTCAATCCAAAGGGCATGACCGTGTAACAGTAATTTCCCCAAGGGGTGATGAAGGAAGTCTTCTCCTGATCTTTTTCCGCCATCTTGATCTGATTGTAACCGAGCATTCCATCCATAAAAGACCATATTTATGTGAAGCTACTGTGTCTACCAAATTATCGATGTTGGGTAGAGGAAAGTCATCTTTTGGAGATGCTTTGTTGATATCCCGAAAATCCACACAAATCCGAACCTTACCATTCAGCTTCGGCACTGTCACGATATTGGATAACCATATCGGATATTCCACTACCTTGATGAATTTGACCTTCAACTGCTGGATGATTTCTTCCTTGACTTGCAGGGACCATTCAGGCTTGATTCTACAAAGCTTCTGCTTCACCGGCTTGGCGCCAGGGTATAATGGAATCCGATGTTCAACAATCCCTGGATCCAACCCAGGCATATCTTTATACAACCAGGCAAACACATCCTGAAATCTGTAAACAGGCTGATCAACACTGCTCTTTCTTCATCTTTATGTAGCTTCCAATCTTGACCTTTCTGATTTCATTCTTCAGCCCCAGATTGATGGTGGACAAGTCTTCTTGCAGAGTTTCCAATCGCCGCTCCCCTCGTTGCTTGATCATCTTGGCTAATTCAATTAAGAAGTCTTTATCTTTTGGATCCCCATTATTAATCGGATGATTAATCATGTTTTTAATTAATTAATCTTTTAACACATTGGCAACCAAGGAGTACACAGAAACACTTGCATTATCATTAATGAAAGGAAGGGTTACAAGGTTGACTACCTCATCGAGGTCCTCACAGGTGAGATCCTCGATTTTTAGCATCGGGAATAGAACCTATTGATGACCAGTTCTTAACAAAAGGGGAAGAAGGGGGTAAGGTGTATCTAAAGTGCTCCACCAGGTCCTCGGCCTTTAACAGCGGTCCTGTAGTAGTGTACCAGTTTTGAAGCGGATTGTATACCACTGTCTCAAACTCTGTTACTAAGTCCTCTGTGCTATCTGTTACTTCGTCGATCAATCCCAGAAAATTGTCTCGAATGAAGTCTTCTCTGAATAAGACTAGGGCAGAATCTTCCTGATCAATAGTCCATGTGTTCTCGACTGTTACTTCCTTGTAGGAGGTGTCACAAGCGCCAATAATCACTTTTTCTATTTCTTCCACCATGAGGCTGATGTCGTTGAAGATCTCCCAAACGGGGTGCATCTTTTTGCTGTTGTCCATCCATGGCTCAAGGAACATGAGGTAAGCGATGGTTTCTCCATGCTTAATAAAGTATCCATTCAGGGTCTTCCTGTAGAGGTTCATGGGAGGTGCCGTGTACGACTGGTTATTCTGAACTGCTCTATTTCTCTTGCGCTTCTCTTCCATTAATGTTGCTACTTCTACAGGTGTTGGCTTGCATCCCAGTCCAAAAGGTGGTATGCATTTTTGATGTTGTCTTGTACCAGGTTGATTCTGCCTTGCTGACTCTTGCCCAGCCCCAGTCCTGGCATGTAGCCTATATTGCGGATCATGCAATAAGGGACTATCTCTTTAGGTTCCACAACTTTCTTGTAACTGATGCTAGTTTTACCTGTGTGTTTAATCGCATGCACCCTTGCCTGAGGGATTACTTCGAATCTGCTCAAAAAGATGCCAATGTCATCATGCTCAATTCTAGAATAGGAACATCCCCTTTCTCCTTTGATTCCATGAGTTTGTCTGCCAGAATAATGACTATATGATCCTCATGGATGAACTTCACACATTGATGGAGTGATGAAGCTACTTCCTTCACACCATGAATCCACAGACGGCCTAACAGTAGACTAAAAATAGAAAGAATATCTAATACTTGGAACTCGACGCGCATTTCCAACGGGCCAATGGCTAGCATAAGCATTACCACCACGAGCACACATCGACTTGTGTTATCATAGGCTCGCACTGATTACGATGATGGAGCTAAGTCCAAAATCTTCATTCCCAGCTTGGCTAAGGTTACCGTTGGGCAGACATTTAGAGATGAACCATTGTCTACCAGAACCTTCGGTACCTTCTTTTCTTGAACACCAACTGTAATATGCAGCGCATCAACATGGTCGACACCTCCCTTTGGTAAATCAAGGTCAGTGAACATGAGAACATTCCCAAAATGAATGTTTTCAATCATTTGAATCAGCTCGTCGGGAGAGGTCCCGATTGGAATGATAGCCTGACTCAATGACTTGGGAAGGATGTCACGGTGGGTCTTGGAAGAACACAGGAGACCCCAAATAAAAATATTGGCTTGGGTCTTCTTCATCTGAGTGAGGAGAGCGTCTTCAATGTCTTTAGCCCCAGTATCCTTTGTGCTGGTATCAACTTCATTATCTTTTCAGGACGGACCACTCATGCCTTGAGCAGCTTGGTAAGCTCGACCGGATCGAGTGAGATGAGAAATATCGCCTCCTATCTATGAGGCCTTTTTGATGTTATTCACTTGTCCTTGGGAAGTGTCCTGGGCACTAGACAAAATGTCATTCCAAAAGAGCATGTTGCATTCAAAATTTTCCTCTTTCGAAGAGAAAGGGATTAAGAAGTATGACAATGGATCATCGCTGACTTCAAACTCGGCGGGGGAGCTCACCTTTTCTGTTTCAAACTGGATGGTATTGACATGGTTAGCTGGTAGAGGATTGTTCACCACATTAGGCATGGGGTGTGGTTTCTCAATGATTTTGTCATCAATTAGGTTTTGGATAGCTCGCTGGAGCGAGAAGCATTTGCCAGTGAGATGCCCACTAGACTGATGATATTCACAATACTTTGCATGGTCCTATGTGGCAAGCAATGGATTGGGAGGTCTGTAATCTTTAATAGGTTTGAGTACTCCTTGTACTTTCAGCCCCCTAAAAAATAGTGACATAGGAGCGTGCAACTCATCAAAATGCCTATCGTTTTTGCGAAAATTATTTCTTGCACCTCTGTTATTGTTGTTTCCCAATGCATTTACAAACCCATCAGGTGAATAATTGAAAGACATATTCCCATAATTCTGAACAGATGGTACAACTGGCAAAGCTATAGTCGGGATATTCCCTAACATATTCGATATCTAAGATTGCAGAGAAGTTAGCGTAAGGAAGGTAATGCATACGATCAAGATAAATCGGCTGAAGGTTTCTCAAAAAGATCCCGACTTGCTCAGCTGGGTTAGGCCTGTCAAGGGTTTGGGCAATCTTCTTTCTCCACCTTTTGGCATACTCAGAAAATGTCTCATTTTCTCTCTGGGTGCACGAATCGAAATCTCTCCCGTGCTTTTCCCAATTACTATTATCCTTGTACCTTTTTTAAAACTCATCCGCGAGTTTTGTAAGACCCCGACTTTATTTTATTTTATATTGGGTATTAGAATTATTCTAGAGTGCTTTGGGACTTTTTAAAATTTATTTGGATATGTCTTGGGCGCTAGAAGACAGAAAATTTGGATAAGATTAACACCTCGTGCTTGGCTAGAAAAGTCATCATGTTGAAGTTTTTTTCTTGTGGTGACACCTCATGTTTAGGTATTGACTCATCAATAAGAACGATGAGTCATCATTTAAGGCTTTCTCCAGTTACGACACCTCGTGCTATGATTTGATGAGTCGTCGTCTATCTTCGCGACACCTCGTTCTTCCTTCACGATGAGTCGTTGCGTGCATGTGTGACACCTCGCTGCCACATGTCGCAAACTTGGAAAAAGGGTGGTGACTCACCTACTTACCTTAGGCCTATATAAAGGGCTTGAAAATCTTCATTGTTAATATACTTTCACACACAACACACTAAAACACACACTTCTTTCACTTGTTTCACTTCTTGTGGGTGTGAGGCTCATTTGGTGCTCGGGTATTCAGAATTTAGATAAACTGATTTCCATAGAAACGACGTGTTCGACGAATAGATCATTTTTGACGAGGCACGTTTGATGCTCAACTATTCAAAATTTGGATAAACTGATTTTCGTAAAGCGACGTGTTCGACGAGTAGATCATTTTTGGGTAAAGTTTAATTAAGGAAAAGCGCTAGAGGTAAGTTACTAATCCTTTGTTTTTAAATATTGTATGATAGACTAAAAATAGTTCTCATGCTATAGAAGAAAAGTAGTTCATGTACTATTTCTAAAAGTTGAGGTGTAACACTTGTATGGGATAAATGGTTGCTCAAAAGTCTGGATGAACGAACTCCGTAGGAACGATATATTTAATAAGAGAACCCTTTCGAAAGCTTACTTGGGAGGTAAGTTACTAACCCCCTCCTATTTTAAAGTATATGCATGATAAAATAAAGATAGTCTCATGCCATGATTAAATGTGTACTAGTTATTAGCAAGTGATATGATTAGTGGGTATTATATGAAGTGTCCCTAAAATATTAAGGAGACACATTAATAAAGTTATAATGTTATAAATACTATGACATACTATAAAGTGGACATGAAATGATTACGGGATACAAAGTATCACGTCACGAATAAAAGTTAAAGTGATGATAGTAATGAGATCCATTGTAAACCAGAAACAAAGATAATTTAGTAAAGTAATGATAACTGCTTACAGATAAATGTTAAGGGCTATGACATGTGATATGATATATGCAGAGAATAATAGCATGTGTATATGACTAGTAATGTGCTTAGTATTTACAAGCACTACGACAGAGTAATTAATGGCAGATAAACATCTACTTGACCATAGTGATATGTGTTATGTGTAACATGCGCTAAAAGTAAACATTCTGCGTATGTGATTACTATATGCAGCATGTGATTAGTACAAGTAAACATCTACCTGTTCATGAAATTAAAGCATGATAAGAGATAGCAAGTACACATCTACTTGTTTATGATAATGAGAACTAGCCAGTAATTATTGAGAATATGTTGATGCATGTCATACATGATAAAAATCATGATGTACAGTGAAAACTGTAGACAAGTTATACATGATGAAAATCATGATGTACGGTGAAAATCGTAGACAAGTTATACATGATGAAAATCATGATGTACGGTGAAAACCGTAAACAAGTTATACATGATGAAAATCATGATGCACGGTGAACACCGTGGACTTAGTAATGGTCCTACCACTGGCCGTGGTAGAAGGTAGTCCCACTGTCGTAACCAATAGGGTGGCACTGGCATACTACAATCCTAATTGTCATCAGCAAATGAAGGCAATTAGACGCAGGGGAAAGGGCTGCCCACGTAGGTGAAGCCACCCATGAAACAAGTAAAGGTTTTATTCTGGAACTTGCACTGCAATAGCAGCACATGTACATACAGGAAAAGTAAGATGGAAAGTAAAGAAGGATGTTGAGGCATATCTCGATGCTAATAAGAGTACTGTAAGTTATCTGTTATATGCTAGCCATGCATGTCGGTTGGTCGCGGTCTCCAATTGGTATGGGACGGTTGGCGGCTGCTGAGCCTCTGGTATTGCATAGTATTATAATGTGCTTCCATATATATGAGGTGGTCGCGGTCTCCAACTGGTATAGGACGGTTGCCGGTAGTTGAGCCTATCATGCGTATGGAATTATCTGCTGTTATGATATATTATTTTTAACATAATGTATGATCACATGCCATGCAATTGCATTTAGTAACTTGCTGAGTCTTTAACTCACTCTGTGTTTGTTTGTTTTCCTGAGGTTGGTAAGCAGATAGAGCAGACGATGTGGGATATACTAGAAGGGATTTGTTAAGATGCTGTTCAGGACAATAGCTCTATAGAGCTATGTAACGGTGGGATAGATATGATTGTTAAGGCTACGTGGCATAGCTACGTATATACGATTAGTAGTTGGAACAAGTTGTCATGCCTTTACGCCAAACTGTGTAACTCTGATCAAATTGTTATAAGATGTTTCGAGATCAATGACTCGAGACAGTCATGTCTGAGATGTTGGCTTGAGTATATAGATAAGCTCCAATTTTTAGCAGAACTTTCACTGCTAATCATTATTACATAATCTAGACCACGCACCGACTCTAGAGTCTGTATTGGATTTTGGGTCAAGGCGTGACAAGTTTATCCTTAGTAGCAATCATAGTGCTGTCCACAGACATCAACCATTGCTTGGCAGCCCCAATTAAAGTTCAGTGAAAATTGGAGGCCATTGCTTCGAAGCTTGCCCCTCTTTGTTGCATAGCATGGACGTAAGACCTAAGATGGGCAATGGGGCATCCTGTCCCATCGAACTTCTCGATATCAGGCATTTTAAATTTTGGTGGTAAAATGGCAGCAGGCTACAGTGTTATTGCTCGGGCTATAAATGCATCTTTGTTCAAAACTTTCAGAACCATATCTTTCAATTCTATGATTTCACCTTTGTTTGCAAGTTCAGCATCGTTGGTATCAACCATAACTGTGCCCGAGAACTATCCTACCGGAGAAACTGGGTAAGGTGATGCATAGCCAGCAAATAGATAGATTGGTTTGGCTGAAGGCTGAGGGTTGTAACTGTTTGAGTTTAAGTATGGGCTATCCTGGATTGGATTGGTCATGTAGAATGGGAATGCATTTGGATCTGGGAAAGGAATGTTGGTAGGCGGAGATGTGATGTGAGTTGTAAGAGGTGTGGTAGTGTTTTGGATTGGGATTGTGATAGTCTGAGACTACTAATGGATGTTTGGATCGGCATTTAGCTGAGGAGGGCGAATGTGTTAGGGTAAGATGGGTAAGTGTTTGGATATGGGGGATATGGATATGGAGAATAGGTATGCGGTTATGTAGAGTAGGTGTTTGGATTGGGCAAACTTACATTCACGCTTGAGGGTGATGGGTCAACAGTTCCTGTAAAATAGGTAAAGTCCTGTTATCAACCCCTTGACCTTGGATAAGGGATGAAAACCTATTGATCATGGTTTCCATGTTTTGGTCCATCCACCGTTGCATTTCTGGGGTTGGAGTGTATCCTAGAGCTCTTGTGTCATGTCCTGCAGAAGTGCTATCTTCTTGATCGGCCATTTGATTCAAATGTAGACTTTCTGTACTTGACTCTGAATTCAAACTCAATTTTCTTGTCAATTTCCCAGTGCTAGTCCTTCTCCAATTCAAGGCCAAGTTTCTGAAAGGTTGGGGTATGGGTAGGAGTCAGGTTCTGAAAGTGTTTCTGGCTACAGCATAATTTTAATTGTTCCTCTTTTCCTTTGGGGATGACTCACCCTATGATGGTTAGACAAGAGTGACTATGCTTTGTTTTGACTTGTGATCCGTTCCTGGAACAGTGGATTCTCTCGCCAGAATATAGAACCTTCGTTTTCCACCTATGTTTTGACTTCCCAAGATTAGACAGATCTCAGGCGAAGGGCCTATATCCTCTTCAGGATCCACCATTTGAATTGTCTAGGCATATGTCACTGACCCCTTTATCAATCCTATGCATAAGGACTTTGCTTGTCGACCTTTTGATCACGATGATTCTCTTTTGGGAGAGTATGACTCTTTTTTTATTTGTTTGGTGTTTTATTTCTCAACATCATTCTATTTCTTTGCTGTGATCAAACAGACTCTTTTGTCAGTCGACGACTCTTTTTTTATTTGATTTTGATTTCTTTTGTCTTTTTCTATAGGAATGACAAAGTATGTTTGTGAGAATAAGAACCAACCAGTCTTTTTGAAGTATCCTAGAAATCTATATGAATTACGCGTGGCTATGCAAGGCTAGGATGGCTTACTTCTCGGGGGACGATTAGTAATCGCGCAAAAAGGGATAGTGTCGGCTGAAGGAATGCTAGGCGCATGACTTACCCAGTTTCACTTCCACGTGGCTATACCAGGGTTTGAAGCTTGACAACAGTTCAGAATAAATGAGTGCGCGGTGTCTAAGAGACTCTTTTTACAATTTAAAAAATAGAAGTGAGACAGGTATATACAGAATAAAAGGGAAATATGTCCATTTTTTCTGATTCATATGATGTAGATTGTGTTTTGTTAGTAGTTGAAATCAGCAGGAAAGGAAACATGTTCTATTTCTAATTAATACATTTGTGTCCTATTTCACAAAATGAAAAAGACATAAGTGATTGTACAAATGAATAATGGGCATTGATGTCCGAATAAATGTACAAATAATAAATGAATGAATTTGTACCTGCAGGAGTTAGAGTAGTATATAAAATAACATTTTAGTCATGTTATAAAAATCAAACAAACTCGCGATATTTAAATATATGAGCATGTAATCATGTATAAAAAAATGAGTCTGGCTCTCTTTTTCACTTATTTAAAAACAAATATCCCCAGCAGAGTCGCCACTGTGAGCGCCCCGATCCGCAGATCGTTCCCTCGGGCCTTTTTTTCTCATGGACCTCCCTCTGTGATTTGTGTTCGATAAACGCCAAAACACGTTTATTTAAAAAAAAACAGAGTCGCCACTCTCGTTTATAAAGTAAACGGGAGAAAAACTAAGATTGTGGGTTCGGGGGCCAAGTTACATTTTGGGAAGGTTTTACGCACCCATCTCGCCCTTTCGGTCTCTACACATTTGCATGCTCATATTTAAATATCGCAGGTTTGTTATTTTTATGTGAATGGAAATGTATTACAGAGTATTCATATCCCCGTTTACAATGTACAAATATAATACATGTATTTACATATCAAACGTATTGAAATAAATGTGTATATGCTTCAAATATATTTATTTACATATTAAATGGATTAACAAATGGAAGGGGTTACCTTCTGTCATTTTACAGAATTCGGACCAAGTTCTAGGTCGTTATATTATTTTGGATCAAGCTAGCTCGTAGCCTGACCGCTATGCTTCCACTGCTACCGATACGAGGAAAGGAAGACTTATGTTTTTGTATTTGTGTTGTGTATTTGTGTGTGTATGTGAAAGTGGAGAGTTTGAGAACTCTTTCTTTCTTTCTTTCTTCTCTTCTGTCTGAGAGAGAGAATTGAGGGAGTGTATTTGTTGTTTTTTTTTTCTTTTTTTCTTGTTGTTGTGTTGTGAGAGTTGGGAGCTCTTATATAGGGGGAGTTAGGAAAGATATTTCCCGTTACTCTCTGGCCCAAGTTTGGACGAAGCTTCCTTTGTGCCTTCAAAGTCTTCAGGAGCCGGTGGCTTGACTTGTGAGGCAATTGCTGGTTTAGTGCGCGGCGTACCTGGCATGGTGCCCACGCACCAAACCCTGTTTGGGTGTTTCAGTGCACTAAGCAAGGCTTCAGCGCACCAAAACTAATTTTTGGCTTTTTTCAGGCTTTGTGTTTTGCACTTTAGCCCTTCTAAGCTGTGTATCTTCAGTCTGGACCCTTGATGTTGATCTAACTGAAGTTTGTTTGCGTTAGCGGAGGTCGTTAGTCCTGTTTGATAAGTTGTTTCCTGAAATGATCATAGAAACAAGTGTTAGTCCATTTCTAAATAAACAATTGTTTATAGGACAATTTGTATAATGTAGGTGTACGAATTTTGGGTGTTTACACGGAGGCATATAAAAGAATAATATCTCCTCAATATCTTTGTAATTATATTTGGTATATAATTCCTATTAGTTAGGTCTTCTAGTTAATATTGTATTCGTAATTGTTAATGTATTCCTAATTCTTATAGGTTAGCTTGTAACCCAAGATTGTAACTTTATAAATATGTACCCATAATCAATGGAAATGTTATGCCATTATTCACAAATATTATTAATTCCTACATGATATGCGTATCCATATTGCTATACAACAATTGAACGATCTTATTTCATTTTTCAAAAAAATATAGGAAAGACGTATTTGAAAATGATATAATTTCTACCAAAGAAATTGCTATTGAAGTGAATATAGAACCTAAGTTCCGTGAAAAATATACTTTTCATAGAAAGAAACAATTTGATGAAATTATTAACAATGAAATGTAAGATCTTCTGAATAATCATTTAAAGTTGATTAGTTTTTGTTCATAATTATATATAAATCAATTACTTCATTTCAAAGTAGATTTGAACAATTTAAAATGTATCAATATATTTTTGATTTTCTATTTATCATTGGGAAATTAAGGTCAATAGATAATGAAAATGTATAAGAAAATTTTCTTAACCTTGAACTTTCATTAAAACATAATGACAACTTTGATATTGATGGATTACATTTATTTGATTTTAACAAAAATCATACAAGTGTAAAAATGATACACCAATTAACATACTTTATTATATAATAATACTTGATTCTTTTTCAAATGCGTATATTGCTTATAGAATAATGTTAATGATTTTCATAGCTGTTACTTCGGTAGAATGAAGTTTTTCAAAACTACAATTTATAAAATCATATCTAAGATCGACAATGTCTCAAAACAAATTAAGTGGACTAGTTTTATTCGATTGAAAAAGAATTGTTAAATGAAATTGATTACAATAATTTAATAAATCATTTTGCATCCACAAAAGCACGAAAGATAAACTTTAAATAAAAATATAATTATTTTAGTAAAAAATTATTTGTTTTAGGCCTCACTTTAGAATTCACGTTAGGCCTCCATAAGTGTTGTGCCGGCCCTATAACCCCCATTCTTCCAAGTTCCAAGATTGAATCATCATTCTTTTTTTGGGAAATTGCAGGTCGGCCACCTTTCTCAAGTTTTTAACCGCTCCAGTACACACTTCTTTGTTTATAATCAGCGAAAGACACTTTGATAATATTGTTCCTTAAATGCCCCGCAATAACATATGCGATAGCTTCTTCCTAAAATTTCTCCGATGAATTTTCTTTTTTTCTTAAAATTTCTCCAGTAAATCTTCCCAATAACTCCTTCATAACATTTCTCTGGTGAATCTTCCTTTCTTCCTAAATTTTCTCTTGTGAATCTCTGTTTCCATTTCAATAGCTTGTGGCGAAGAAGTTGATTTTCGTGAATATAGGAGGTGATCAATTGCCGGGAGTCAAGGCTATCTAACTTGGGAGATAAATGTGAAGAAACAGAGTGAGAGAAAAATCAAAGTCGATGCATCCCGATGCACAAACTGGTGCATTGCGATGCATGATTTTGAATTATGTTTCCATCGCGATGCATGATTTTTGAATTGCGATGCATGAAACTTCTTTTTAAAATTTCTCCGGTGAATCTTCCCTTCCACTCCAATAGCTTATAGCGATATACGATAGTTTCTTCCGAAAATTTCTTCAATAAATCTTCCTTCCTAAATTTCTCTGGTAAATCTTTCTTTCCATTCCAATCCAATATTTTATAGCGAAGAAAGTCGATTTTCGTGGACATACGGGGTGATCAACTACTTGTAGATATCTTCTTCGTAAAAATTTCTCTGGTGAATCTTACTTCCTAAAATTTTTTCGATAAATCTTCCTTTTCATTCCATTCCAATAGCTTATAGTGAAGAAAGCTGATTTTCCTGGATTCTGAATTGTGATGCATGATTTTTTAATTGTGATACATAAACTATGATGCATTCCGATACACAAATAGACCGGTCTGAAGTTTACGCAAGTAAATGGATGCATCGCAATGCAGAAATTGATGCATTCCATTGCATCGACTTTGAATCGCGATGGAGCGCGTGTCTGATCAAATTTTATTAATAGCATTTCTGTCATGTCGCCCCAAAAGTGCCTTTTTCTAATTTTAAAAAAGTATGATAGACTGGAGCGATTACAAATATCTAAAAAAGAACCGACATGTAATTCATAGTCTTTTTTTTGGGACAAGGCCATCTCTCAATCCAAGCACGAAAAAGAGCTAAAAACATAGACTTGTTATAAAAGATAAGAAAGTACACTAAAGATGTAGATGAAATAAAATAATTTTATTTCTAGGAGCAGTGTATAATACAAGTCGAGGGAAGGGAGAATGAACTCTTCAGGAGTAAGTAAAAATGAAAACGTGAGCTTGCTATTTATAGTCGGGCGATACTTCTTCATTAAGCTTCATAAAACTTCTTTTCTAAGCTTCCCAAAAGCTTCCTCAGTAAGCTTCGTAAAGCTTCTCTAAAGCTTCCTCAGTAAGCTTTGTAAAACTTCTCCAATAAGCTTCCCTAAAGCTTCCTTAGTAAGCTTCGTAAAGCTTATCCAGTAAGCTTTCCTAAAGCTTCCTCAGTAAGCTTCGTAAAGCTTCCTCGGTAAGCTTTGTCATATGGCTTCTCTTGTAAGCTTCTATTAATTAGCTTCTGGCCAAAAGGACATCCACAAAATATATATTATAACACTCCCCCTTGGATGTCCGTTGCCAAGGAACATGCATCTTTAAAACCTTACTAGAAAAAAACCCAATGGGACAAAAAAAAAAACTCTAATGAAGGAAAAAGAGTACATGATTCCTTTGCACTAAAATGCTCCCCCTGGGAATAATATTGCTCAAGATCCTTCAGTCGATGCATTCCGATATTATATACCAATTTCTCAAACCTTGAAGTTGGTAATAATTTTGTGAGCAAGTCTGCCAGATTGTCACTTGAACGAATTTGTTGAATGTCTATATTGTAAGACCCTGACTTTATTTTATCTTATATTAGGTATTAGAATCATTCTAGAGTGCTTTGAGATTTTTTAAAAATTTATTTGGATATGTCTTGGGCGCTAGAAGACAGAAACTTTAGATAAGATTGAAAGTTGGATAGGTATCACGAAAGGATAAGAAGGAATAAAAAGATAAGATCAAAGGAATGGATAAGAATGGAACATGATAAGAATGAAAGAGGATAAGAACAAGGTAAATTGGATAAGGTTGAGTGGAAAAGGATAAGATCAAGATTTAGATAGGAATGATGAGTCAAAGGATAAGATCATAACAAGATAAGATCAAACAAGTGGATAAAGATGAAATTGGATAAGTTTAACACCTCGTGCTTGGCTAGATAAGTCATTATTTTGGAGTTCTTCCTTGTGATGACACCTCATGCTTATGTATGACTCATCAACATGACTGATAAGTCATCATTTAAGGTTTTTCTTACGCTGCCACTTGTCGCAATCTGAGCCTTTGAGTGCTGACTCACCTTGGGAGGTATCTTGGAGGCTAACTAATAAAGGCGCTTATATAAAGGATGAAAGATTAATGTTTTCACATACTTTCACACACTAAAAATACACACTTTTTTCACTTCTCTCGGGTGTGAGGCTCATTTGGTGCTCGGGTATTCAGAATTTGGACAAACTGATTTCCGTAGAAGAGACGTGTTCGACGAGTAGATCATTTCCGGTAAAGTTTAATTAAGGAAAAGCGCTAGAGGTAAGTTACTAAACCCTCGTCTTTAAATATTGCATGATAGACTAAAAATAGTTCGCATGCTATAGAAGACAAGTAGTTCATATACTATTTGTAAAAGTTGATGGGTAACATTTGCTTGGGATAAATGGATGATCAAAGTTTGGACGAACCAACTCTGTGAGAGCAATATATTTGATAATAGAACCCTTTCAAAAGCTTACTTGGGAGGTAAGTACCCCTCCTATTTAAAGTATATGCATGATAAACTAAAGATAGTCTCATGCCATGATTAAAGGTGTACTAGTTATTAGCAAGTTCTATTGGTTGATGACTCTAATAGAGTCGAATATGATTAGTGGGTATCATATGAAGTGTTCCTAAAATATTAGGGAGACACATTAATAATGTTATAATGTCATAAATACTATGACATATACAGTAAAGTGTACATGGAATGAGTACGTAATACAAAGTATCACGTCACGAATAAAAGTTAAAATGATGATAGTAATGGGATTCATTGTATACCAGGAACAAAGATAGTTCAGTAAAGTAATGGTAGCTACTTATAGATAAACGTTAGCACTATGACATGTGATATGATATGTGTAAAGAGTAAATGACATGTATATGAGAGCAGTAATGTGCTCAGAGAAATTAATGGCAAGTAAACATCTACTTGATCATAATGATATGTGTTAAATATATATGAGTAACATGCGCTAAAAGTAAATATTCTGGGTATGTGATTATTATATGCGGCATGTGATTAATACAAGTAAACATCTACTTGTTCATAAAGTTAAAGCAAGATAAGAGATGATAGAAGTAAACATCTACTTGTTTGTGATAATAAGAACCAGCAGTAGTTACTGGGAAATGTATTGATACATGAAATACATGATGAAAATCATGATGTACGGTGAAAACCGTGGACAAGTTAAACATGATGAAAATTATGATGCACGGTGAAAACCATGGACAAGTTATACATGATGAAAATCATGATGCACGGTGAAAACTGTGGACAAGTTATACATGATGAAACTCATGATGCACGGTGAAAACCGTGGACTTAGTAATGGTCCTACCACCGGCCATGGTAGAGGGTAGCTCACTATCGTAACCAATAGGGTGACACTGGTATGCTACGACCCTGGTTGTCGTCTGTAGCCGACGGCAATTAGAGGCGTGGGAAAGGGCTGCCCATTGAGGTGAAGTCACCTATGGTGCCAATCATGTGGAAAGGGCTGCCCATAGAGGTGAAGCCGCCCATGAAACCCAAACTAGTTATCCATGTGAAAAGGGTCGCCCGTTGAGGTGGAGCCACCCATGGTACCAATCATGAGGAAAGAGCTTCCCGTAGAGGTGGAGCCACCCATGAAATAAGTAAAGGTTTTCATTCAGGAACTTACACTGCAATAGCAGCACATGTACATATAGGAAGAGTAAGATGAAAAGTAAAGAAGAATGTTGAGGCATATCTCGACACTAATAAGAGTACTGTAAGTTATCTGTTATATGTTAGCCACGTATGTCAGTTGGTCGTGGTCTCCAACTGGTATGGAATGGTTGGCGGCTGCTGAGCCTCTGATATTGCATGGTATTATAATGTGCTTTCATATGTATGAGGTGGTCGTGGTTTCCAACTGGTATGGGACGGTTGGCAGCAGCTGAGCCTATCATGCATATAAAATTATCTGTTGTTATGATATACTGCTTTTAACATGCTGCATGATCACATTGTTTGTTTGTTTTCCTGAGGTTGGTAAGCAGATAGAGCAGACGCTGTGGGATATACTAAAAGGGATTTGTTGAGATGTTGTTCAGGACAATAGCTCTATAGAGCTATGTAGCGGTGGGATAGATACGATTGTTAAGGTTACGTGGCATATCTACGTATGTATGATTAGTGGTTGGCACAAGTTGTTGTGCCATTACACCCAGCTGTGTAACTCTAATCAAGTTGTTATAAGATGTTTCGAGATCAATGACTCGAGACAGAAATATATGAGATGTTGGCTTGAGTAAATAGATGAGCTCCAATTTTTAGCAGAACTTTCACTGCTAATTATTGTTACAAAATCCAAAAAATGCATCAACCCGGGTGTTTGTATAGGATCTCGGGTCGGGGCATTACATATGCCACCATTCTTCTGGAGATTATGAGGGAAGAAAAACTTTGGTGAAATGTGTTTTGTTCTATCTCCTTTTATATATCTTTCCTTCAGTTGAGCTAAGCATGCAACATTATCTTCAAATAAGGTTGTTGATCCTTCATTTTCTGAAACTAACCCACATGTATGTCGAATGTGTTGAATAATTGATCTTAGCCAAACACATTCTCGGCTTGTCTCATGGATTACTATTATTTTGGCATGATTTGAAGAAGTGGCAGCTAATGTTTGTTTGGCAGATTGCCATGGTATAGTTGTACCACCAATTGTAAATAAGTAGCCTGTTTGAGATTGAGCCTTGTGAGGATCAGATAAATACCCTGCATCTGCATAGCCAATAAGTTATGATCCAAAATCATATGGATAAAATAAACCCATACCAGTCGTTCTTCGGAGATAACAAAGTACATGCTTAATTCCATTCCAATGTCTTCAGGTTGGATTGGAACTATATCTTGCTAATAGATTGACAGAGAATGCAATGTCCAGCCTTGTATTATTATCCAGATACATTAGTGCCCCAATTGCACTCAGATATGGTACTTTCGGACCGACAAATTCTTCGTTATCCTCTCGAGGTCGAAACATGTCCTTTTTCACATCAAGTGATTGAACAACCATTGGGGGTACTTAATGGATGTGCTTTGTTCATGTAAAAACGTTTTAGGACTTTTTTCTGTATAAGTTGATTGATGAATAAGGATACCTTTATTTAAGTGCTCGATCTGCAGGCCGAGACAAAATCTGGTTTTCCCTAGATCTTTCATCTCAAATTCCTTCCTTAAATAATTAACTGCTATCAGAAGTTCTTCAGAACTCCCAATAATGTTAAGATCATCAACATACACAGCAATTATGACAAATCCTGAAGTGAATTTTCTTATGAAAAACACATGGACAAATAGGATCATTCTTGTATCCTTCTTTTACCAAATATTCACTGAGACGATTATATCACATTCGTTCAGATTGTTTTAACCCAAACAAAGATCTTTGTAATTTAAATGAATAAACTTCCCAGGAGTTTGAATTGCATGCTTCAGGCATGTTGAATCCTTCAGTGATCTCATATAAATATTATTATCAAGTTTGTCATTGTAGTGACAATATTCATTAAACGCATATTAAGCTTTTCATATATTGTCAGATTAATGAGATATTGAAATGTAATTGCATCCACCACGGGAGAATATGTCTCCTCATAATTGATTCCAGGTCTTTGCGAAAATGTTTATGCTATGAGTCATACTTTATCTCTTATGATTGTACCTTCCTTATTACATTTTCCCATAAAGACTAATTTATGCATTACTAATTTTACATCCTCAGGTGTACGGACTACAAGTCCAAGAACTTCACTCTTTCCAAGTGAGTTCAATTTTGCTTGAATTGCGTCTTTCTATTTTGGCCAATCATTTTTATATCGACACTTGTCGATACACCTAGGTTCAAGATCCTTGTTATCTTTCATAACATTAAGCGCTATGTTATATGCAAAAATGTTGTCGACAACTATTTTCTCTCAGTTCCATCTTTTCCCGTAATGACATAACTGATTGAGATCGATCTCTTCATTCTCAATAGTTTCAGGTACCTGAACTTCTTCTGGAGTTATTTGATTAGTTATGTCATGGGTCTCGTCAGGAGTTTCAATTACCTCGATGGGGCTCTTTCCATGATTTGCTTCTTTTCTCTTTCGAGGATTTTTGTCTTTGGAACCGATTGGTCTACCACGCTTCAGGTGTACTTTAGACTAATTAGCTACAGAATTAACGGGTTGTCCTGCTGGGACATCAATCTGTATAGGAGCATTTACAGCTAGAATATGTGACATATTTATTCTATTTAGGTCAGTAAATACATCTGGCAATTGATTCGCTATTCGTGGCAAGTGGATTATCTTTTGAACTTCAAGTTCACATTGCTTTATATGAGGATCAAGATTGTAAGATAGTGTACTCCACTTAATGTCCTTTTCCAGCTGATTATTTTCTCCCCCCAACATATATTCTCAATTTTCGTTGGGGTCCCATCTTGGTGCGTTGTGGTGGAGCAATTGGAACATATACCGCACACCCAAAAATTCTTAGATGAGAAATATTTGGCTCCTGACCATAAGTCAATTATAAAGGGGAGAACTTGTGATAACTTGTTGGCATGATACGTATAAGTGTTGCTGCATGTAAAATAACATGCCCCCAAGCAGCAGCAGGCAGCTTTGTTCTCATAAGCAATGGTCTAGCTATTAACTGAAGTCGTTTAATAAACGATTCAGCTAAACCATTCTGTGTATGGAATAGTCATTGAAAGCATGAGATGTAAATTCACCAGCATTATCAAGATGAATTGTCTTGATAGCATAATCTGAAAATTGTGCTCGTAATCGAATTATTTAAGCAAGCAACCTCGCAAACGCTATGTTGTGAGTCGACAATAGACTTACATGTGACTATCTTGTAGATGCATCTACTAAAATCATAAAATATCTAAATGGTCCACATGGGGGGTGAATCGACCCACATATATCACCTTGAATGCGTTCCAAAAACTTTGGAGATTCAACTCCAACTTTAGCTGGTGATGGCTTAATTATTAATTTGCATTGAGAACAAGTAGCACAAAAGAATTCATTAGATTGAAAAATCTTCTGGTTTTTCAATGGATGTTGTTAGGAATATGCCTGTAAATCAGCTGATATATATGTATGCATATTCCAACACAGTGATTTGCTTGTTCCCATTACAACGCATGTTTCACAAGTGGCTAAAAGGGCTGCGTACCGGTTAGTGTGGCAGCTTGTCGAAACAATGCATAGGTCATTAGACTAGGAAGTCTCTGTACATATCCGAGTCTTTGTCCTACCAGAATGATGACAACTTTCATATGGATTAGCTCTTCAATCGCCAGCAGACGTGACCATCGGTAAATGTCTCACCAGCAGACATTTCCTTTAGCTATGATTGCTTATTAGCTATCTCTACATCAACAGTTCTATATCGGCAGATCCCAGTATCCGCCAAAGCCCTTCATCAGAATAACTGCAGAGAAGCTGATTATTCAAGAGAAACATCATGATCATCCGCTATCTCTACACCAGCGGTTCTACATAGCGGATCCCGTATCGGCCAAGTCTTTCATCAGAACAACTGCAGAGAAGCTGAGTGATCACAAGGAACATCGGTCGTCACTCAACACGCTACAAGTCAAAATAGATCCGTTACAAGATCTTTCTGACAAGCCCAGGATACGCATCGATATCTGCGCCTTCATGTTTACTCAGTAGACATTTTCTCTTCTGTGTATTGGTTGCAGTCTTCAAGGCTTCATTTTCACAAAAGACCAAGCACAGTGCGCTGCACTCCAGTCAAAGCATGATACGTCCAAATCGATCAGTGCACCCCAAAGCATGACACGTCCAAATCGATCCGGCTGTTTTGGACCAGCTTCAAGACAAAAGCCTAACTGACGGTCTTTGCCCAACAGATCCAAAAATGTACTCTGATGCATTATGAGATTTAGATCACCAACGGGCAAAAACCTATTCAATGCACCAACGAACACCTCTTCTTCTCTCCAGCCTATATAAGAAGACTCTCATTCTCATCTCAAAATGTAGAAGGTGTGTATGCTTACGCATATGAGAGGTTGTGGTATTGTTCTTCATTTACTCAATCCAAAACCACACCAACAGAGTGAGAAAACACAAGTATAAGAACAAACACTTTGTGTGAGAGAAAAACAGAATTCCAAAAGGCTGAGAAGCTCTGCTTGATCAAAAACTTTATTTTTGATTAGAGTTCTTTCTTCCTTCGAAGAACTCAGTCTCTTCAGTGGCTGCACCTCCATTCTTCAGCAAAGAGACCAAGCATCCTACAGTTCGTTGAAGCCTGACCAAGCTTGAAGATGTCCGATGAAGAGCTAGAGCTTAATAATCCAGATTGCATTCATATCGGCAGACTTATACTACATTATAAGCCGTGTCGATTGTGCAATAAATTGTCATCACTTTTGGCCGAGTGCTTGGCACTCAGTTGTTCAAATACTTGCTATTTGAACAACGCCTAATATTCTCTTCTCACACCTCTCTAACACTACCACTTCTATTGCCCAACCTCTAAGGGTATTAGGAACTGCTAAGGTTAGAGTTCTTATATGAGTCTTCCGGGTATTCCATTTGACTTTCCTTTTACCTCCGGGGAGATTGCTAGGTTAGAGAGTCTAGGTTGATGTACTAAGCATGTTTATTTTTGAGCAAACCTCTGCTGAATCTTAATACAATATACATTATGATACATTCAGCCTTTATTTCTCTTTCCTGTATAATTTCTTTTATCTTGTGCAATCTGGTTGTGGAAAGCAATTGATGCATCTAATATAGATTTTAGTTAACTGCTACGCTTTATTTATAATCAAACTTTTACAGTTACTTTAATCTTGTTTGTTATACTTAAGCTGTTTATTCTTCCGCTGCTCAAACTCTTACTCATCAGCTAAGTTTAACAACGTCTTCCATCTGCATGTTCTACAAATCTGCTGATCAAAGTTGTCTGATATAACAAACATCGGCTAAGCAGTTAGAACTAGGAAGATGACCTAGTTATATTAATCATTTCATCTATCCTTCAACTTAAATGTTAAAATTGGATGAAATTTTTAATATACTATGTATAGGCTATTCACCCCCCCCTCTAGCCTATACACTGAGCACTTCACCCTGGACCTAACAATTGGTATCAGAGCCTGTACTCTGTAAACTTCATTCCAGGTTTAACAACCTGAGAGTTTAGATCCGGCTGCTCAGATTAGATGCATAGTCAAAAGATTAGTTTTCAAAAATTAGTATTTTTAACAAAACTCTTTTGACTTGGAGATCGGGAAGCAATTTTGAAAATGTCTTTACAAATCAAAAATTAGTTTTGTTTTCAAAATATTGTGAGAACAGATTATTATGATGACCATATGGGAAAATCTTTTATATAACAGAAAGTATCTTCTTCAATCGTTATTTTAAAGAGAAGTACCATAGCTAAATAGAGTTTGACTTGCTAAGGATATTGTTCGCTCGCTTTTAAAATATTCTCTAACCTTCAAAAATCATGACATATCCTCAAGCAAATGTATAAATTTCTCTCTTGATGGATGAATTACTTTGATATACTTCTGAAAAACAAGCATCTTGATATAAGGCTAATGATTGTCTCAATCTAACACCTTTTTCGAGAAAGCTTTTGTAATAGAAAGAACTTCATAAGTAACTCAAAGGAAATCATGTTCATGTCATCTCTAAATCACTGTGATTATCAGCTCTCGTTCTAAGGATATCAATGATGAAACTATTCTTCTTCAACAACTATGAGCAGACACGTTCAAAGAGTTTAATGAGAAAGTAACCCCAGTTTCTAATCTCTTGACTTTTTGGGTTACATATATATAAGCTGTATTTTGAATAGTTATTCATTTGTCATGCTTATTAAGTCTCATTTGTATTATTGGAATTCTGGAGCTATTTTTAGCTCATAAATGTTGCTAACAATTTCTCTATGAGTACTTAAGTCAGGAACTCATATGACAAAAGGGTCAAACATGCAACATTACTCTCCATCTGCAGACATTAACATAGCTGCTGACTCATGAAGGATTGCTGATCAATCACTTATATCCTTCACTCACTCAAGGTCAAATCCTTATCCGCTGGACCTCCATACTACTATTCGAGAAATCTACTGATAAGTCCAAGATATTGATGAAGACCACCTCTCACGCATACACAAAACAGGTCAGTTACTGGCTCACAAATGACCTGTACTCATGTCTGCTAAATTGATGTGTTAATATAAATTATCAGACATACTGCATAATAACCTGTCATACTGCGCCTATATTGATATATCTGTTTGCTTGTATGACTTGTCTTATGCAAACGGTTTTCAAAACTCATCAGCACTTTTCATATCGGCTGATCTAAAATGTTTTTAAAAACCCTGCAGTTGGCTGAATTTCAATATCTGCCAACTTACACTTCATAAGCTCAGTTTCATGTGCTGACTTATAGGAGTAAAAACCCTTTAATGACCTACTCTCTCAAGTCTATTAAAGGTGGAGGCACACTTTTCGAAGTCTGACTGCTTCGATTAAAGTTAAGACTATTTTCAAAATCTTGGAAAACGACAAAACATTCATTATCAAATCTTTTCCAAGAATCTTGAGAATATCTAGACTTCACAGCCTATCCCTGCCAAGGCGTGATCAGAAGGAAAACTCAATAGTAAAGCTCCATTATTGAGTGCCTTTCAGTCCAACCTCCTTGAGTTTAAGTAGAGCTCCTTCTTCATCCAATCTCTACTATGAATAAACTCATAAACTGCCTACCGATTACACTAGACACAAAACAATGATTCAAAATTTTCTCAAAATATTACTTAGTTCAAGTCCTAAGAATCGATCAAGTCAATTCCTCAACAACTGGGTATGATGTCTTCATATTCATTCAAAGTTGTTATGATTTTATTTCTGTTACTTCACATGAGCTGATCTAAAATATTCTCAACGACGCATTTTCAAAACCATTCATAAACTGTGAAAACCATTTTCAAAATCTTTCTAATACACAATTACCTTGTTTGAGAAAAATTTTATCAACTCATTTGTACCAGAAATCATTAATTATGTTTCTTCAATCTTATCGTGAAAAATAATTGATGAAAGAATTTTCTTTTGTCTTGTCTGATAATCATAAAAGTTTGTTAACGAGCATGACTTGTATGCTGCAAACCCTGATTATCAGAACACTTAAGAACATGTTTAATCAATTATTTTAAAAAGACAAGATGGAAAGCTATTAATTAATGCCAGCAAAAGTGATTTCAATTCTTCTCTAACTTTTAGTTATCAATCTCATTGATATTCTAAAATGTTTTCAGATGAATCACTGTGAAAATCAGTTAGCATATACCTATCCATCCATTGGAATTTTGCTTGCATACATGAACTTCACAGAGAAGATCCCAGAAAAGAGTTATCAAATGTTTAGGAAGCATTTGATAAATTGCCATGTGCAACAAGTCATCTGGTTATATGTAAGTATGCCGGCCATCACCTCAAAGATGGCTGATGCAGATAATTCAGTTCTACTGAATTAGGTATCTAATAAGGAATTGATGAGGATGACGAACTGCTAATCGCCGCCATCAATCCCCTAGCACATCAAAGGGGATTCATGGTCAAAGCAGTAAATCCTCAGTGCCCATCATTCTTCGGTGCTTTCATAATGACCCGAAGAAGTGAATGTGTTTTGCCTCCCCCGAGAGTTGGAGGAAATGAAAACGGACACTGCCATCTTGATCTTCTTCATAATCCGTGACAGATGACCTCTCATCAAATACTTAGGATTAGGACTTCTTGGACACTACTTTGTAATATATTATTTTCACTCTGAATTGAATCATTATGTATCTTTATCCTGTAATCGGCAGTTTAGTCAAAATTCCAGTTGTATTGTTCTTGTAATCAGCTGATCCCCACTATGTACTGTTCAAAACTATTTGGATTATTGAATACAAGTTTTGCAACTTTCCTTCATGTCTATCTACCTGTCTGAATTCCTCTGATAGCATGAATTGCTGTGTTTTAATTGTGTTGATCTAATTTCTATTCTTCATAATTCTTATACTCTTCTAATGATTGAAGAATTAACCTTAATGAAATGATCACACTGCCTAAACACAAACTCTGCTGATACCCCATCAGCAAACCGTCCTATAAAATCGGCTATACTGAATATCAGTCAGTTATCAATAAGTTAAAATCTTGGCTTTACCCTATCTGATAATTGCCTTTTTCCTTGAATTAAAACATCTCATCATGAGTTAATTCAATGATCTACCTAACATTCTTGCAGTCCAAACATAGGTAGACAGTAGTTACTTAAAGGATGACTTTTATGTCTATTCCTTACCTTTAAGTTATTACAAGTTTATTAATAGAATCTCATACTTCCCCATTCTACACACAAGAAGCAATGACTACAATCAAATCCAGTGTGATCCTTGAGATTGGTAATAAGAAGGCAAGGTTAGCAGTTTCTCCTGATGATTCATCATCTCAGCTAATTTCTAATCAGCAAACAGACTGAATTCAAAAACAATCTGTTGTGCAAAAGGCTGAGAAAAACTTAGATAACTTGACCTACTTCAAAAGATAGCTAGAAATTTTAGGATTCTTAGGAAGGCTGTTGCTCCCATAAGACCAATCCTTCCTCAGGATTGAATGGCTGATATAACCCATGCTGTATATAGTCTATGCCTCACTCTCTTCAACAAGTCTTCTCAAAAATAATCTTTAGCGAAACTCTTCCCATGCTAAGGAATGATAAGACCTGTCGCAAAGAAAGAAGCTCGGACATCACTTCAGGTACACATTCAATATATCACTTGTCTGATTTTTCTTTAAGAAATGTTCTTACAAATTATTATTCCTAACAGATCTTTGCGTCTTATAAATTTTACTATCTGCTAAAGCTTTTCAATTAATCTATAAGGATATTGAACTTATAACCAATCAAACTCATCAAATCCCCAAAACTCAAATTGGTATCAGACAACCCTATTATCAGCTGTTCTTACTTTAGCAGACACCAAATACACACTGCTGATGATAACCACATCCTTAAAATCCCATCGAATTGAATATTTATACAAAATCTTATTGGGATCAAAATTTAACCAAAATCTTAAAACACACTATTATTCAAAGCTAATCATCATATGTGTGTCCTACACAACAGTGGCCTATGGCTCAGGACAAGATATTTAAATCTTCAACTCAGCAGTTGTACCCTGCAGTATCTCAATAAAGGCAAACAAATATTTTAAACTTCTCGTTTAAAAAATAATAATATGTAGACATCTCTCCTAGACTGCCTATATCTTAGCCTTAACCACACTCATCATGATGACATAATCCTAAGTCAGAACATCATTACCAAGTCATTAAATGGATTCACTTACTTAAGCCTCCAAAACGTCCAATCATATTCCTTTAATCAAGAAACCCCTTTATCTTCTCAAAACTTCGAAAAGATGTATAAAATGATAATCTACATTCAAAGCTCACTGGATATATTCATCATCGCTTCTTCATCCTCCCGTCCAACTTTGCAACCGGTGATCCGTCATTACAAAATACTCCAACCTTCATCATGTGTTCACCCAAACGGCTTAACTCTGTGCATCAGTCCATCTCCCATAATGAAATGCGACGGAGAATGATGATCTTCCTAGCCACTCGTCAAGCTATTTCTCAACCAGTGATCCGTTGACCTCGCACAATCAGTCGACGAGTAAGAAATCGCCTGCTAGATCCAAGGAACAGTGTTTCTAATTTCATTCCATGGATTCCTTCATCAAATCCAGTCTCAATCTCTGCAACAACAACCTCTGCAACAACCTCTCTCCTTGTCACCTCAAATGCTCATCTCGAGCAATCTCCGAGTCAGGAGGAGCATCAGCCAACAAACGCAGACACCGCTCCAAATCCAGCAATTTATGATCCCAACAACTAAGACTATAGAACTTCATCAACCTTATTTCATTAAAATGTCTAACTATGTTTCTGCTATCTCTTTTGACTTATCCATGTTATATTTGTAATATGCTTTTGTTCAGATACATTTGCTACTTTATGTTGCTACTATATTTGCAATGTGGATATCTTAATTTATCTCGGTACATACTCCTTCACGTCTGAAACTCAATTTATTACAAACTCAAACATCCTCGCATATGCATGTCATCTTAAGGGTACTATATCCAAATTTTAACTGTCGATCTATTTATTGAAGAGTGTTAAATGTCGTGTATGTCATTCTCTTTAGATGTAAATCTCGTGCATCTAATAAAAGTCAACAATAATATACCTTAAAGGAGGAAACTATATTGAATATTCTACCACTTAACCAATTATCTTATCTGTCTCTCCTATTTTAAAGAATAAAACTTGTCCCATTACATTCTTGTAATACTTCGTTACAAGCAATGGAACAAAATTTCTCATCTTGACATCTCACTCTCCCTATTTGATATGTATTTCTTATACATGACAGCTGTGAATTATACCTTATTCACACACTGAGACTGAAAATTAATTTGATTTGATAAATGACTTGCAACATCAAAAGGTTTTTGATCCACACAGCATACTTAGACTGCCGATATTATCCATATTCTCGGCAGAATTGAAATTAGCTGATCCCATTTCTCTAACGGTAGTATATATATATATATATATATATATATATATATATATATATATATAGAAACAAACTTCATCCCCAGTGTCTGTCATAACAAAAATTCATACCTTATGAGTTAGCATAAGTGTTGGGGTGACCAGCAAGCTCGTGACATTACTTGTGTGAAGATTTAAAGGAAATGGGTTGCGCCTTCCTAAAAGCTATACCATTTGGACTATTAAAGTGAAGAGATTCTTTTATCCATCCAAGAAACATTTAGTTTCTAACATTACATCTTTTACTTTGTCAACTTCCCTCAATATCTAGCTTGTGACCATTAAGGAGGAGAGTTTCTGTAAGATTGACATTATACATACAGAAAATCAAAAAGAATGGTTATTGAGAAAACTCTATAGAAGGCCTCTTATCCAGCTTGTGACCATTAAGGAGAAGAGATTAAAAAAAAAAAAAAAAAAAACATCAAGACTGAGAATAAGAGGAAGAGAGTATAGATGAAAAGAAAATTAGTAAGGATGTGAGACTGTAAAATTGCACATATAGCGAAGTAGTATACTATATGACTATTATAGTACGCTGACTATTATACTACTCTACCTATCATCAACTGTTAAAATCATCAGATACAAGAAAAATATTCTCAAGGCAGTATTATCAATTATATCTCATAATTGCCTAAAATCGTTTCGGTTATTGCTGTGTATTTGCTCTTTCATTTATTGAGTCTGTAAATACTTAGCAATAGGTGACTATACATACGCTATCGCTTGTAAGTTCAACCTAGGGCATGCCTTGATATAAAATGAATATTCATTAGTGGTATGTTATTACTAAGGATTGAACAACTGCTTTAAGAGCTGTATGTATAAGTCAATTGTAGTAATGGCCCCAAGCAAATAGGAGGAGATTGTTAGGAATATGCCTATAAATCAGCTGATATATATGTATGCATATTCCAACACAGTGATTTGCTTGTTCCCATTACAACGCATGTTTCACAAGTGGCTAAAAGGGCTGCGTACCGGTTAGTGTGGCAGCTTGTCGAAACAATGCATAGGTCATTAGACTAGGAAGTCTCTGTACATATCCGAGTCTTTGTCCTACCAGAATGATGACAACTTTCATATGGATTAGCTCTTCAATCGCCAGCAGACGTGACCATCGGCAAATGTCTCACCAGCAGACATTTCCTTTAGCTATGATTGCTTATTAGCTATCTCTACATCAACAGTTCTATATCGGCAGATCCCAGTATCCGCCAAAGCCCTTCATCAGAATAACTGCAGAGAAGCTGATTATTCAAGAGGAACATCATGATCATCCCCTATCTCTACACCAGCAGTTCTACATAGGCAGATCCCAGATCGGCCAAGTCTTTCATCGAACAACTGCAGAAGCGAGTGATCACAAGGAACATCGGTCGTCACTCAACACGCTACAAGTCAAAATAGATCCGTTACAAGATCTTTCTGACAAGCCCAGGATACGCATCGATATCTGCGCCTTCATGTTTACTCAGTAGACATTTCCTCTTCTGTGTATTGGTTGCAGTCTTCAAGGCTTCATTTTCACAAAAGACCAAGCACAGTGCGCTGCACTCCAGTCAAAGCATGATACGTCCAAATCAGTCAGCTGCACCCCAGGCAAAGCATGACACGTCCAAATCAGTCCAGCATGTTTTACGGACCAGCTTCAAGACAAAAGCCTAACTGAAGGTCTTTGCCCAACAGATCCAAAAATGTACTTTGATGCATTATGAGATTCAGATCACCAACGGGCAAAAACCTATTCAATGCACCAACGAACACCTCTTCTTCTCTCCAGCCTATATAAGAAGACTCTCATTCTCATCTCAAAATGTAGAAGGTGTGTATGCTTACGCATATGAGAGGTTGTGGTATTGTTCTTCATTTACTCAATCCAAAACCACACCAACAGAGTGAGAAAACACAAGTGTAAGAACAAACACTTTGTGTGAGAGAAAAACAGAATTCCAAAAGGCTGAGAAGCTCTGCTTGATCAAAAACTTTGTTTTTGATTAGAGTTCTTTCTTCCTTCGAAGAACTCAGTCTCTTCAGTGGCTGCACCTCCATTCTTCAGCAAAGAGACCAAGCATCCTATAGTTCGTTGAAGCCTGACCAAGCTTGAAGATGTCCGATGAAGAGCTAGAGCTTAATAATCCAGATTGCATTCATATCGGCAGACTTATACTACATTATAAGCCGTGTCGATTGTGCAATAAATTGTCATCACTTTTGGCCGAGTGCTTGGCACTCAGTTGTTCAAATACTTGCTATTTGAACAACGCCTAATATTCTCTTCTCACACCTCTCTAACACTAGCACTTCTATTGCCCAACCTCCAAGGGTATTAGGAACTGCTAAGGTTAGAGTTCTTATATGAGTCTTCCGGGTATCCCATTTGACTTTCCTTTTACCTCCGGGGAGATTGTTAGGTTAGAGAGTCTAGGTTGATGTACTAAGCATGTTTGTTTTTGAGCAAACCTCTGCTGAATCTTAATACAATATACATTATGATACATTCAGCCTTTATTTCTCTTTCCTGTATAATTTCTTTTATCTTGTGCAATCTGGTTGTGGAAAGCAATTGATGCATCTAATATAGATTTTAGTTAACTGCTACGCTTTATTTATAATCAAACTTTTACAGTTACTTTAATCTTGTTTGTTATACTTAAGCTGTTTATTCTTCCGCTGCTCAAACTCTTACTCATCAGCTAAGTTTAACAACGTCTTCCATCTGCATGTTCTACAAATCTGCTGATCAAAGTTGTCCGATATAACAAACATCGGCTAAGCAATTAGAACTAGGAAGATGACCTAGTTATATTAATCATTTCATCTATCCTTCAACTTAAATGTTAAAATTGGATGAAGTTTTTAATATACTATGTATAGGCTATTCACCCCCTCCCCTCTAGCCTATACACCGAGCACTTCACCCTGGACCTAACAGATGTCCATGTGAATTTTCAACAATTCTCCGCATCATATTTGATCCGGGATGCCCCAACCGGTCATGCCAAATAGTAAAACCTTTTAAATCAGTAAACTTCTGGTTTACTATCACATGTACTTTAATTGTGTAAATCTTTGTATAATGCAATCTAGAGGAAAATGTATGCAACTTTTTTAGTACACATTTGTTACCCAAATGCAATACTTATAATGAGTAGATATTCCATATCCCTTTAATTTACTGTCTTAATATGATATTCATTACAACGAATATCCTTTAATAAATTTCTTTGAGACTTAATAAATTGCGTTCCTCTAGGTAGTGATATATTAGCTCTTTCGGAGCCTTCGATCATCCTTGTACTACCATATATTGTACTAACATTAACATCATTCCCTATCATATGAGAAAAATATTTTCTTCAGGAGAAATATTTTCTTCAAAATAACAAGACAAATAAAATATAAGAAAACACATATTTTCAGGAAAAAGTTTGATTAGAAACCTAGTGGAACCAAAGGGAACATGACGAAAAACCTGAAATTAAAAACACACTAAAGAAAAATATTATATTAAATAAACCATATAAACTTAATTATTCTGGGTTTCTCCACCACTAAACATGTAATCACCCATTTTCGAATTAAAGAAATCTGACACATCTATGTGTACATGTACTTGTAGATGGATCTTAGTTCATATCATCATCTTGGTAGATAAAATTTGTCTCAACATCTTTTTCTTTCTTTTACATTGATGTTTGATAAAGTTCGGCAAGATGTGTAGGCGTACAACAGGTACGCGACCAGTGTCCTTTCATTCCGCACCTATAACATAAATTTTCCACTTTATTCGAGTGCATATTTTATCTACTTGATAATTTTTCTTTATCATCTTCTCGGTTTAACTACAAGTGGCGAGAGAAATTTTCATCATTCTAGAAGTGATAATCATCATACTTTTGATTATAATTTTTTCTTTTATCACGACCGCAACCACGTATACGGCCACGATCTCGCCCAAAATTATTATATATGCTCGTATTTACATCAAGGAATGGAGTGGAACCAGTTGGGCGAGCTTCATATTTTTTCAATAAGATCTCATTATTTTGCTCAACCACAAGAAACAAATGTGAGGCATAAAAGAATAGAAAATTGCATGAAAGGTAAAAGTAGTATTTAAACTATGGCGGAGAACAAAGGGAGTCGGTTTTAGTCATAGATTGTAGAGAGTGAATCACACTTTTGTACTTGTGCAAGTACTGTACTTGCCAAAGAAAATTATTAGGATGAATTTATGAACTCAACTTCAAATCTTAGTAGTTAAGACTCCCTCCATTTTATCTGTACATCAAAATATTAACCAAGTAATGTGTTATTATTAAAACTATGTATATACTAATTTTCTTACTATCTAGAATAATATTAAAAAAATTGTTCAATATGATAAAACTTAAAGATAACACAACAAGAAAGTATAGAAATCTTACCAATACTATATTTACCTTGACTGCTAAACATACCTCGATTGCTTGTTACTTAGAATTGGAATTATAGAACAAAGTCGTGCTAATAATGTGTTATAAAATATAAAAAAGTAAAGTAAAGATGTAGATAAAATAAATAATTTTATTTTTAGGAATAGTGTATAATACAAGTCGAGAAAAAAAAGAATAAACTCTTCAGGAGTGAGTGAAAATAAAAATATGAGGTTATTATTTATAGTAGGGCAATACTTTTTCGTTAAGCTTCGTAAAAACTTTTTTAGTAAATTTTTCGAAAACTTTCTCAATAAGCATCATAAAGCTCGTCCATTAAATTTCCTTAAAACTTTCGTCTCTAAAACTTTTTCAGTAAGCTTTGCTAAAGTTTTCTCTTCCCTAAGCTTTCTCATTAAGTTTTATAAAGCTTCTCTTTCCCCAATAAACTTTATCGGACGACTTCTCTCGTAATTTAGCCCCTGGACTTGAAAGCTGAACTCATACTTTTCTCAATTTTCTGCCATTTTCTTTCTCTTTTCTTTGACAGCTACTCTTTTCCCACAATTTTTCCGAGTTCTAAGATAATTTTCCTTACTTTTTCTTCTAAAATCACACTTATAAGACTGCATACTCGGTCCAAACAAATACACATTTCTTCTTCTTTTTTATTTGAATTTTACCTCGTTAATCTGTTGAGGTATAAAATTGCATACTAGGTGTTTGTTGTTTTGTCTCAAAGAAAATCTTCCCTTTACTATCTTCCGATAATGTTAATTCTTTCTGATCGAATCAGATATTTAGTCGTCTAATAGTATAATGTTTTGGATCGGATTGAAATATACCTGTATCCGATACACATTGATTCATTGACAGACCTGCATTCTCCCTCTGCTTCTCAGCTCTTCTTAAATAGTTCTACAGATGGTTGACAAATAAGTATCCGAAGATCGTAGTGAACGCTGTGGAAAAGGAAAATCCCCTTATACTGAGAATTCATCTCTACTAACTAGTAGGAGAGAGAGAGATGGGGGTGTCATCGTTCTACAGATGGTTGACAAATAAGTATCCGAATATCGTAGTGAACGCTGTGGAAAACGAAAATCAACAGAAAGGGGAAACAGTCCTGGATACGAGTTTACCGAACCCGAACGGCATTGAGTTTGACTATCTGTATTTGGATATGAATGGGATTATTCATCCTTGCTTCCATCCCGACGATGGTGATTATGTATGCATGTCTCTTCATCTTCCTTCTTTTTAGTTTATTTTTAGTTTACCCTTTATTATAAATGTATATATATATTTATTACTCGCTTTGTTTCAAAAAAAAAAAAAATAGTCCTTCCTACTTATTTGGTTTGTTCTTAAAAATATTCTCATTTTTTAAAAATTACGGAGTAAATTTTAGTGTAATTTAAAGAATAAAAATTGTTATTTACACTCATAAAATTGCTGAGTACACCTAATTACTAAATACACTCCCACTTAATATTTTCAACCCCTTAAAAACTAAGTACACCCCTCCCTAATTTTCTATTATACTTTTAAAAATATTTTTTCCAAAATATTAAATACACCCCACCCCAAACACACCTCACCCCATCCTCCTCCTTCCTGGTACACCCCACTCCCTTCCTCCTCTCTCTCCCGCCCCCTCCCCGCCCCCACAGCCACCTCCTTCCTCCTGCCTTTCCCACTCCCTTCCTCCTCTCTCCCCCCCGCCCTCCCCACCCCCACACAGCCGCACAATTCACTATTGTTGTTTGGCATCCCTACCAAACACCCACAGTGATGTTCGGTAGGGTGCCGAACAGCCAAAAAACAAAAAATAAAAAAGGGTATTTAGGTCTAAATTTATAATAGCATTTTTGCAATTTTTGTTAGGGGGTGTACTCAATAATTTTATGGGTATAAATAGCAATTTTCTTAAAGAATACATGTAAATAAAATTTAAAAAGTTTGAGTTATTAATAAAAAAAAAATTTCGGAACTGAGGGAATTTAATATAAGGACTTCTATTTGACCTTCTATCTTTCAGTCTGTGTCAGTTTTGTGTTTTTTTTTTTTTTTTTAAAGTGTGTGTTTTCGGAAGGAATGGGGAAAGCTTGCATACAAATTACTTTTGTTTTTGTGTGTGCGAGTTTTCTGAAGAAATGGGAAAATCATACAAATCGTTTTATTCTATGTTTGTGTGTGTGTGTGTTTGCTGAAGAAATGGGAAAAGCATACAAATCGTTTTATTCTGTGTGTATTTTTCTGAAGAAATTGGAAAAGCATACTAATCGTTTTAGTTTGTGTGTGCGTGTGTTGGTAGGAAGAAATGTTTAAAACAAAGTACAATTTGCTTTAGTTTGTGTGTGTGTGTGTGTGGGTTGTACGAAGGAATGGGTAAAACAAATACAAGTTGCTTTAGTACTCTGTGTGTGTGTGTGTGTGTGGGTTGTAGGAAGAAATGGGTAAAACAGATACAAGTTGCCTTAGTACTCTGTGTGTGTGTGTGGGTTGTATGAAGAAATGGGTAAAACAAATACAAATTGCTTTAGTTTGTGTGGGCGTCTGTGTTTTCTGAAGAAATGGGAAGCATACAAATTGTTCTAATTTGTGTGTGTATACATTCTGTTTCGTAGCCTCAATTTTCGTCTCTGAACTTATATTGTTGTGTCGTGACTCGTGAAGCTAATCCCTCCGATAACATTTGAGCAAGTGTTCGAGAATATATTTCAGTACATTGATAGGCTTTTCAATATTGTCCGGCCCCGGAAGCTTCTCTACATGGCCATTGGTGAGCAAATTAATTTGTTTTTATCAACCAAACTCTATTACTCCCTCTGTCCCGATAAATGTTTCTAACTGATAAAACACAGGAATTAAGAAATATAATTAATGATGTGCTGTAAAATATGCTACGACGATAATACCTATCAACATTAATTGAGTTCAATTATTCTAAATAATTGAGTTTTTTTTTTGGATGTGTTATATTAAATAAAGTTTTAAAGATATATTAGAAATAATGGTAGAAAATAAGTAGATCAAAAGTTTTAAGGAAAATTAGTTGGGACATTCGAAAATAGAAAGTAAAATATTTATTCAGTACAGAGGGAGTACTAATATTCTTGGCTTATCATTAAATGGAACATCAAAAAGAGATTTGGCAGTGGAAGTAGACACCGTGTTATTGTATCCAATATTACCTTCCTAGTGTTAATTTGTAATATTGAGAATTCAAGAAGAAAAGTGATGGAATCTCTCATTAATTAAATGCACATAATGAACATGTTTTTATCAGTTAATAGCACAGACGGTTTAATTATCGTGTGCAGATGGAGTAGCGCCAAGGGCGAAAATGAACCAGCAAAGAGTCCGACGGTTCAGAACAGCCAAAGACAATGAAATCGTGGTGGGTTTTCTACTCTATTTTATTTGCTTAAATTTTTTCTACCTGTTTTTTGATTCTGTTTTGTTATTCCATGGCCACAATGCTTGTCTTGCTTATTAGTTTTTGCTAGAAGATGATTTACATTTTTTCTTTACTTTACTCTTAAACAAGTGTGCATAGAGTAGATGACATATATATTCATTTGCACGAAATCTAGGAAGCCAAGGAAGACCGATTGAGAAAACTTTATGAAATTGAAGGGAAAGAAGTTCTTCCTAAAGAGGAATCAGAAGTCTCTGATTCCAATGTTATTACTCCAGGAACTCTCTTCATGTATCAGTTGTCAAAAGAACTCCAAAACTACATCCGCCTCCGCATGACAAATGATCCAGGATGGGCAGCGATTAAGGTTCATTAATATGAATGTTTTAGTTTTGTAGTGTTTGTTTCACACATCACTTTTGATAAGATTGAATGTTGTGGTTTATTGTGGACATTGCTTACTATGGTTTTCTCTTTTTGTGTTAGGTAATTTTGTCTGATTCTAATGTTCCTGGTGAAGGGGAACACAAGATTATGTCTTTTATACGGCTACAACGTACTTTTCCCGGCTACGACCCCAATACACAGCATTGCTTGTATGGCCTGGTAATTAAATTTGCCCTTCTTATTAAATCTTAGGATGAAAAGTTGGAGCTTGAAGGGTGCAATATATTTGTATCGCTACCCTCAGAGTGTCACTTTCTTTTTCAAGATATTCTGACTTGGGTAGTTCCTATTTTATAGTTAAAGTTCATAACTTCCATGACATTCTAGCAGTAACCCTAATGCGTTGAGTAGACAAATTAGGATACTAGTGGGAAGATAGAGGCAATGATGCTTTCAAGGCATGTATTCCTCACAAATGTTTTGACTTTTTAAAATTGAACTCAAGAATGGAGTATATTATGGGCATGTTTTTCTTGTTGAGACTGTAAACCCATATTTGGTAAAATCAAGCTTTGTGATCGACATATATACAAGGATTCTCGGGCGACACCTCTCACAATCTAATTGGTTTTGAGAGATGAACTCCAGATTTTAAGATAGACTTTAAGATGGTATTAGAGGAGGCGCGCGTGTTGAGACTCTAAACACACATCGGGTAAAATCAAGCCTTGCAACAATATATAAGGATCCTTACTTTTATAAATCATTACAAAATAAAAAATAATAAAAAACCCTGAAACAAAGCTACTCGTTGTGAAGTCAAACACGGCCTATATATTTTCCCTTCCATTTTGTTTCATTTCTTCTAAACTCTGGCTTGTTGTTATTTCCATTTGCAGGATGCAGACCTGATAATGCTAGCACTGGCTACACATGAAATCCATTTTTCTATCTTGAGAGAGGTGAATTTAGACATATTTTGATCTTTTCAAGGTTTCTTCTTAGCATGCCTACACATTAATGCCAAAGCAAGTATTTGATGATGTGCTCTCACAATGGTTCCTCTCCAACTACTGTTGCTAATCTTTCTGGCTCAGTGATTTTCTTTTTTAGTCCGCATATCTAGTAACTTTCTTATTTTGGCAATCCAAGCGACAAATGAAACATATTGCATCTTTAACTTCTGATTCTAGGATGTGCTGGTAAATGTCCAGCAACCGATCCGTGTATCAGCTTTGGAAATTGGCCTTGGAGAAATGGAAACCAGTTTGGAAAAGTCACCAGGCTGGTTTAAACATGTTTGAGTCTCCTAGAAGCTGCCTCTATTCTTCATATACTTACAGAAGCCTTTGTAGTAGTCTTTTGCATCTTCATTTGTGTTCCATAATTTTGTTATCTACTATTATAATGGTTACCTGAATGCTGTACTTTCTCTTCCTTTTCCTTTGCAGTATGTTTTGAAGCAAGAGTTGAAACAAAGTGCTGAAGGAGAGTCTTCTTCAAGAACTAACTCAGTCGCTAGAACAAAACGTTTGGCCAAGAAACCATATCAGGTTATCTGGTGATTCTGTTTTGGCTAACTCCTATTTAGGGTTTATGGTTAGTTAATGTTGGCGTTTCATTTTTTGTTGCAGTTTTTACATGTTTGGATTTTGAGAGACTACTTGGAGCTTGATCTGAAAATCACCAATCCCCCCGAGAAATTTGAAGCTGATTTTGAAAGGACTATTGATGATTTCATTTTCATCTGCTTTTTTGCTGGAAACGATTTCATGCCTCACATGCCTAGCTTGGAAATCCACGAGGTATTGATTGAATTATCTTCACTATATCAAAAGAAATTTGACTGTGGTAATTGAACTTTTGTTTCACTAAGTAGTTTCCTCTTTAAGATATCGTTCAAAAATTCTCAGGGTGGCATTGATCTACTGATGCATGTCTACAAGGAAGAGTTCAAAAGTCTAGGAGGTTATCTCGTTGACATGATACAGGTAGGAATGGATAGACTTTATTTATCACTTGTTGCAGTCAAACTATTATATTTAGATTGTAACTAGTTAAGCTCATTTACCATCTGCAAGCAGGTTGATGATACAAAACAAGGATACATAGAATTGAAGAGGGTCGAGAAATTCATCCTATCTGTAGGAAATTATGAAGCAAAAATATTCAAGAAAAGATCAGAACTACGAGAGAGGAACCTTCGAAGGATACTGGCAGAGTGCAAAGAGGTAAACTAGTCTTAATATCATATCCAGTTAACCCATTAAACAATTTTCGTTCCGATTGAGCTTTGCTTCAATTCCGGTAATGCCAAGTTGCCTAACTTCATCCAGAATACTAGAGATAATGAAGAAGACTTGTATATTGATGTGAATAAACATGCTAGCGATCATGCACAATGGAGGACATGCAATACAAGTGTCACTGATTACGCATCAATCTCAGTTGTCAATTTAATTGGGAGTGACAGAAAAGCAGCTGATAGTTCCGAAGTAGGAAAGGTTAGCTGTCTTTATATCTACTGAAAATGATATATTGCTCATGTTTTTCTCAGAAAGTGTAATACGAAAGACTTTGAATAGGTGCAATCATGTTAATGCCAATTTAGGCCGGTATTTTGCTTCTTTACAATGTGATTCTTTCTGAAGGAAGAGTTGCCTTTTCAGGTTGTACAGAATACAAAGGAACTGAAAGAAGAGTTGAAAAGTTACTCTAAGAAAATTTCGGATGTATTCAAAAATGGTATCAGTATGGATAAAGTACGAGACGCTTACCTTTAAGCTGGCCTTTTTCTAGCCACTGCATCTAGCTCATTGCTGACGATGACTCGTGCATGAATGAACTAAATTTTGCAACAGGTGAGACTTGGTGCACCTGGATTCAAGAAAAGGTATTACAAAGAAAAATTCTCTGCTGAGAGCCCAGAAGAAATGGAAAGCACGAGGAAACAAGTGGTATTTTTTGAGTTTTAAGACTTTATGAAGGCTTATATTACAATCAACCCAGTTTTAGTCTTCACAAATTATTACTTGAATAATGACTAAAGACATCCTTTCTTTAAGACTAACCAACAAAAGGGCTTCCGTTGTTGTAATCTCTGTTCCGGGGACTCTTCAAATGAATAACCAAGTATAGCATTGATCAAGTGAGAGTTGTCAATATGTTTTGGTTGATGGTCCTGCAAATCTGCAATGATGTTGGGTTGTTCTTGTTAATTTTCATTTGGAAAAACTTCTTCTGTCATGTAGTAGTTTATAAACATCGATTTTGTAGGTGGAGAAATACACGGAAGGTCTGTGTTGGGTCCTTCTATACTACTTCTCAGGAGTTGCCTCATGGGATTGGTAAGCTTACCTTGCTTTGACTTTACATAATTGAAGTTTTTGTGGTGTTATTTTTTTGTAATTTAACGCTTTTCTGATTTGAGCCTTTTGACTGAATTACTTCATTTCATTAGGTTTTACCCATATCACTACGGGCCTTTCGCTTCTGACTTGAAAGGTCTTGCTCAAACCAAAGTGAGGTTTAATAAAAGTTCACCATTTAAACCTTTTGATCAACTGATGGGCGTCCTTCCTCCTAAGAGGTAGCTTAAATTTTCGTTCTTATAATTTATTTATCTTTTCGTTATTTTTATTTTTTTTTAACTTTAATTGACATTATGTAGTGCTCATGCACTTCCAAGGCCCTACCAATTGCTCATGACTGATGAGAATTCTAACATTATAGACTTTTATCCCACTGGTGCGTCCTTCTTTGACACATAAATTGCATTTATAAGTACAAGGGTTCCACTTTAACTTACTTGTCCTCCGGTGTCCAGATTTCGAGATAGATACGGACGGAAAACGTTTTCAATGGCAGGTTGGTGGTTGATACTTCATTCTGTTTTTCCTCTAGTTCTAATTTGATAATGATCGGATCAAATTTCGGTCATTTCTGCTTCTTCAAGTTATTTGTCATTGATGTAAACTATTAAGTACTTCTCTTTTGAAAGGTATTTGCAAGCTTGATTTTATAGATGAAAAACGTCTTATAGCCGAGACAAGACAACTTGAGATGGAACTGAATGTAAGGCCCATTTTCCTTATATTTTGAGCATAAATGTTTAACATGCTATGCAAGCTGGCTAGATTTCATGCATCCTTCATTTATCATGTCTAGGCGGAGGAAGCCTTTAGAAACACTCAGACTGATGACCATTTGTTCATGAGATCTTCAAGCGTTCTGGGCTCAAGGATTATGTCACTTCATAAAGAGAGAGCTTCGATGGATTGGAAAGAAGTTATCAAGATTGATACTGATATGAGGTGATCCAACTTAATATCAAGTATAATATTGCTCATATAACTAAAGTTTGCTAGTTGATCGAGTTATCTGAGATTTGACTCTGTCCTTGAGAAAATTTGTATCATCTTTTGTATCTCAAAGATCACATCATACTGAATATTCCATGAATGTTTGAAATTATTTTCAGTGCGGAAATTCAAGGTTCTGTGAGCCTTAAGTTGGATGCCGAAAACGGTGTTTATTCCGATGGTATTGATGATGGTAGCAATGTTTTGTAAGTATTTCGAGAATCTTTCTTGGAAGGTTTGGATTTTACTTTCTGTTATGATATTCCTGATATTTATATTCTTTCCAAATTTTGCAGATGTGTTTTCTACAAGCTGCCTCCAGCTTCCAGTCCCCATAATCCACGCCTTCTGAATGGTGTTGGTATCCCCGAGAAAGTGGGTAATTTTGACAATCCCAGTTTGTCTGTTGTCTTTTAGCATGTCATTACTAGCTTGGTGCATTTGTGGAATTTTATTAAATCTGCTATCTTACGTTTGCACCATTTCTGATATCTGCAGACTGTGACTGAAGACGACATTATGGAGACGCAGCTGTGGCATGAATACCATGGAAGCAGGCCAGGCTATCGGTGTGTCCATTCATATACACCCTTGGTGTCTTCTTTTTCTTTTATTTTGTACAGAAATATCTGTGTACTCCTTTTCTTTTTTCCCTTGGGCATTAGCATGATTATGAATATTTACACATTACAGACACCAGAATCAATGAACAGCAACAAAATATATTAGTAGTAGATCCACGAGCATGTCTGCTGCGGTTATAAACAAAGGCGCTGGTACGGAATTTGTTGGAAGAGGACGGGGGGTAATCTCTCCCGATTTTCATATGAAAAGTGAGCTTGCCAGGATGCCTGGAGAGAGTTCAGCAGTACCAAAGTCTTCTTCAGCAAGAGAAATGTATGGCAGTTCAAGTTCAAGATGGGACAACAGCGGTGCGTATAGCTCAACGGAAAGTTGGAAAGCAGCTGTTGTGGGTTATGGCCAAGGTGATGGTAGGGGAATTGAGAATTTAAGGATATCGGACTCGAGCCCGAGATACAACTCTTATGGAAGAGCCCATCAAGGGGATAATCGTCTCAGGCAGCCCTACGGAAGAGCCTAGCCAGCAAATTCCAATGCATGGTCGACTACAAGTAGCTTAGGTTTCAATAGTAATCCGAGGTGGAGAGAAAGTTCAGCAACCTCAATTGCCTCCACTTCTAGCCAGGATGACCCGAATAGGAGGCGAATTGGCTGTGGTGAGAATGCTAGCAGTCCCTCAACTCGGGCCCGTGGGAGAGGCCGATCTGTGTATAATAGCCGTTTCGATACATCATCCACTAGAAGAGGCCGAGGTGATTGTAGGGGAATTGAGAATTTAAGGATATCGGACTCAAGCCCGAGATACAACTCTTATGGAAGAGCCCATCAAGGGGATAATCATCTCAGGCAGCCCTACGGAAGACCCCAGCCAGCAAATTCCAATGCATGGTCGACTACAAGTAGCTCAGGTTTCAATAGTAATCCGAGGTGGAGAGAAAGTTCAGTAACCTCAACTGCCTCCACTTCTAGCCAGGGTGACCCGAATAGGAGGCAAATCGTCTGTGGCGAGAACGCTAGCAGTACCTCAACTTGGGCCCGTGGGTGAGGCCGATCTGTGTCTTAATAGCCATTTCGATACATGCATCCACTAGAAGAGATAGCCGTTGGTAGCTAGTTTAGCCAACGGTTATCGCTTTCAGTAATCGAGATGCAACATTGCTTGGCTTTTGAGCGTCGTGAGCGTCATGACCGAGACGACTTTGTTTTTGTTTCCTACGTTTAAGTAGAGGTTAATAGCATGTAAATTAGTGAATTAGTATAGTCTATAGTTTGGTTAGCTTTCTTTATATTTGTATACAAGTTAGGTCTACTAGGTAGGTGATGTATTTTTGGCTTCTTGTTGTAATTGCTTGGCAGTGAACATGTATGATATAAACATGTGCCGTGTGTGAGTGTCACAGCAGAGCAGCAAGTAATGCATACTTAGGTGGAGTGGGAGCTTTATAATGAATAAATTAAAGTCAACGTATTCATTGCGGAGAAAATAACAGTAACTATTGACATGTTCTTTTCAAAGAGTACCTTAAGTCTGTTCAGATAGTGATTTTGAAATGGAGAGATATGAATAGAAGAAAAGGAATGGCTGAGGTAGGGATTTGGCTAAGGTTAGGATTTGGCCAAGGTAAGGATTTGGTTAAGGTTAGAATTATTTGGTTAAGGTTAGAATTTGGCTAAGGTTAGGTTGTGGCTAAGGTTTGGATTTGGTGAGGATATGGGTGAGTTGAGAGGGGTTTAAGAGGTGGTGAGGATGGTGAAAGAGGTGGAGAGGGTTGATGAGAGGAAGGGGTGGAGGTATATGTCTTCCTGAACCTCTTCCTTCTAAGGGGAATCTCAGCAGGCTCTTCCTCAACAGCAGAGTGTTGTTTCTTGAATTTCTTATTCTTAGTGCTACTATCTTTCTCAAAAGCTATAGCTAAAGATCCTTATACTTGTTACCAATTTTTAGTTGATACCAATTATTAGGTGATGTGCGAGATCAATACACTTTGTGAACGAAGGTAGCTGAAGGTTAATGACATTAATTGATGAATAGACAATTGATAAGCCGATGTTAGTTTGAAGGAGAGATAGAAATTGACAAGTTACTCCTCCTGAACAGATGCCTTGGATAAAGACTCAAGAGGCTTCTCCTTAGATGATTCATGGGGGAGATAGAGGTTTTGGTGGTGGTGGAGAGTCGGCTTCAATGTCGGTGTCGAAGCGATCATTGATATTGATTGGAGAGGCAGGTGGTGAAGATGTAGAAGAGAAGAATTCAATTAAGGGAAAGGTAGGATGTAGAGGACAGAGAGGTTCGCCAGCAAGCTTGGGTGGAGGAGGTGAATGGAAAAGGTCCACTGCTGAAGATATCTCAAAGAGGAATCTTAAGTGTCAGCAGAGGGTGTGGAAGTAGAAGGGATGTCAGCAGACTTGGATGGTATGAGAGACTGATGAGGTGGAGGTGATGTTAGGCTCAGAAGGGATAAATTTTGGTATATATTCACACTCTGAAGAACCAAAGATCATTTTGGAGAAGAACAGAAGAAACATCTAAACGAGATATAAGTACCAATTGTTGATAATGAAATCGAAGAATTACATAGACACAAGATAATCATTACTAAATAGATATTTGGTTTTTGATGATCTGTGATGTTTCTTTGACAATAGTTTAATGATGATGAATGGTGAAGAAAGATCATCATTCAAGGCAAAGTTTTCTAATGAAAGAGTTTATGAAGAGCTCTTTGTCTTTGAAGAAGCAAAGACAGATATATGGTATAAGGAGTACTTACCTGGAAATTGAAGTGCAGGCTCTTGTTTGTGCTAAGTCAGGTCATTTGAACATTATGTTGAAGTTTTTCTTTCATACCTGGACCTATTTTTCAAGATTCTAAAGAGAAAATGAGGCATAATATTGACAACAGGGGTCATATTAGCCCATCATTTGAGGAAGGACTATGTCTTGACAACAATAGTCTTCCTAAGAATCCATAAATATCTAATCATCTTTGATGAGTTAGTTAAGATCAACAATTCTCCTTTTATCAAGCTTCCACGGGATACAGTATGATAGAGTTATTTGAATTCAGTTTGACACTAATTAGTTGATTATCAAGATGATATTAATTGTTATTTACCAAGGTATATACCAATTGCTAATTCTCATGAGATATCTACTGAGGCAGATAACTAGGAGAATTAAAATATCATTGTGATACCAGCTAATTTTGCCATTCATTTACATTAATCTCAACAGACATACAAGATTTGAAAGTTGTCTGAACTGAAACAAGAATTGTTGTTGCTTTTGAAAAAAAAGAGATAAAAACCTTGATATTGAATGGAAGTGCGGGAATTTTAGATTTGAAGCACATAAGTATTTTCATATTAATAATTCCTTTTTATACTTTACCAGGTTTATTTCAGACTTTAATTTAAGCAACAGGCAACTTTGTTTACAACAGATATACTTGAAGTCTTGTAATTGAAATAGGAGTCAGAGACTAAGTAATGAATTTGCAGCCTCCTTACAAGTGATTTAGAAAATCATCATAGGAGTACTTGAAAATAATATATAGAGGTAATATGTCATCTTTTAAGTGTTGTAGTCTACCTTAGAACATGTCCGAGAATTCATCCTAGAATAGTTCAGCAAACTTTGAATTTGTTGACCAAGGTGAGTTGGTTAAATTCAAAAGGCAATTATCCAATAAGATGAAGAGAATTAGATTCCCTTAAGGATAGACAATAAGTCAATGTATAATAGATATTTAAGGATAATTTTGCTGTTGGGGTTTACAACGGAGTTTGTGTTGAAATTATATAACCTACATTAAATGCGGACTTCAAACTTCATTTAATATCGAATAAATTTACAAGATGAAGAGCATGTATGAGATCAATACAATTTAAACACTGAGCTTCATGCTATTGACAAAATGTAAATTTAATTACAGATAGACATGAAGGAAAGTTGTTGAGCTTATATTTAATAATCCAAAAAGATTAAGCATGACTTTACAGAGATTTGTTAAATACAAGAACATTACAACTTGAAGTGACTTTACTGCTAAGTTATACAAGTAGATATTATACAATGATTCATTTTTGAATGAAAAACTAGTTACAAGGTATCATCTTTGATATTCTAATCTAAAGGGCAAGGCTGGTTGAGAAGCAGCTATGCAATTTAGACATGATCTAGATGGCTAGTTCTTTTGGATCTCCTCCAACTCAGGGAGGAGAAAGAACCCTAACCAAGAGGTGACTAAAGGAGACCTCAAGGTAGAAGCCAAATAAGATTTTTCTGTTTTGACCACGAATTCCCTTTGATAAATACAAAGGCGAATATGAGTCACTTGCAGGTAATCTTCTTCATCAATAATCTCTTTTAGCCACCTCTCCAATCATGGTGACCTTTTCTGCCTCAGCCATCTTTGAGATGATGGATGGCATACTAACACATTTTCAGGTGTGTTGTATGGACAACACTCAACCAGATGCTCGTTGGACATTGGTTGAATTTTTCTTGGGTTCTTCATTGAAGAGCTTTCGTATGTAAGCAGAGTCAAAATGGTCAGATTGGTACACGCTAAGTGGTTGCCATAGTGATTCATCTGAGATCAATTTAGTATATCAATAAAACTGATAACCAAATGTTAATGAAAGACCAAAATCACTAGGAATCATTTAATTGATAAGATTTTATTTTGTCTTTTAATTAATATGATCATAAAGACATCCTTAGAGTTCTAAAGATCAAAAGCTTGAGTCAACGAGAATGAATGTTGTTAAGAACAACCTTCCAAAATCTTTAAGATATCAAAACTTAGAAGAAGTGTCTTATATCAAAAACAAAAAGTACAAGATCTAATACTTTACAATTAATGATTTCACAAAAGAATGTTTTGATAAATTTCAACAGGTAAGATAACTGCGTTTTGAAAGATTTTAAAGCATTTGACACAGTCAAGATAAAGAATTTTAATTTTAACGTATCTGAGAAATTTTGAATCAACCCATTACATATGACAGAAATAAACCAAAACAACTTTGAAGGATGGTGCAACTCTTACCCAGTTGTTGAGATGATGAATTGAACGAAATCGTAGGTTGATATACAGTAATATTTTGTGAAAATGTTTGAATCAATGTGTAACATTACAAGTTTTCTAAGCAGTTTGTGAGTGTTTGATAATAGTAGTTGGGAAGAAGGAAGATCTCTATTTAAACTCACTGAGGCTAGACGAAAGGACGGATCAATAAGTGTGATTTACTATCTGAGTTGTATTTTCACATCCCCTAGAAAAGTAATGGCGAGAAGACTAAGGGTAGGTTATTCACAGGATTCGGTAAAATCTTTTTGAAAAAGTAAAAGATTTTGTTTAGTCAAACAGTTTTCCAAAAGATTTGATTTTACCCGAATTCTTGGGAATAATCTGTACTATACATGAAGTAGTCAGCTTTGTAACGTGTGCCTCTACTTTTAATGGACTAGTAGACAAGACTAGACATTAAAAGTTTCAACTCCTATAAGTTAGTACATATAACTGAGCTTATAAAGTACTCTTAAATAAAGCAAATCATACAGGTAAAAAGATTTATCATGAAGCAAATAGTATGACATAACTTTATTGAAGCATCATATCTTGATCTAACTTCACGTAGGAGTGTACTACAGATATAAATGCATGCATATAACAGAGCAATTTACTTACTTGTTCTGTGTATATGCTGGCGGTGCGGTCATACTCATAATCTTGGACTATCCATTAGATTTCAGAGTCCAGTGGATATTACACTTGTGAGGAAGAGATATGGGTTACGTCTGTAATCTTTTGTCATTTGAGTCCTTGCCTTAATACCCATCGAAAATCATTAGCAACATTTATGAGCTAAACATAGCTCCCAAAATTTCAATTATACAAAAGTAAGAAATCATAAAGTACATTTAGTGAAAATGAATACTAAATGTAACTTTAAATATAATCCATTATAATAATGAGTTAGGAACTTGGATTATTTTCTCGCTTTCCCTTGATCATGTATGCTCGTAGTCATTGAAGATCCAAATCTGAAATAGAGCATAGATCTCTTAGGTGTATCTTGTAGGAAGAGGCTTTCAGTTGAAGAACAATTTCATCATTGATGTCCTTGGCCAAGAGCTAACATCCAACATGCTTGAGAGATGTTTCATCCTAATTTGAAATATCTTTAAAAACAAAGATAAAATGTTTATCGGGTCACGTCAATTTCCTTGTAAAGCAACTCTGCTGATGTAAGTACGACAGGTTTACTTCAGCAAACTTTAGCTATTCTGTCACAGTAGACTTTAACAACTGCTGAGAAATTGATGCTATAATATTTGCTGGTACATATGAGTTGTGCAGTGGAAAGACTTACACCAAATATATAACATAGAAGATCAAAGTGACTGTAACTAGATTAGTACAAGTACAACATAACAACAGACTTAGATCTTCATTAGATGCAACTATCTTTTTCATGAACAGTTTGCTTAATATGTAAAACATATAATACATTAAAGATAAGTAAAGGCTGAATGTAGAAAAGTATATTTTATATTAAAATTTAGTAGAGGTTTACTTAAAGGTAAAGATGCTTAGTACATCAATCTAGACTCTCTAACTTAGCAAACTACTAGGGTTTCATGGAAAGGAAGACAGGGGAAATGGAAGACATACATGGGAACTCTCACCTTGGCAATTCCTAATACCCTAGGAAGAGGGAAATGGCAGTGCCAATATGAGAGTAATGTGAGAAGACAATATTATGGGTTATTCAGTTCTGAGTGACTAGCACTCGACTAACTATGATAAATCATTATTGCACAACTGACAACTCTTGCAATGGAAACAAGTCTGTTGGTATGAATGCAATGCGGATTATTAGTTCATGATCTTCATCGGACCTCTTCAAACAGGTTCTGTCTTCAACGTCAGGCTGGAATGCTTAATCTTTTGCAGTAGATTTGGAGTCTAGGAGTAGTAGAGACTGAGTCTTTCGAAGGAAGGAAGAAAGAACTCAAGTCAACAAGTGAGTCCTTGACTAAGCGAAGCCTTGCCTTATGAATTTCTGATCAATCTCTCTCACACAAAGTGTTTGTTCTTACACTTGAGTTTTTCCTAATTTCTGTAGTTCTTACTACCACCGCTCATACTTTGTTTGGAAGAGGGATGAGAGATTTCTTTTATAAGCAGAAAGGTAAACGATCCGTTGAGAATTGGAATAGATTTCTAACCGTTGGGGTGTTCGTCTTTCAATGCATCAGAGTGCATCTTAAGGACTGTTGGTTAAAGAAACCTTATGAAGATCTTGTCTTGAAATCTGTCCTGTGAAACAGGCTGTCTATGGATGAGACTTAACGTTCAGACCTGTTTGTACGAAGTGCACTGTAGCTTGACTTTGTTGATTTATCTTGAAAATTGGGATCAAGTACAGGAGAGAAAATATCTAATGGATGGGAGTAAAGGCTCGGATATCTGTGTGTATCTCTAAGATGAATAGTAGATCTGCAAAAAGAATTTTTGCGAATCTTTGCAAACTCGATCTGTTTGTAGAATCGCCTGATTTTCCTTTTTGAACGCAATAGTACTCTTGCAATAGATTTGTAAAGAGCTAAGTGATGAGTTCAAGATTTTCACGAATTTTTCCCTTTATTTCCTTTTATTTTGTGCAATTTTAGAGTTAAATATTCTTGGAAATATTATTATTTGTGTATTTGTGCTTTAATGTAGGTTTCCAAGATATTAACGAGCATTCACGGAGTTTAGCACAAAGTTTGAGGCAATTTCGGGCTTCAAAGTAGAGCTATAATCTATTTCGCCAAAGTCCGTCAAGTCAGCCAAGGCAAAATAGGCTAATGGTGGGCTAACGGAGTTAACGGAGGACTAAAATGCGAAGCCTGGAGGGGGAAGGACTTCGGCAGCCTATTCTGAAACTTCAGGGGCACCGGAGCAATTTCCCAAATCCAAGTGGGCAGCCCACCTTCATCTCCATTTCCCTCTTCCAGCCCACTCCAGCCCACAATCTCCAGCCCACTCCATGCAGCCCACTCCCATTCCTTCTTTCCAGCCCACTCCCACTTCAACCATCACCAAACCCTTCACCAGCCCACTCTCTTCTCCTCCAGCAAGTTTCCCTCCTCCATTAAACCAACCAATCTCCAGCCCACTTCACCAGCCAACCCATCAACCATCCCTCCTTCCATTTCCCTCACCAGCCTAACCCACACCATCCGCACCAGCAGCCCTCCACGCCGCGACCCAGCCTCTATTTTCTCCCCATTTAGCCTTAAAACTTTAATGTAATTCCTATTTTGCCCCCAGCTTGCCCAATCCTCTTTGCCCTCCATTTTTATTCCTTCAGCAGGCCCTAAAAATCAGTAAGTCCCCTTACGGGGCAAAACAGCCCCTTTGGGGCAGAAGCTCTCTCCCCCATTTTTTCTCTCTCCACCATTGAAGATTGATCTCCTTTGAAGGCTTGGAGTTTCAAATCAAGGGCCAAAGAAGCTATTGCGAAAGATTTCAACCCCGGATCTCGGCATTGCTCGCGGCTTTGTCGGTTAAATTCTTCCGATTTATATTTTAAATATTTTCTTGGGTTGAATGATTTTGTAATTTGTGAAATTGGCTTTGTGCTTTAATGATTTATGGAAAGCAATTATTTTTCTATGTCATTGTAGTGTTTTAATTTTATCTGTCTCTCTATTTAGTATACAAGCATGCTAGGTTATTAATTTGTGGGCCTAATGCTTTTAATTAATTGGCCATTAATTAAATGATTTTAGAAATATTTGGATCCGCGAGAGCTACCTTGCATTTCGGACCGAACAAATTAGTAGTTGGTGCCTGGAAAACACCGATAGCCATGGGAGTACTTGTTTTGTGAGGCGATCAATCCACCGAGAGGTAGGAAATTAGGGTTTTTAACCACTTTCGATGTCCTGGTTACCGACATGCCTTGTAGAAAAATAGAGAAATTATTTCTCTACCTACTATTACCCATATTCTTGGTATTTATTGTGTGATCTTAATGCTTTTAATGGGAGTCATGACCCGTTAGATGATTTCTAGAATTATAGGGTAAGATGCGAGAGCCCGTCCTATTAATTCGGATAACACAATAATTATCTATGGCTTGACCGAGAAGTATCGAGCGTTCTTAGATAGTCATGGGGTGCTTGAGCGATAATGCGGCTATTATTTCCTTGCTATAAGATGCGAAAGCCCGTAGTACGGATTGACAGCTAGACTTGCTATAAGATGCGAGAGCTCGTAGTGAATATCATTAATGTGCGCCCGACTACCAAGACTTGAGTAAAAGGAGAGTAGAGAGAAGATTAAATTAGACACGAGCTAGACTAGAAAATATTGCATTCCTAAAATCCTATCTTTTATCTTGATTTTTTGTTGCCAAACCATTTTGCGACGTTGTATATATTAATTGCTTTCTTTTATTTTTAGTTTTTTAGATTTTATTCTGAATTTATTTTCGCTCAAATATAATTAGCTAGCTCAATTTCGGTACTTAGTTGGAGTAAAAATTACGTGCATTCCCTGTGGGATCGATAACTCGTACTTACGTACACTTTATTACTTGATACGGCAGGGTATTTGTAACACCCGCACCATTTGCATCATTGCATTCTTTCTATGTTACGTCTTTTATATTGACATCGTCATTTCATGTGCAAATTTCATCCGAATATGTTGGCATTTGAGTTTATTGTACACTTTTTGAGTATATTAATATGTGTTAGAAGTTTCGTAGTTGTTCGCATTCGATTTGGTGTGCATTCGTAGCTTCATTTTAGGTAGTTTAGATTGTGTTTCGGATGTTGTTTGGACTTAGTTTGGGTTTGGGATCAACTTAGAATCATATGAGAACTTTTAGACATCATTTTGAACATCCTTGGAAAGACCCAGCGCGCCCTAGCGCACAAAACCCGCGCCCTAGCGCGCCTGTTCCCTGAACTTTGCAAAAATCAGACTGAAACTTCAGCCAGGAGCCGCGGCCTAGCGCACCAGACACGCGCCCTAGCGCGCCTGAAGCTGCGCCCTAGCGCGCCTGCTGCGACCAATTTTGTAATTTTTTTACTTTGACTATTTGACTCTAAACCAAGGGCTAGGATTGACCACAACCTTTGACCACTTAAACCAGGTATCCTTAGACATTAAGTGACCTTAGGGGTCTCCTAATTCACACCATTTTCATCTTCTTCCACCTTGAGTTCTTAAGAGAGAGAAAAGAGTGTTCTTGAGAAAGAAAGTGGCACAACTTTGCCATTTGATACCGGATTGACGATCCGACTTCGCCATCGCGAAACTCTTGCCTAGGAGAACATTTTACCTGGGTTGCATGTGGGAAATCTTGGTTTAATTCTTAAAGTGGTAAGCTACTATCCCTTGTTCTTCCTAAATTATAAGTTGTTATACATGTTAGACTTGTTAGTTGGTGATATATGTTAGAAATCATCAAATTTGAGTATGTTTGACTATGTTGACTTTCCAAATTTGTGGTTGACTTTTTGGTTGTGTTTAGAGACTCATGTTTACATGTTAGAAATGTGAAATATGATTAGTAATTGTTAAGTTTACGGTATGATTAATTCGCGTAAACTCGAACTCATTAGAAACCGAAAATGACTCTAACGGAGTTCGTTAGGATTTTATAATCGATGAGACCACGTGTGTGATTTGGGAATTCTTGAATGATTCGAGTGATTCGTTAGAAAATTGGTTACACCGATTGTGTGTTCGATATTACGTAATTTGTCGTAATTATTGTAAGTTGGTTATTTGTGGTGTGAGATTATTATAACTTACTTGTGACATTCATATCATTGTCAAATGTTGTTGTTGTGATATACTCCCTACTTTGGAGTATGACCTTTTATATTTAAATGTCGAGTAAACATCTACTTGTGCATTTAGTTAAATCCATGGCATATTTGTTGGCGGTGTATTGACGCTCGATTATTGCGTGAGCTGGGGCTACGTAATAGTCGAAGGCCAATACATCCGGCCTCGCCCTACCGTTGGCCACGGTAGGGGTATAGCGCCATTTATTGTACGAAATAAACGCAACCATGGTAAGCTATATCAGTGGTAGATTCTTGGGTTGTAGGGACCGAGATCACCCGTCGACGTGAATACAGAAGATGGTTCACATGTGTTTTGGTTATTGGTTTCTTGTTCGAGCACGTCAACAACGGCTCTACACTTGGTATATTATTGGTTGGTTGGTTGGAAGTATTGGTTTGGTCGGAGGTGTACCTCGATGTCGTATCCCTTTTAATGTGTTTACTTATAGCTCTTATGTGCTTCCTATATGAACGAATGTTGGTCATGGTTTCCAACCGGTATGGGACGGTTGGCGATCGTCGAGCCTCTCGTGTAGTATGGGGTTGCTTGGTTGCGTGCAATACATGTTACTTCGGTTGGCATTGAATTGATATTATGATAACATGAATACTTGTTACATTTATTGTCCTGCATCTAGCATGCCATATTGTTGCATTAGTAGCTTATTGAGTTTTCAACTCACCCCGTTTGTTTTCATTTGTTTTCCTTAGATCAAGCACCGGCGAGGAATCCCTAGTGTTCGTATTCGGTTCATTTGGGACGACATCTTTTGGTAGTGCACCTTGTGCCTAAGTGTTTTCTTTTGGTGAGGCCGAGGGTGTACTTGTTATCTAAACAATGTATTTGTTGGGTAGTAGTCTCGACTGTTATTGTTATATTCTTTTGTTGTGCCGGCATGGTTGCCGTGCGGTTGTATGTATATTTGTTAACTTTATTTTCCGCGTACTCTAATATGGTTTATATATATACCGAGCAGGTTAGCTCGAGTTTGTTGTTGCTAGCTAACGTGTTGTTTCTCCGGCTTGTTTCGCCGTCGAGGTTTAGTATTGTTTAAAAGATTTTGTTGTTTTAAAGAAAACTTGCACGTGCATTACAGGGTTTTCTCATGACTTTGCTTTCTTTTAAATGGAATTTTTGAGATGCTATTTTCGTGTCTTCCGCATTGTCTCGCGCTTCGAACGGGATTTACATCGGATCTCGGGTCGGGTCGCGACAGTATTCTTGCCCTAGCTGTTGCAGTTTAATTTGCAGCACAATCACTAAGCCGATGTTGGTCTATCGACTGTTATGAAGTCTGTCGATGAGAGTAACTACTTGGTGAGATATTTGCTGAGATATCTGTTGTTGGTGTTGGCACTTGTAGAGCTAATCCATTTGAGAGATCATCATTAGTTGGTAGGATAAAAACTTGAATATGTACAAAAATTTTCTAGTCTAATGACCTATGCAATATTCAACGAGTTGTCACGCTAACCGGTACGCAGCCCTTTTAGCCACTAGATGCATTGTAATGGTAACAAGCAAATCACTAGTTTCAAATATGCAAACATATATAGTAAATATTGTGCTGGCATATTCCTAACACCTTATAATCTTTAAGTTCCCGACCAAAGTTATGGGAATTATCATGAACATCATCATTTTGCCCAAAACCCAATAACTTAGTATTTAAAGAAGAAGGTAAGCTAAACCTATGTGAATGTGTATGGACTACAATAATTTCATTATGCAAATCAAATCCCCACTTGAATCTCACAACTTTCTTTCCTAATTCGAGAATCACATCAATAAAAATCTGTAGAGAATAAGTAACAGATGGAAGAGAAAATTGGGATGACATGTTAGTGTAAAAATATTCCTCTTTGGAGAAAAGAACAAACACTTTGTGAGAGAGAGATTGATCAGAAATTCATAAGGCAAGAAGCTTCGCTTAGACAAGCACTCACTTTTGACTTGAGTTCTTTCTTCCTTCGAAAGACTCAGTCTCAACTGCTCCTAGACTCCAAATCTACTGTAGGAGATTAAGTATTCCAGCCTGACGTTAAAGACAGAACCTGTTTGAAGATGTCCGATGAAAAGCACGAACTAATAATCCACATTGCATTCATACCGGCAGACATGTATTCCATTGCAAGAGTTATCGGTTATGCAATAATGAGTCATCACAGTTGGTTAAGTGCTAGTCACTCAGTTGTTCAGTTATTTTCTAACTGAACAACCCATAAAATTGTCTTCTCACATCACTCTCACGTTGGCACTACCAATTCCCTCTTCCTAGGGTATTAGGAATTGCCAAGGTGAGAGTTCCCATGCATGTCTTCCTTTTCCCATGTCTTCCTTTCCATGAAACCCTAGTAGGTTGCTAGGTTAGAGAGTCTAGGTTGATGTACTAAGCATGTTTATCTTTAAGTAAACCTCTGCTGAATTTTAATATAAAATATAATTTACTACATTCAGCCTTTACTTATCTTTCCTGAATTATATGTTTTACATATTAAGCAATCTGTTCATGAAAAAGATAGTTGCATCTATTGAAGATCTAAGTCTGTTGTTATGTTGTACTTGTATTAATCTAGTTACAGTTACTTTGATCTTCTATGTTATGTATTTGCTGTAAGTCTTTCCACTGCACAACTCATATGTACTAGCAAATATTATAACATCAATTTTCCAGCAGTTGTTAAAGTCTACTATGACAGAGTAGCTAAAGTCTGCTGAAGTAAACTTGTCGTACTTACATCAGCAGAGTTGATTTACAAGGAAATTGACGTAACTCGATAAACATTTCATTTTTGTTCTTAGATATATCAAATTAGGATGAAATTTTAAATGGTCATATAGGTTATTCACCACCCCCTCTAGCCTATATTCTGAGCATACCAACAGGAACTAACATAAGGAATTTGGTTGTGTAAAGTTTCCTAAGCATGTGGAGGATTCCTTGTTTCATAATATATCAAGCTTACCTCACATGCCTAGGATGTGTTCTTCGTTAATGGACTTGCCATGCCTATCTACATTCTTACTGGTGGTCTTGTCCTATTTTGACAACTTTAATCATCTTGCTTTGCGTAGATTTGTTGCGTTTCTATTACAGATTCAAGCAAGGATCATTGTGGTGCATATAAATGATGATGTCTTCAAGTTGGGCTTGATTTGTAAGGATAATATTCGAGCTTACTTTTCTATTTCTGATTTGCATCCTTTTGATGTAGGTGATGAGACTGATTTGTGGACAAATTCTTTTTAAAGAGGAGGGAATGATGGAGGACCATCAAGGGCTTACCAACAAGGATCCATCAATCCAAGTCAATCAAGACCCATTGTAACTCAAGAGTGGACCAATCACAAAGGCAAGGGCCAAGAAGATGAATCAACCCTTATCAAGTCTTGTTAGCAAAGTACAAAGCGTGGGAGGCATTTGGAGAAGCCTAAAGTACTGAATATTGATTGAAGCCCATCAATAGTCCAATAAGGATTTCTAGAAGACCAAGAGACGACTTAGCTTGCATTCACATTGCTGCCGCCCCAAGCTAGCTTTTGTTCACATTGGGAGAGTCCAAAAACGTGTTACCTTGTTTCCTTTCAAGCGTTGGAGTTTACTTTCAATTAAACCACATATTAATTCCTAGTTATCTAGCATTCCTTTTCCTAGATAGTTTAAATGCTTTCCTAGTGTAATTCATAGTTCTTTTAGGATTCTAATTAATGATTTCCTAGAGTTAGTTGGAATTGTTTAGTTAAGCCTATAAATAGGCGTATCTTTCAGATTGTAAACGTTTTATCAATTAAGTACCATGAGTTTATTCTCTCTTGTGTGTTATACACGTTGGTTAGAACATATCAAACTTGGATTAATTTGTGGAATTCTATATGCTTGGTTCTAAACTCAATAATAGGTAAGGGTCTCGAATTATACCAAGGTTCTTAATTCGTTCGTGAATTAGGGGTTGAGGTCTTCAAACAGATTGTCATCAAAGTCCTTGGACATCTTTCCGCGAGCTTCTTGTTTTCTCAACGTGGGTTCCAAGTTCCATAACTTAAGGGTCTCGTTAGATCACATCAATACTTAGTATAGTCAAGTGGAGGCTCTGAGAGCAATTGAAATAATTTTGTAGCCTGGAAGAACTCAAGTAAATCAAACAGACTGTAAATGTGATCAATGAATGAGATCACATACACAGAGACATTCGATAAACGCAATGGAAATAATAAAAAAAAACACACGGATTAACCATTTATCTACAAGTAATAATACTTGTAGATATGCCAATATGACAACATCATGAAGGCGACACTTCTTTATGGAAATAGTGGAGGCTACCATCTCTCTTTCACTCCCACATCCAAGCTTAATCCTCTCGTGCTTATTGGTGAACGTGTTTCTCTTCATTAATGGTATGCTCAACGCAGCTTAGATGGTAAGACGCTTCACCTATAACTGATAGGTCATGGGTTTGAGTCACCAGGGGATAAGTACTAGAGACACTATTGATCCTCTTTTAAAAAAAAGAAAAAAAAAAAAGGTCATCCTTCTAAGCATATTTTTTTTCCTTGGTAAATAAATATCAGTTACCGATTAGCGGATCCGCGAAAAATATTGGTATGTGTCACATTTTTCCCATGAAAAATCGTGTAACCTACCTTTTAACTTTTATTCTTGGGTTAATTACACCATTAGTCCCTTGACTATTAACGATTCCACGATTAGTCCCTTAATAAAACTTTTTCAAATTTCAATCCTAAGAGTACGAAAAAGTCACGCAGCTAGTCCTTTTGATGGATGCCGTTAGTAAAATTCTGTTACGTCACCCATGTGCGTTGCACATGTCATTTTTCAAGGGTACAGACTATTCGGGATTTTGGAAAGTATGCGGCCGCATAGTGCGTCCGCATGGAACACTGAAAACTAAGCGTTCGCGTAAGGCGTCCGCACTCAGTTCTGGAAATCATGCGGCCGCATAGTGCGTTCGCATGGAAGTCTTGCAAATCGTATGCGGCCGCATTGTGCGTCCGCATAGCGACGGGTTTTAGGGTTTCTATTATATTCATGTAAATAGTTGTATACCTAGAATGTTTGAAGGTGTGTGTCTCTAATAAAATTTTGACAGTTCGTTGGCCCCAATCTCTCTCTCTTCTTTGTGATTGATCCTATTATACTCTGTTAATTTGTTTGCTAGTGTTCCGCTGTGCACAACAAACAATAACACCAAGGAGATAGTTCTTTCTGGGAGTAATTGGGTTGGACTCGACCAACAAGATGAGTTCAAACACGATAGTTCTTTCTGCAGGGAGATAGTTCTTTCGTGTAGGGATTAAGTTGAGTTCAAACAAGATGTTAGGCATTAAATTATAAGCGAAATAACTCAACTTGGTTCGAATAAACACTATCTTGCAAAATATATGTAACTTGTGCATCTTTATGTTTTATACTCCCTCCATCCCTAAACACTTTTACCATTTTATCTTTATTTTTTCCTTTCACTTTAATTATGAACCACATACACATGGACATTAAAGAAAACTAAACACTTTATTAATATTAATAATCAAGTCAACTATTATTTTTTAATTTGTATACCGGATCAAACAAGACAATAATTTAAGGACGGATGGAATATTATTTAATACTTCCTCCGTCCCTAAATTATTGTCTTGTTTGATCTGGCACACGGATTAAAAAAAACAATTGACTTGATTATTAATATTGTTATAATGTATAGTTTTCTTTAATGTCCGTGTTTATGTAGTTCATAATTAAAGTAGGCAGAAAAAGTAAAGATAAAATAGTAAAAATGATGTCTTAAACATGAAATTTTTAAATAAAACAATTGTTTAAAGACGGAAAAAAAAAATGATTTAGAGATGGACGGAGTACATAATTTTGACTTAAGGCTTCAGTTTGGCACTTTGGCTAGTTTATAGGCTGTACCTTTGCTCGAGTAAATCACAAATTCACTTTAGCTCAATTATTAAAAGCAAAAAGATAAGAGTTCAAACAATCAAATCTTTGCTTACTCAACTCGTTTTCGTACATTCCTACTTCCACCACCACTCTCTAAACATCTCTCTCAACCACATCCTCCACTCTTGATCTATCTTGTTAGCTCCAACTCATGAATGGCTTCTTTGAAAGTAAATTCCAGACTCATGCCTCAACCAGGTCCTAGTTTAGTTCCAATTAGTGTTTTAAAAATCGGCTTAGATGCTAGGCGTCACTCGGGCGTTCGCTAAGAAATAAGCCAAATCGCCTAGGTGGAAAATTGATGCCTAGGCACCCAGTCCGCTAAATTTTTAGTAATTTTTAATAATAACTTTGGCCTAAAATTACATCATTTTGGGTTTGAAAACAAAAAATCAATTTAGAACCTATGGACCTATTGTGTGTTGTGTTGTTTTAAACTTTAGAATGGTTTTAAATTGTTGGTTTTAATCTAGCAATGTAATCATTAATTTAGATTATTTAATATTAATATATTTGAAAATTTAATATTTTTTAATTAGGTTATATTAAGAAAAAAATAAAAATTTAGGTTAATTATGTCTTAATTCTTAGACCTGTCTAAGCCTCATATGAGCTAGGCGCTCATATAGCACCTGGATCCCGCCTAATAATTTCTACGAAAAATTGTTGACTGGTCTCCTTTAAATAATTTATAACCGCCTAAATTTACTATAATTATTTTCAACCGTTTAAGTCTATTTTAAGTAATAAATTGGCTATTTTTTTTAAAATTACTCCCGTAACAAAAAATGATGTTTTTAAGAGTAAATTGTGCATCGTCATGTGTGCAATTTGTGTATCGTCAATATAGTTTGTGATTTTAAGAAATAAACATAGTCAGCATAAAATATGCATCGTCAATATAATTTTGTGAATTTGTGTTAAGAAATGTGCATCGTCAAGTATAATTTTGTGCATCGTCAATTATAACAGTACTTTTTTAGTATAATTTGTGTTAAGAAATTGCATCGTCAATTATAACAGTACTATTTAGTATAATTTGTGTTAAGAAATGTGCATCGTTAATTATAATTTTGGGCATTGTCAATTATAACAGTATTATTTCAGTATAATATGTGCATTGTGAAGTATTTTTTTAAGTGTAAATTATGCATCGTCAATTATAACAGTATTTTTTCACTATAATTTGTATTAAGAAATGTGCATCGTCAAGTATAATTTTGTGCATCGTTAATTATAACAATATTATTTCAGTATAATATGTGCACCGTGAAGTATTTTTTTATGCATCGTCAACTATAATAATTGTAATTTTTATTAATTCCTATTGTTATTACCAAAGTTATCAAGAATACAATCAATAACACACAACTGACATTCTATAGTATGAATTTGGTGGTATGGAATAGGAAAACCTTTGTGTATGTACATGGGATGGTCCTACCCTGCTATACAAAAAGACTCGATGTCGTTGAATAAGCTCTCTAATACTATTCAAAGGAGTGCATTCCCTCAACATGGATCTTGTCTCAGATGCATTGCCCTCAATGTAGTAGCGAGCCTTAAATGCAGCCAAATGCACTTAGTAAGTAGGTGAAACTGCAAAAACCATCAACATAAATGTGAAATTAAAGTTGGCGTAAACAAGGTTCACAAAATAAGTAGAATGGAAAATAATTTGTTTACAAATCTATTGAAACAGATAGAGTGCACCTCGCGTACCTCAAAAAACATTATTGAGATTATAACAGAGGATTTGAATATAAATCCAACATAAACTTGTATAAGATGGTGTCACTTTTGGCCTTAAAAGTGTCACTTTTACACTAAAAGAGTTTTGTACTTGAAAGAGTTTTTAAATAATGCATCAAACTTTGTTAAGTCTAAAAAGAATAAAAGTTGTGTATCGAAAATAAAGGTTGTGCATCAAACAGTACTTTTTATAATACAACTTTGTGTATTGTGATGCACAATCGCAAATGTAATTTAAAAAAGATAAAAATGTATGACGTACCTGAGATCATATAAAATCTTGGATCTAAACTTTTCGTAAAGATTTTGCTAAAAGATATGTGTGAGTGCTTAGCACTCTAACCCGATTTCACTAACCCAACCGTAAGTAGCAGTAGATGTTACACAACATATTGATTTGTTGAAAGAATATTTCTGCAGCGGATAGATGCTGCACAAAAAATGTTTCAAAAAGTATTTTTGAAACCCTAAAATGTATTTAGCAATAATAACCTGATAATCAGACATCGTAAAACATCCTACAAACTTGTTGGAGGTTGCTGAAGTCTCTGAATGACGATGCAGCAACTATTTGGAATATAACCAACAGAATATCATAATGTTTTCAAAAAATTTGCAAAATTTCTGAATGGTTTTAAGATTTTTTACTCCGTTTGAAGTGAACATTGTTTGTTTTTGAAGTGAAAAGGGTTAGTTTGTTTTTGTGGTCTGAAAGCCGAGGGTTAGTTAGTATTGCTAAAATATATTCAACTATACTAACATGATATTCAGGCATCGTAAAACATCCTACAAACTTGTTGGAGTTTGAAGATGTCTCTGAATGACGATGCAGCAACTATTTGGAATATAACTAATAGAATATCATAATGTTTTCAAAAGTTTTTGCAAACTTTTCGAAGGATTTTAAGATTTTTCGCTCCGTTTGAAGTGAAGATTATTGTGTTTTTAAAGTGAAGAGAGTTAGTTTATTTTTGTGGTCTGACAGCCAATGTAATGCGTACGTGTATCACATCGTACATGTTAGAAAGTTGTATTTCGCAAATGAAAAAAGGTAATTTGTGCATCGTCTTGTGTTGTAATGCATCATTTTTTTCTATGCATAGTGTGAGCTTCCGTGTTTGTATGTGCATCGTGTTGTGTTGCGGTGCATCATTTTTTATTTTTGCGATATACATCATGCACTGTTCTGTGTTTTTAAAGAACATAGATGATATTTTACAAAAAATATTATTTTTCGATTGAAAACAATTATGATTAACTTTAGTGATCGAAAATTGTATAAAGGAGAGCAACTTCTAGAACACTAATTCCAATCATAGAGACAAACCAGAGAAGAGATCTTAGGGGTGGCACTCCACGCTCGAGCATAGATGCTCAACCATGAATCAAAATTCATGCCCGAGCTTAATTACCCGACTAACACCCACTCCTCGCCCACCCCCCTCAACCTGGTTTTTCGCGATGACCTAGCAAGAGATAAATATGTGCTCAATTTCTAACATCATTAACGATTCTGACATTGGCAAAATTTTATCAGATCTCTTACATGGCCCCCTGACTAAGTGTTGCTCCTACCACAATATAAAAACATATTACTCCACCCTCTGTTCCTTAATTATTATTTTGTTTGATCCGATACATGGATTAAAAAAATACTACCTTCGTTCTTAAATTATTGTCTGGGTTGATCCGGCACACGGATTAAAAACTCAATTGACTTGATTATTAATATTGGTATAGTGTGTAGTTTCCTTTAATGCCTATGTGTATGTGGCCCATAATTAAAGTATGAAGAAAAAGTAAAGGTAAAATGGTAAAAGTAATATTCTAAAAAGGAAAGTTTTCAAACAAGACAATTATTTAGGAACGGACAAAAAAATAAAGAAAGATAATAATTTAGGGATGGAGGGAGTAATTGATTAGATTATTAATATTGATATAATGTATAATTTTCTTTAATGCCTTCGTGTATGTAGCTCATAATTAAAGTATGGGAAAAAATAAGTATAAAATGGTAAACGTAATATCTTAAAAAGGAAAGTTTTCAAGACAATTATTTTGAATGGATAAAAAAATAAAGGAATACAATAATTTAAAAACGGAGAGAGTATTAATTTTTCTGACGTGTTATGTTTAATCAAGCAGATTTTTTTTATAAGAAGCAAAAAATATAAAATATAAAAACGTACTATTAATTTCTACATGTTTAAGACTTCATTTAAACCATTATTTTAGACGTAACTATTTTTTTAATCACAAAAAATAAAAATTAGAAATTGTTATTTTATTTTATCGATGTCAGAGTTGACTGTAAAAATGAAAGAAATCAGCTGCATGACCAAAGGCCAAGTTTTTAGTTTTTATTTATTTTTGATAATACATTAATTGTAATTTTAAAAAATATAACTTTAAAATTTTTTTTAAATGACGTGAATTGAAAAACATCATTTAGATGACCCTCTAGAAGTAGAAGATCACGTAGAGAATGTCTTCCCAACTGAATATCATATCACCTTCACCTCAGCATAAGATATTTACATTGGAAAAAGGTCTATTTAGGTGAAAGTCTATCTTTCATCTGTGTTTTGCATTTTTACTAGATAAATTATTGCATTAGAGAAGCTCTAATAATCCTTGGAAAAAAAAAAAATCATAACATACGAAATATGCAGTATACAAAAAGTACTAAAAATTACGTAATTTATGATTTACCAAAAAAATAAAAATATACTTAAATTATTATTTGAAAACAATTAATACTCTCTCTGTTCCAGGCAAAGAGTCAATTTTTAACTTATTTGGGTCAAATTAGTTAAATTTTGATCGATAATTTACATAGATTTATTTATTTTTACAAAATTATGAAAATTGTAATCTATAATATTGTTAATGAAGTTTTTAATTAATGAAATTTTATTTCATAAAACATAAATAAAGTATGTAAAATTTTGATTTGATTTAGTCACATGTTAACTTTAAAATAAAAAAAAAAGTAGACTCTTTACCTGAAATGGAGGAAGTATAACTTTAAAAATTCTAGAAAAAAAAAACATTTATTCACGAACGAATGTAATATAAAAGTAGCCAAGAAAAGCCTAAAATTCCAAATGAACCTCATGTGCACTACAAGCAATTATTGGAAAAATGGGTACCACCTTCATAGAATTTTATATTCACTCCCCCAACCATATGCTACATACATCAAATAATGGCAATCACCAAAATATGTTATGCCATTTTTTGCTTTAATTTCAATCCACCCCACTTCATTATTCCCAACTCCAACCCTAAACAAGTTAGAGGTCAATTTATACAATAAAAGCTTTGATATGTGCTACTAAGTTAATAACACCAATTTTCAACAAAGATACCCTCTTCGTTCTTAAATAAGCGATCTGTCTTAACTTTTAAAAGTTAAATCGATTGTTTTTTAAAACAAGTTTTGACGTGTTAAAACGTAATTCATAATATATTTTTTTTGTATTACGAATTACGTATTTTATAATTTTAAAAATATTAAAAAATATACGTTAAATATGCTTTTAAAAAATAGTATTTGACTTTAAAAAGTCATAACAGTACCCTTATTTAGTACACTTAGAAACGGAGGGAGAATTTCGTAGTACATATCAAGAAGCGTGGTGTATAATTAAAATGAAGCATTACTTAGTGTGGATTGTTTAAAAATTGGAGTGTAAAGTTACCCAAATATTGCTTCCGTTTAACAGCTTAAATCTGTCGTCTACACGACTGTGGTCGGAATCCAAACCTCTCATTCCGCAAATCGAACTCCGTATAAAAATTCTGCATCTGAAAATTCCCCAGAATTATCGCCGGCCCACCGGGCGCCGTCATCGGATCCGTTTCTGGATCAGTCACCATCGTCAAACACACAACCTCCGAATTGCCGGCGAACGAGAAATAATTCGCCAGTGGCAATGCCATCTCCGCCCCTCCCTTGTAATGAAACCTCATCTCCGGCAACGACAACTTTTTCCGCCCCGAAACATCGAAACACGGACGCAATCCCGTTTGAAATTCCGCACGTTTAGCCCTTTTATAGTCCTTGACTTGCTCCGTGAAGGCACTAACGACGAGTTCAAATAGATTGTAAGCCATGTACGTGAACGTCGTGCCGGAGTCAACAATGGTACCGCCGTTGCCGTCGGATCCTGGCGAGAGATAATTGAACGGGATTTTTAATTTTCGGCCGCCGACAGTAATTTTTCGGAGACCCACGTAGTAGTATACGGAGAATGCGTGGTTACCCGTCACCGGATTTTTAACTAATGGAGTGTAGCTTAGATTGCCGGTCTTGTGGGTGCTGGAGTCAGACTCTGTATCCAATACCATGGAACTGGATTCGTCGGAGTCGTCAAACTGGTGGGACAGGAGGCAGTAGGAGAATTTGCTGAGACCGAGTTGACTCGGGAGAGACGACGGGCCACGGCCAAACCCGGCGATGCCGGCGGGTTGATGGGAAGAAAAAAGAGAGCAGCCGACGATGAAGTTAGCTACTTTATGGCCTGGCAAGTCTAGCGTTTCGACAAGCGCGATTCCGCCGGTCGAACCGGAACCGTAGAGGATTAGATACGGTGGGCATTCTTGTCTACAGTTTCTGTAATTGGGGGAACAATCCTGGCATCGAGAGTGAACGTTGTAGTTGCTGTGAATAAGGCCGCATTTGGGGCTCAAACAACCGAGAATTCTGGCGGAGGTCGATTGCCTGGGAATGAAGGAGGGAATGGATGGTGGGTGATGAGCGGTGGTGGCGGCAGAGGAGGAGGAGCAATTACGGCAGATGTAGCGGCGGGTGCAGGGGAACCAAACAAAGTCGCTGCCGGTGTCCATGATGAAGGAAATGGTTTGAGGAGGGGTACCAAAGCTGAGGGAAATTGAGTAGCCACCATAGCTGTGGGGGGAGAGAGGGGTAGGGGCAATATGGGGATTTTTGAGGCGGTGGGCTCTTGTGAGGGAGGTCAAAGCTAGGTGGGAGAGTTTTTGGTAAGGATCCGGAGGTGGGTTTGCTTGGAAATGCATGAGGGGTAACGTAACACTAATTTTTGTGTTCTTAGCATTACTCGTCGACGTAAACGAAGAAACAAAGGGTAGCGTGCTCTTAGTATTACTCGTCGACGACGTTGATGAAAACGAAGAAATGAAGGGTAGGAAAAGGGAGAGAATGGAGAGAAAGAGATGGGAGGAAGCCATGGGATGAAGTTGTTTGGGAGATGAAGAAGAAGATTGATAGTAGTTTCAATTGAAGGTGAAGCTATCTATTGATAAACAAAGTTTAGGTAATGTTTCCAAATTGTTGCAGCTAAGGTGGCACATGTGACTTGTGAGCATGTGATGGAAAGATAAGGAGAGGGAAGAAATGAGTTGGCAAAAAGAAAGGAATAGAATAAGAATTGTTTCAAGCACTAGCCGTTAAGTTTTGTTTGGGTGGCTTTCATCACTAACTAAATGTTTCTCTTACATGAGTGGCCTCAACTCCTAAATTTCTTAAACTTAGTATCCCCTATTCCCCACCCTTTAAAGCAAAAGAAGAAAAAGTCAATTAATAAGGGTGGCGATAAACGCAGTCTTTACTATGCGCTAAACGTAGTTCTCTGACAAAATTACTAATTTATCATTGATATAAAAAAAATCATGTCAAATAGGACATGTGCATGTCCCTTTTTTTGCAAATAAATAGCAAAACGTGAAGTAGTTTAAGGCGCTTGATATGAGTTCACTGGTCCAGACCTCAAATTGATTCAGAATTTGCACCCCCTACAGGTGTGCGCACGAGAAAGAGCATCTATGCTTTACAAACTTACTCTATTCAATAAATGAGCTTGTATATAAAGTAGCTTTGCTTTTGCTTTCTTTCTAATGTGAGATAAACTCACTTATCCAACTTCAACCCACCTACTTTATGCATTAAAATCTTCATCATCTAAACATTATTTTGGACGAATAAATATACAATTTCGATGTTCACACAGAGTAGATCATATTTTCACAATAAAAAGAAAATGATAAGTTAGTAATTTTATAGAGGAGACTGCGTTTAACGCATAATGAGACTGCATTTAGCACCTAAGATTTATAATAGCAATACACTCACTTCAGTGCACTTTACAAAAAAAAAAAACACACACACACATTCATTTATTTAGTACTTGAATGTCGTGTTAAAAAATTAGGTGTTAACAGTAACGTATTTCCAAAAGTAAAGCAGTACTTTGATTTCGTGATAAAAAAATAAAAGTGTCGATAGTATGGCTTTACATGTAATAAGTAAGTAAAAGCTTAACGACAAAAACTTAACATTCTTCAAGCTAGACCCCATTTTTTAGTTGAAAATAGTAATTTTTGGTCCAACATTTAGTAAAAGGACTTGTCGCATTTTAAGATTTATATTTTATCCAAATTTCGCAACTCTAAAGTCTCAGGTTTTATTATTAATGAAACAAGGTCCACAGTTCCATTATCGAATTAGGGCTTGCAGTAACTCTCTCCGTCTCAAATAAATATTTTTAGTTGACAAAGTACACAATAATTAAGATACGTAATTAATGATGTGTTGTAAAATATCTTCTGATGATAATACCCATAAACATTAATTGAGTTTCACTATTATAAATAAATAAGTTTTTGTAATATATGCTATATTAAATAAAGTTTTAAGAGTATATTAGGAAGAATGATAGAGAATATGTACATCAAAAGTCATAAGGAATATTAGTTGAATATTTACTTAAAAGGTACTTAAGCGAATGAAAATAAATATAGCAGACTTAAGCGGTTGAATATTTCACAAAAGGTACCGACATGCAATTTTTCCTAACTTGTATTACGGTATTAGCATTAAGTCACATGCTAATCACACATTCTTTTTTGTGTCCTTATTGGTCATTTCACATCTCTTCTCATTCTAAGCTCACCTTCACATGGCGATACTTGTTGGATGTATGGATGTGAAATTATTATTATTATTTTTTATATCCTAAATCTATCCTAAACCCTTAAAGACCCACCAACGAGATTCAATCCTGGGACCAACAGCAGGGGAAATGTGGCTCTAACCAGTAGAGCAATCACTGAATCTCTGGATGTGAATTTTTTTTTTTTTTTGATATAGATGTGAAATTATTAAAAGGTACTAAAAGGAACTCTACATGAACAACACTTTAAAACTTTAAAGACATAATTTTAACAGAAGTGGCGATAGACCTTAGTATGAAATGAAAATAAGAATATAGATCCATTTCATTAGAATATGCGACTGCATGTTGCATTAAATTTAGAATTTGGGACCCTAACACTTCGAAAATAGATTATTTTAAGCGAGAAGGGACTTCTTGGGGATTTTTGTTGATCATAAAGTCACAAGTATATATTCCATCCGTTCTTAAATTATCGTCATATTTGATTTTTTTTGTCAAATAGAGTTTTTTTAATGTAAATTTGACGTATATTATTTTATTTTATCCAAAATTATAAAACATGCAATTCGTAGTATTTTAAAGGTATTACATGTTACGTGTTTTATAGTTTAAAAAAAAATAAAAATATTTTTTAAATTTACATTCGAAAAATATCATATTAAACCAAAAAAGTAAAACAAGACGATAATTTAGGACCGAAGGAGTAAATATTAATGGACCTAAAATGTGGAGTTGTGATTTTGGGTGCCTTAAGGTTAGGTTGGATCGACGGTTGTGTTTGGCTGCCATGTTTTGTGAAAGATTTGGTGGTTCAAAAGAGTTAAGAAAAAGGAGGTATCTTTTCACCCTTAAGCTTCTTAATCAAAATTGAACCGTTGGATGTGAATGTGACATTTTCTTAGAAACAAGGCCAATCATTCAACCATGAAAAATAAACACCAATTCAAATACTTTATTCCTTAAAAAGGAATCTTTTTTTCTTTTAGGCCAAAAAAAAAAAAAGCTTTTACTTTTAAACTTTTCTTCTTGGGATGTTATATTTATTTCATCCCTAAATAATATTTATTTTTTTAAAAAAATTGTCTCGAAATAGATGTCCTAAATAAGTGTAAAAAGTTATCTCAAAATAAATATTCATTTTCGTATAAGTTTACTAATTTTACATCTGATATATATCTTGTCCTAATGTGAACTTCTAATATTATATGTAAACATTAAGGACATTAATGTATATTCAACTAAAATGATCCAAAAGTTAACTTCCTAAATTTTAGTAAAAAAAAATTAGAAACGGACACTCATTTAGGGACGATGAGAATATTTTTTATCATTTTACCATTGGTTTGCTTGTTACGCTAACTAATGAGTCTCACTACAGTATGGGCATGCGGTATAATTTAAAAGGAGAAGCTATTTTCAGTGCAATTTATGCTTATACGTTACAATACGAAAAATTACTGGCCGGTTCTCTTTTCAAAGTTTTTAACCCCTAAAGTCCACCCTTTTTTTTCTTAACCGAAAAAAGCACTTTTATAAAATTATTACTAAAATACCCCAGTTTCTTCCATAACTGTTTTGTCTTCTTCTTAAGTCTTATCAACGTTTAACCTGATTACTTGAAATGCGAATATATAAATACGGGAGTAGAGCACGCAAAATTTATCATTCTATGGTGTTAAAGATTACAAAATACGTTCATGTTCACATGCAAATATGGAATGGTTGATGAAATAGAATTCGATCAAGAAACTTACAAAGAAATTTAATGAAAAAATAAGTTTACGAACGGCAGGAAATCAAACATATATGCATCAATTTTTCGATATCACTTGCAATGAAATAGAAGCATATTTATTAGGGAGTTCGGCCGGTAGTTGAACAAGATGGGATTTATGATTGCAGATTAGGAAGAAGGGAGACTTGGAAGTGAAAGCGGTAGGTATTCGTTTTTTCCTTTAAAATTTGTAATAATTATTATTTTGTAATAATTAGGTATTTCGATGCTCAATTGTTGCATCACGATGCAATAATTGTTGCATCACGATGCAATAATTGTTATATCTCAAATTAAATTTCGATGCCCAATTCTTGCATCCTGATGTCCAAATTAATTTAAGAAAGTGACACTGCATCCCGATGCCCAATTGTTTGCATCTTAAATTGAATCTCGATGCCTAATTCTTGCATCCCGATGCCCAAATTAATCTGAAAAAGCGGCACTGCATCTCGATGCCCAATTATTGCATTCCAATGCCCAAATTAATCTAAAAAAGTGGCACTGCATCCCGATGCCTGATGCACGCGTATTTTGGTTTCATTAAGGGTATCGTAGTTTTTTCGCTCCAAAAAGAGACCGACCTGTATTTCACCCTATATATCATTAATAAACATTTCAAATTAACTTAAATTGGAAAAATTACCCTTTAATTATCCATAAGTTGAACGCACGTTTATTCATTTACTAGCTATAGAGCTCATGCTCCGCACGGGTTTAATTTGATTTTGATATTAATTGATACATTTTAGAAATAATTTTGAAAACAAATTATTGTTATTGAATATAGGCGTTTGTTGACTTAATGTTTGACCGAAGTTAAGTATTGTCAATATATGCAGATTGGTGGTCGTTTATTATAATTTTTTTTTTCAGAATAAGTTTCTTTTATTAGTGGACAATATATGTATTTTCGTTTCTATACATTTTTTAAGTATCCTTTAATGATTTGGTCAAAAAAAAAAAAAAAGTATCCTTTAATGATATCAAATTGTTGGGTTTATTTATTTATTTATTTTTCATCTTGCACTTGATAAAGATATTTTAGATATATATTTGAAGAATTTTTACAAAATTAAAAATAAAATATCGACTGTAGGACATATTGAAGAAAGATAACATTTTTCTGAATAAAGGAGAATTGTATAAGGATTGAATATAATTATATTTTTTTAAATAATTTTTAAAGATCATTCAAAGGTTAATGACACCACTAGTCCATCGACTATGGCCGATTCCACCAATAGTCCCTTAACAAATTTTTTTCAAATTTTAGTCCCTTGACTATGAAAATTAGACACGGTTGGTCCTTTTGTTTGATGTCGTTAGTATTTTTCCGTTAAGTCCGTCATGTGCCCATCACGTGCCTTTGGTTAAGGGTATTTATATAATTTCATGTGCAAGACTTTAAGAAAAAAAATGCCCTAATACCCATCTTCGCAAACTGTCAATCCACTACCACCACCAAACTCACCACCACAAAACCCATCTTCTCCGGCCAATAATTCAAGAAACCACCACTGGTAGTCCACCACCACCACCAAACTCAAAAAATCACTCGGTTTGAAAAAAAATCTCTCTCCCCCCGCCCCCCCCCCCACAACATCTCAGCCCCCATCCCTCCATTTTATCTCTGTTTCTGACTTTCCCACCCCCCCAGCTCCGACAAACTGGGAAGGTTTTCAGCTGAGAGAGAGAGAGAGAGGATCTACAAATTCAAAATCTTCAAATCAAGAAAGAAACCTTCCCAGTTTACCTAATTTCCCATTTTACCCCCGTACCCCCAATTTGTTTCCCCTACTATCCCAATTTATCCTCTCTACATTCGAGAATTTTAAATTTTTCAACAGCTTGGAGAAATTCAGCATCGTCGTTAGAACCTACGGTCGCCGGCGAGCAGCAACAGCCTCACCCGCAGCTACTCCGACTCCGACTCACCATCAACAACCTTCAACAACGACGTCTCTGACTCCGGCTTTAACTAATGGCTTCGAGAAAGAGCTGAAAGACGGTTTAGTGATTTGCGAAGCCATAGAGGACACTGTGTCGACGCAGGCGAAGCGGACGGTGGAGTCTGGGTCGCGGAGGCATCGTAAGAAGGCGGAGAGCATTTTAGACAAGTGAGGAGAGAGAGCATCGCAATGAGTTGCGGAGAGGAAGCCTAAGAGGCAGACGCATTGCTTCGTACCGGCGATTTCTTGGAAGGAGAGGTGATGGAGACGCAGGTGAGGATAGGAAAGAAGGTGTCGGGGGAGAGAGTTAAAGCGACGTGGCGTGTGTTAGACTGAAGTAGTGGCGGTCTCAGCGGAGGAGGGTGGAGCAACTGGTTGGGGCGGTGGCATAATTGGGGATATAAGTGAGTATGTTCGATCAATTTGGTTTCGGTCAAGACTTTAGCGTGTGTATTGCAAATACAGGGAGTGGTTTTAAAGGTTGAGGAGAGAGAGAGAGATAGAGGGAGGAAGGGAGAACGTGGGGAAGAAGGGAGTCAGGGGAGGCAAATGTGGGCATTGAAATTATATAAATACCATTAACCAAAGGCACGTGATGGGCGCATGACAGACTTAACGGAAAAATACTAACGACATCCAACAAAAGGACCAACCGTGTCTAATTTTCATAGTCAAGGGACTAAAATTTGAAAAAAACTTGTTAAGGGACTACTGGTAGAATTGGCTATAATCGAGGGACTAGTGGTGTCATTAACCCATCATTCAATGATTAGAAAATGTTTAGTTGGATACTATATTTACATATTTTTTATACACTATCAGTGTGAAAAAGAAATTTACAAAAATATTAAAAAAATTTTGATGAAATGATTTAGATTTTTGTTGATATGTATCACATATTATAGACATTATTTTAGAACGTCTTAAATAAGAATATGAGACCAATAATTTGACATGGAGAGAGTAACATTTATAAAAATAAAAATTGGTTGATTTATATTATAAAATAATTTATAGAATTATTTAATACTTTTAAAAATCCTTACATATAATATAATTGGTTGAGTTGGTTTTAGGTGTATATTCATATTTAATAGGGTGTGGGTTCAAATCTCATTAACAACATTATTTTGTTCAAAGTTCTTCTCGTATTATAATTAGAAGAAGAGTAATACCTATTGTAAAACCTATTATTAGTAGGTATAGTTATAAGCTAATGACTTTAAAATGAAAAGTCATCTCAATTCATTACTTGGAGGCTTTAGAATTGAAAGAAATAGAAAGAAAGGTAAGGTGGCACAATCATAGGCCTCCCCATCAACTTTAAATATATATATATATATATATATATATATTTCTTTACTTAACCAATTAATAATGCACATATCTTTATTTCTAAAATAAAAAATAAATAAAATAACATACTTTTGTTTGTCAAGTTTCCTTGAAAAACTATTCATAATAGTAACTTGTAGTTATAGTTGTGTCTTTGGAACACTATTATTATTATTATTGATGAAGAATATGAAGGAAATATAAACAACATTACAATCACAAGGTTGGAGAGAAGACATCATATTTGTTGCAAAGGCTACACAAGGGTTCAACATTAGAAAGTCTGTGTATGGTTGTGAGTTATAAAATGTCAGTTTATTCTGTCATTTCATTAAGGGTATTTTAGTTCTTTTGTAATCCTCGTAGCTTAAGTGCGTAAAGCAATTTAGTTGTTGTTAGTTATATATAGGGCTGTAATCCAGAATTCCAGTTTCATCAATCCAATTCATTGTTTTCTCTTCAAATCAACTTCCAATTCAGTTAGATTTCTTGATATGGTATAAGAGCCAAGATTCGTTGGTTCTTAAGAATGTCCCTAAATCTTTCCCTCTTCTTGTTCTGTGTTCACCACTCTTTATCCATGGCGAATGATGGAACAACAACAGAGACATCTGGTTCAAAGACCAAACCTGGAACCATGGAGATTGCCATCGACTCCAACATGCACCCTTTGTTCCTCCACAATAACGATCATCCAGGTTTAATTCTCGTCTCTACAAAATTAATAGGTAGTGATAATTATAGTTCTTGGAAACGATCTACTGAAATCACTTTATCTGCCCAAAACATATTGGGTATTGCAGATAGGAGTTTTAACGTCCTCGAAAGGGATGATCCTTTATTTCCTTTATGGGCTAGGGCTAATGACATGGTCATATCTTGGATTTTTAATATAGTCACTGATGACATGAGTAATAGCCTCAAGTATGTTGAAAATGCCAATGTTGTTTGGAGAAAATTGAGGGAAATATTTTCCAACATAGATGGCCATATAGGGTTTTTCAATTAGAAAAGGATTTGCATAGACTTGAACATGATGCTAGTTAAGTAGAATCTTATTATCACAAGATGAAATGGCCCATCTCTCAGGTATTGCTATTAAAAATAATGCACCTAAATCACTTATATCTTTATACACTTGGGTGGTGGACACAGGGGCCACAGATCACATATGTACATCACTCTCATCATGCACAATGTTGAACAACTCAATCAGTGTGTAACCCTTCCATTGCCAAATGGTGACAATGCAAGGTTACTCAGATAGGAAAAGTTTATAACAATCCAGATTTAACACTGGATAAAGTGTTTTATGTGCCAAATTTTAAATTCAATCTTCTGTCCATATCGAAACTTGCATCCCAAATAAAATGCCATACTTACATGACTTGGTCTAAATGTTCTTTCTAGGACCAACAAATGAAGAAGATCATAGCTATTGGTGAATTGACTGAAGGACTTTACATTCTACATGCTGAGACTACATCAATCAAACCTGATTCATGCTTCACTGTACTTTTTATAGCATCAAAGAACATTAGCTTTGGCTAGTTGGCATAAGAGGTTAGGACATAGCTCTCTTGGTGCACTTCAAAAGATTGTTCCATTATCATCCATTCTCAATTCTAAAAATGTAAACACTGATTCTATTGCTTTTTGTGACATTTTCCCTTTGGCAAAACAACATATGTTACCTTTTAGTTTGAGTAATATCAAAAGTACTGCTTGCTTTGAGTTGATTCACTGTGATTTGTGGGGACCCTATAGGAAAACTACTATGAATAGCTGTAGATATTTCCTTACTATTGTAGATGACTATTCCAGGGGTGTTTGGACATATTTGATGTCCACAAAAACCCATGTCATTTCTTTCTTAAAAATGTTCAATGCATATGCTTAAAATCATTTTAAAACTTCTATCAAGTTCTGTAGAACTATCCATGGAGCAGAATTTTATAACTCTGAGGTAGTTCCCTTCTTTGTTAATCTTGGTATTGTGCATTAAAGTTTATGTGTCAAAATCCCACAACAGAATGGAATTGTTGAAAGGAAACATCAACACTTATCAAACATGGCTAGGGCCTTAAGATTTCAGTCTGGACTCCCTATTCACTTCTGAGGGTATTGCCTTTTAGCAGCAACCTACATCATAATAGAATCCCTACTGCTAAATTTTAAGACACCACTTGAACTTATTTTCAACACACCACCTACTTATGAGCACCTTAGAACTATATGATGTCTTTGCTTTGCTTCCACCCATTCACTAGATAAATTTGCACCAAAGGCCATTAGGAGTCTCCTTCTTGGATACCATTCAGGGCAAAAGAGGTATGTTTTGTATAACCTTTCTACCAAACAAGTTTTTATCAGCAGGAATGTTGTGTCATGAATCAATATTTCCTTTCCTCCATTCTTATCCCAATGCATCCAACAGTCCTCTTATTGATATAAGCATGTCTCATGATGATGATCCAACTAGTAACACTAAATCCATTCTGCAAAATGATGATTCTACTCCTGTGAGTAATCAAATGGTCCCTAAGGAATAGAATAGTTCACTCGATGTTGCTGCTACTGACAATGTCAATTTGAGCAATCCACAAGATGTTGTGGTTGTTGACAATGTCAATTTTCAGCCCTCAAGAGTCTCTACTAGGGTGAAGACTCCTTCAGTGAGACTTAAAGACTATATAGTCTCCTCTGTAGCTTCTAAGACCACACAGGACTGTATTAGTTCTCTTTATCATCATGCACATTATTCTTCTGTAAATGTTCTGTCTCACATCCCAGAGCCTCGGTCATATTTTCCAGCTATTCTGGATCCTAAGTGTGTTGAAGCTATGGATCAAAATTTAACAGCTCTTGAAGACAATGATACATGGGATATTGTGAGGTTGCTACAGGAAAAAAGGGCAGTTGGATGTAGGTGGGTTTACAAGGTCAAGTACAATTCAGATGGTAGTCTTGAAAGATACAAAGCAAGGTTAGTGGCTAAAGGATATACCCAAACAGAAGGTGTGGATTACTCAGGGACCTTTGCACTGTTGCTAAGATGGTAACAGTAAGAACCATCCTTGCAATTGCTGCTGTGAAGGGTTGGAAGGTTCACCAATTGGATGTGAATAATGTTTTCTTACATGGAGACTTAGAGGAGGAAATTTACATGATCTTACCACTTGGATATAAATCTTAGAAGGACGCCAATAATGTTTGCAAGCTGAAGAAATCATTGTATGGATTGAAACAAGCCTCAAGGCAGTGGTTTGCAAAATTGACTGAGTTTTTGATTGGATTATGGTAGTCTCAATCTTTGGCAGATTATTCCCTATTTACTCTCAGCAATGGTGATAAATTCACTGCTATTTCAGTATATGTTGATGATGTCATCAAAGCAGGCAATGATATGGTCTCCCTTGGTTCTCTCAAACATCTTCTCCATGCTAAGTTCAGCATAAAGAATGTTGGACCAATAAAGTACTACTTGAGCATTGAGATTGTTAGATCAACTTAGGGTTTTCATTTAAATCAAAGGAAGTATGCCCTGGATTTGATTGAATCTACAAATCTTCTGGATGCTAACCCATTAATTATTCCTTTTGATCCAAATCATAAGTTGTTAGTGGATAATGGGACAATATTGGAAGATCCTTCACAATATAGACAGCTTGTTGGAAAATTGTTATATCTTACTGTGACTAGGCCTGACTTGGCTTTTGCTGCTTAATGCTTAAATCAGTTTGTCCAATCTCCTAGGAGTACGCATCTTAAAGCTCTCTAGAGGGTCCTTAGGTATGTGAATGCTTCTCCAGGACAAGGCTTATACTTTCATTCATGTAACCAGCTTCAACTAAGAGCCTTCTGTGATAGTGACTTATGGGCACACAACCCCAATGATAGAAGATCAATTACTGGTTTTTGTATGCTGCTGAGAAAGTCTTTAATTTCCTGACATTCCAAAAAGTAAATAGTGGTAGCAAGGTCCTCAGCTGAGTCAAAATACAGGGCATTGACCACAATAAATTGTGAAGTGTTATGGCTCTGCAGTCTCCTCAAAGATTTTCAAGTGGTTTTGCCTCTTCCAGTTCCCTTGTTCTGTGACAGTTCTTCAGTGATTGCTATAGCTACCAATCCTGTTTATCATGCTCGCACAAAGCATATTGAAATGGACTGTCACTTCATAAGAGAAAAGATCAAGGATGGTCTTGTTATTCCTTAGCATGTATCTACTAAAGCTCAATTAGCAGACATTTTCACAAAATTCCTAGGCAAACATTTTGATGTGATCCTTGTAAGCTCAAGTCCATGTTTGAAATATGTGATCGATGGTTCGATAGCTAGAATTCGAGCAAAGATGATCAAGAATGTTGCGTTCGTGATAGCTCGAGAGTTCAAGCGTCAAAGGAATCAAACAAAGGCCGTGAGCTACGTAGAGTACAAGTGGAGGATTCAAGGATTCTACATCAATTTGATTCGAGGATTCATTGGTGATTCGGGCTACTTCAATGGATATTCAAACAATGGAGTCCATGGCAAAGACATGACTTGCTTCGTAAGCTTCAAAGACTCAAGGGATTACGTTAGAATCATCCAAGGATATTTGGGAATGTTCGAGGGCCTAAAGGACAATTTTTGAGAGAAAAAGCCTTAAAAAGTGAGCCCATAAGTTCAAGGATGACTTTGGGAGCTTTTTAATACTAAATGGATGACTTTTAGGGGCCAAAGTGCACTTTTCAAAATTAGGTCTTTAGAAAAACGGGATTGATAGTCTTTTCCTTATTGTGGTTTGTTATTGTTTCCTAATTAGCCTAGGTAACTTACTTAGTTGTTTCCTATATAGTTTAGGTAATTGTTAATTGTTTCCTTTTACTTTAGGATTCTATTTCCTTCAAGTATTAGGATTTGTAAGCCTATATAAAGGCTTCTCTTTCATTGTAAAAATATTAGATCTTTGATTATTATTAAATTGATTTGAGTTTTCACAATATTGTGAGCTTTTGAGAGATTTCTTGGATTAGAATTCTCAACCCTTGAACTTATCAAGTTTGTTGAGCTGCAGGCTTGTGGCGTTCCGTGATCTTGGTTCCTAATCAATTGCGATTAGTGGGTTAAGGTTGCACCCCAAGGTTCTAGGGATTAAATCTGCCCTAGGGTTGAGGGAAGCTCCCTATCTTTGTTTCAATTCGTTGTTTCTGTGTTTAATTCCGCGTTTTTGGTTGGTTCCGCTTTGCCCGATCTTGGGAAATCACATCACATTTGTATTGGGATTTTCTTTCCAAGTTGGGGATGGTACATATCTACACACCCACAACTTGTTGGGGGGGGGGTGATGAAGAATATGAAGGAAAGATAAACAACATTAGAACAACAGCAGGACATTTCAATCACAAGGTTGGAGAGAAGACATTAAATTTGCAAAGGCTGCACAAGGGTTCAACATTAGAAAGTCTGAGTGTATGGTTGTAAGTTGTAAAATGTCAATTTATTCTGTTATTTCATTAAGGGTATTTTAGTCCTTTTGTAATACTGGGTAGCTTAAGTGCATAAAGCAGTTTAGTGGTTGTTAGTTACATATAGGATTGTAATCTAGAATTCCAGTTTTATCAATCCAATTTATTGTTTTCTTTTCAAATCAATTTCCAATTAAGTTAGATTTCTTGATATTATTATTATTATTTTTACAATACGATCAAGTGATTAACCAAATTGATAGTTCCTTTTTTGTTCTTGTTTCTCTTGATAATCATATTTAATCACTTTATGTTCATAGTTTGAGTTGTATCTATTAGGAACGTATATGAACTGTGAGAATGTTTTTTCGTATTTCATTGCTGTCAAAGGGAATATATATATACAAAGAAAATCCCTAAACTTAAGCTCTAATCCTCCTATAAATAAAATGCTACTGAAAATAAAAGATTACAATCGCTAATCACGTCAATGGAAGAGATGCAACTATTTACGGTAATGATACAAGCCATAAATCACGACACGGTGATGCCGCGTTAACGCTAACACCCCCCCTTAAGGTGGAGCATGGAGGTTCGAGATGCCCAACTTGCCAAGGAGGACGTCAAACTGATTCTTCCCAAGAGCTTTGGTGAGAATATCGGCTAACTGTCGAGAAGAAGGGACAAAAGCCGTGACGATGTTTTTGCAAAGAAGTTCATCACGAATGAAATGACAATCTATTTCGATGTGTTTGGTACGTTCGTGAAAAATCGGATTGTGAGCAATGTGCAAAGCTGATTGGCTATCACAAAATATGCGCATAAGAGCGGAATGAGTAATACCAAGAGAGAATAGTAAACCTTTGAGCCATTTCAATTCACAAGTAGCTGCGGCCATGGAACGATACTCGGCTTCAGCTGAAGATCGCGAGACAGTTTGCTGCTTTTTTGGACTTCCAAGAGATCGGGGAGTCACCAAGAAACACAAAATATGCAGTCAAAGAACGACGAGACAACGGGCAACTAGCCCAATCAGTATCACAGTAGGCCGTTAACTGTAAAGTAGAGTCAGATCGCAAGAAGATGCCTTAACCAGGATTGGACTTCAAATAGCGAACCACACGCAAAGCAGCCTCCCAATGTATAATACGAGGCTGATGCATAAACTGAGCGAGAATATGAACAGAATAAGAAAGCTCCAGACGAGTGATAGTCAAATAGATAAGGCGACCAACAAGGCGTCAATACTGTGCTGGAGAGTCCATGACGGGACTGTCATCAAGAGCCAAGCGATGATTCTGTTCAATAGGGGTGCCAGCGGGCTTAGTACCCAAGAGACCTGTCTCAGAAAGGATGTCCAGTGTATATTTTCGCTGACATAAAAATATACCAGTTGGGTTCCGTGCTACCTCAATACCTAAGAAGAACTTGAGCTGACCGAGATCTTTCATATGAAAACAGGTTTGCAAATATGTTTTGAATCGACGAATGACAACAGAATTATTACCACCAATGACTAGATCATCAACATAAATTAAGATAGTCAAATGAACATCACCTCGTATGAAGGTAAATAAAGAATAATCTGAAGTCGATTGTTGAAAACCATATTTAGTGAGAGCGGAAGCTAGTTTGGCAAACCAACAACGGGAAGCCTGTCGTAAGCCATAAAAGGACTTGCGGAGGCGACAAGCCTTCCCAACTGTATGTAGACCAAAATCGGGAGGAAATTTCATATATACTTCTTCGTCAAGATCACCATGGAGGAAAGCATTGTGGACATCCATCTGATGCAGTTCCCATTTCTTGATTGCTACAACAGCGAGAAAGGTACGGACAGTGACCAGCTTCGCTGTAGGGGCAAAAGTCTCTGTAAACTCTAAGCCCTCAACCTGGTGATTGCCGAAAACAACCAACCTAGCCTTGTAACGGTCAATAGAACCATCGGCGTTATATTTGATTTTATAGACCCATTTGCTCCCAAGAGCTTTCTTACCCGTGGGCAATGACTCAACTGTCCAAGTACAATTAGTTTCCAAAGCTTGAACCTCCTTAGCCATAGCCTCACGCCAATGAGGGTGTCGCATAGCTTCAGCAAAAGTAGATGGTTCGGTACCTGTAGTAACGGCAGCCAAAAACTTGCGATGCGACAAAGAAAACTGACTAGAATTGACAAAGTGTGCTATAGGATAGGGCGTACCTGAGGATGCGGAATTGGGTGAGTGAACTGTCGAGGGACTAAGATGGACTGTATGTATGACGTGGTCCTTCAAGCGGACCGAAGGAAATTTTTCGCGTTGTCCGCGACCAAGAACCGGAGGTGGCAGAGATTCTGTGGTAACATCGAGGGCATGATTGGGCTGAGTAGAGCCCATATGATCGAGGATAGGGTCCTGAGGCGGATCAGTATGTGAAGGACTCACATCAGCAATAGTGGCATCAATAGTAGTATCAGCAGTGGGTATCGGCACATGTGCAGGCATCGGGGTTTGAGGAGCGAAAATGTTGTCGACTGCCATCTCCTGACTAGAGGGAGCCCAATCAAAATTGTCTAAGTCTTGGGCTAGTGTATTGGAAGGTGAACTGTCCGCAGGGGAGACCGCATGCAAGAATGGAAATTTATGTTCCAAGAATACCACATCACGAGATTCAAAAAATTTTCCTGTCTCCGAATCATAGAGGCTCCAACCCTTCTTGCCATAGGGGTATCCAATAAAAACGCATCGCCTACTACGACTAGCGAATTTATCCCTGTCACGATTTAGGCTTTTGGCATAACACAGACAGCCAAAAACTCGGAGATGATCGATAGGTGGGGGTTTACCAACTAATATCTCATAGGGTGTTTTGTCTTTCAACAACACGGTAGGAGTCCGATTAATTAAGTAGCCAGCGGTGAGAATACATTCACCCCAAAATTGTATGGGTAAGTGTGCCTGGAAACGAAGAGCGCGTCCCACATTCAATATGTGTCTATGTTTCCTCTCTACCCGCCCATTCTGCTGAGGCGTGCCTACCATGGATGTCTCATGTAGGATGCCATGCTCGGCGAAATAGGCAGTTAAGCAAGTGAACTCCGTTCCATTATCACTACGAACGGTTTTGACTTGTTTATTAAACTGCCTTTCAACTAATGCCAAAAAATTCTTAATAATCTGAGGAGCTTTATCCTTTCCCTTCAACAAAAATACCCAAACAGCTCGAGAGTAATCGTCGACGATGGTTAGGAAAGAAGTAGCCCCACAATAAGTGGCCTCTCTATACACACCCCACAAATCACAATGAATCATTTCGAAAATTGCAGTTGTTTTATTCGTACTAGCAAGAAAAGGTGTACGGGTTTGTTTAGCCCGAAAACATACGTCACAATGTTCAGACTTACTAACATCAATATCATCATTTATTTGGGAAAATTTCTCTACCACTCGCATGGACGGATGCCCTAAACTTTGGTGCCATAAATCTGCAGTACACAAACTGTTTGCCTTATTTACACGAACTAGAGGTTCTTCCCTTGCTACATACAGTCCTTCTTGTCCTTCACCCATTCCAATCAGCATCCTCGAAGTGCGGTCCTGTATAACACATAATTTGTCAGTAAATTTGAGAATATATGTCTTATTGCGAACCAATTGAGAAACTGATATTAAATTGCAATTAAGATTGGGCACAAAAAGAACGGCTTGAAGGCATAATTTTCCCAAAACCACACTGCCTTCTTTCGTTGCATGAATCTGTTCACCATTCGGCATCCATACTGGACAGGGATCAATGTCTCGTAAATTAATAAAAAATGAAAGATCACCACTCATATGATGCGTAGCTCCGCAGTAAAAAATCCATGGATTCTTACCAGACATGCGTGTGCTTATGTGAGAATTCCAAAGAGATTTTAATGTTGCCCAATCCTCATTGCTCAAGTTTTCCATCCCAGCTTTGTCCACATCACCAAGTCCAGCAGAAGTGGTCGGTGTAGTGGTCGGTGTCCCTGTCACTTGTGTTGTATTTGCCCGAATAGAAACTCCTCTCCCACGTCCTTGCTTAGCGACGCCCTTACTACGCCCTTGCTGTCCCGAACCCCACCATTCTGGATAGCCATGAAGACGGTAACAAGCATCAACTTTGTGCCCGGGTTTGTGACAGTGAGAGCAAACAGCAGTCTCTTCCTTTCGGTCCCCCCCTGAAGTCCGAATCGTGGCAGCTTTGGCAGCGAAACTAATTGGGTCTGTTCGCGCAGGGACTCCCTTAGTCATTGTCTTGATTTGCTCTTGCTCCATGACCCGAGAATAAACGCGATACATGTTCGGAAGAGGATCGGAAGCAATGATGTTTGATCAAACCGTAGAGTAGGATTCATCATCATCCAGTCCCATTAGGAATTGGTGTACGCGCTCTTCTTCGCTTCGTCATTCAAGCTTAGCATTCAGATTGCATTTACAGCCATGACAAGAACACATGGGCATTCGATCATGATCATTTAAATCGTCCCACAGTTTCTTTAGCCTAGCGTAGTAGCTCATCACAGTGTCGCCATTTTGTTTGCAATTTGACACCTCCATTTTTAGTTGATGCACACGTGCACCATTTCGAACGGAGAACCGTTGCTGAATATCATCCCACAGCTCTTTCGTCGTGTCCCTGTATGAAATTGTAGAGCGAAGGGTTGGTTCGATTGTATTGAAAATCCATGAGACTATCATGGAGTTCACAGTATTCCAATCGTCAATTTCACCAGAATCTTCCGAAGGTTCTGCAATGGTTCCATCAATGAAACCCATCTTCTTCTTAGCCCTTAGCGAAGTTCTTATCGCCTTGGCCCATTCTTCATAGTTTGGTCCTTTCAACTGGGTGTGCGTAATCAACAACCCAGGATGATCGTTGCTTGCCAGGGCATACGGTGAGACTGCGACGGCTTTCTTCCCATCGTTAGTCACACTGTCGCTGGTTGTGTCTGTCATCGTTCCTTAGTTGTCGCGCAAGTCGTTGTGCAAATCGTCTTGCTCTGATACCATATTAGGAACGTATATGAACTGTGAGAATGTTTTTTTGTATTTCATTGCTGTCAAAGGGAATATATATATACAAAGAAAATCCCTAAACTTAAGCTCCAATCCTCCTATAAATAAAATGCTACTGAAAATAAAAGATTACAATCGCTAATCACGTCAATGTAAGAGATGCAACTATTTACGGTAATGATACAAGCCATAAATCACGACACGGTGATGCCGCGTTAACGCTAACAGTATCATATAGCAAACTAAAAAATAAATAAATAATAACAATAATAAGGCCATTGCATTGTCTAAAAAATGGAAGAAAATATGTTCTAATTTTACAATTTTATACGTAAACCAAAAACTAAGATTAACCAATTGATAACATTCTCTTTGAAAACTATACAACAAGCTACTAAAAACTTGTATAATTTTCACCTTGCAAGGTTTTTGTACTTCTTTATACATATTGCAACATGTTCATCCCTCTCTTTGTCAATATTAATGTGTAAAAGTATTTGTAGAGAAATAACTAATGTCAATAATATACTGACCGATGATGCATAAAAATTAGGGGCACCGGCGGTGCCGAATAGATCGTCGTTGCGTCGTTTGGATTCGGATATCTGGCGTATAATTGTCTGCAAAAAAGACATCGTGAGAGGGGCGGGCAGGGTCCCCCGCCAAAGCCCTCCGGCGTTATAATCAGTCTCAAAGCAATGCGAAAAACACTTATGCTTGTTATGCCCCAAAAATGAGACTTACCTTGGACTGAATGAGGAGTTGACTATATATACTCATACGGGCCCGGCCTCTTATTCATTTCAGGCTCATTTGCTGGAGTGAGACTCATATAATTTAGCAGGTCCAGAATATATACATCACCAACAATTAAGAAGAAACAAACATTTACCTATTAGTCTGTATTCGAGTAATACTGAGGGTCGAGACTAATTACCTATTAGTCTGTATTCGAGTAGTACTGAGGGTCATGTCTCGAAATGTACAGTAAAGAAGTTCGATCATATGATCTTAACTTTCGAAGAAAGAAAAAGAAAAGAAGGAAACGAACAACTCTTTGGTGCAAAAGGAAATGTTGATGAACACATGGAGCACGTGGGCTAGAGTTGCTTCGATCATATGGGTAACAATGATGACCATCCTACTATATTAATCTGCCTATATTATAGTATGGGCTCCGTTTAAAACGTATGAATATACTATAAATATAATCTATAAAAGTTTTTTGTTATTAAATGGGAATACTAAAGATTCAGTCCACTGTGAATGATTATAGAAAAATCCAGCTCGTATATGCTTTTTAAGGAACTTTAATTCAATATTTTTTTATTTTCTTCTTCAATTTGATTAATTTTATCAAGATTCGAAATCTCCATCGATGAATGAAAAATACAGATTGCAAGAGCTCCTATCGAGGCCCGAGTTTATAAAGAACGCGAGAAAGAATATTTCGATGTAGATTAGCCAACATTATAGCTGAGTCAACTAGGCTCATCACAAGCTCACCTAAAATTTTATGGACGATAATAGTGTCTAGTTATAGTAATTGATTATTTATAAAACACACAAATTCTACACATCAAACCATGATGGTATTACACTAATTATACCCACTAATCTACTATCCTCTCCGTTCTAAGCAAAGAGTACACTATTCTATATTTGTATATTTTACTTAAAAAGTATACTTTCAATAATTATGCATACAATCTTTATAAAATCAAATTTACCCTCCACGTATCAATAAATATGTTGACTATACTCAAGCATTTTTTTAATTATGACAAACTCTAATACCACTTACTCCATTCGTTCCTAAATAATTGTTTTATTTTTACTGAGTACACAGATTAAGAAAACATAATTGATTCTAGGCTTAATTCTCAATTTCATCACTCTACTATTAAAAAAAGTCTGATAAGCTCGCTCTACATTTTTTTTTTCACAGATTAATAAATATACTTTACAAAAGATGTCAATTTAGTACATAAAATGAACACAGTTAAATTGTTTGGACGGAATATTATGAAAGGACTAAAATGCCCTTCAGTTGTGACATATGCCTTGAACGTGAAGTCTTGGCTGTCTATTAGGGCTCGTTTAGAGGGCATCAGGACCGATTAGGGCTAGTTCGAAAACAGAGAGGTTCCTGAACAGATCATGGAGTTTGAGGGAACCCCTTGTGGCAGGTTTTAACCAATTTGGAGAAGTGAGTTTTCGAGTTATTCCATGCTTTGTTAATCAAATCGCAAGCATATAATCAATATAATAATGCTAATCTACCGTATAAAGGTATCAATTTTAGCTTAGACCTCGAATTTTGGTAAAAATTAGTGACTTTTTTTATCATCTGTAGGTTTATGTGCCGATTGATTTGGTAATCTGATGATGAGAAATATTGTCAAATCCTTGAGACAAGTTCATGGGTTTTGATTTTGTGCTACTTTTTGTAATTTTCTGCTCGTATTTTTGATGTAATGATATAATAATTAGAGTTCAGTATTTCCACTTTTGATGATTGACGGCATAGTTGTTAGATGTGTATATATGATACAAAAATCACCTATTTCGATACGTATCGCATTACCGTATCGTAATGAGTTCTGTATCGTACGATATGCTTAAGATGCGCAATACGTATCGTGAAATACGATACGAAAATTACCAATTCTTATTACCTCCCTTTTTAAACCCAAATCTAATTTGTCTATTATCCAATTCTCTAATCCTCCATTATAAGAAAACCCTTGTTAATAGTAATAATAGAGTCCATATATGCTAAAGAGTAAAGACAAAATTGAAGGAAGAAAATACTACATCTTAGAATTTATTTATTTTTTTCAAAAAAGTATGAATTTATTAGTTTTTTAAGCTTAAAAGTTTACTTAATTGTGAATATTTTATGTTCTGATCTATTTTCTTTTTCTCCTAATTTTTTTTGGGTTAATATCAAGTTTTCAAAATATGAAAAATACATATATAAAGTTTAATCTTAATCAGTAGATAATATATTTTTATTAATTATTGCTTAATAGTAATTATATATATATATATATATATATATATATATAGAGAGAGAGAGAGAGAGCGTATCTTACGATACGTGATGCGTATCTTAATACATATCATAAAAATAAAATTTCGATACACTATTTATCCCGGTTTGACAACTATGATTGACGGTACAATTATCACAAAGATATAGAGAGAGAGAGAGAGAGAAGATTTGTTCAATTAAGCTTCCGCTGTTTTTGTGGCTTCCTTGCTTGTTTTGAGTTCACTGTGTTTTTTAAATTGATCTTCTACAGCAACCTACATGCCATTTGAATCAACTATTTAGAGTCCGTTTGGTACAGCGTTTATAAAACGCAGTGTTTTAAAAATGCAGCGTTTTAAAAAATGCAGTGTTTTAAAAATGGAGGTCTTTCCTTATAAATACGTTTGTAATATCACTTCAATACGCTGCTTTTTTTTCCTAGGAGCGTTTTAAAACCTGCATTTTGGAAAAAGAGGGAATTCCAATTTAAACGCAGTGCGTTTAAAAACGCCGTTTCGCCGCATTAAAACACATTTTTTGCAAATAAGCTGCGCTTTATCCCTGCGTTTTGGCCAAAACGCTCGACCAAACGAGCTCTTAATCAATTATACTAATACCCATCTCTCAAAACCTTCATCAATGGAAGTTAAGGCTCATGATTTGATTTCTACTCCCACAAAGTCTCCTCTCCCTCCCTAGCTCCCTCCCAGGTAATTACACACTAAACTCTCTCTCTCTCTCTCTCTCTCTCTCTCAAACACACACTTGCTTGGCTATTATGTGTTGCTAATATATGTTGTCGGGGAAGAGAGGTCGTTGTCGGAGAAGAAGATAAGAGGAGTCTCTTTTGTGTAATACTCCCTCCGTCCTGAAATTATTGTTTTGTTTGACTTTTTTTGGTTAAACAAGACATTTTTCAAACGCAAATTTGACGTATATTTTTTTTATTTTTTCTAAAATCATAAAACATGTAATTCGTAGTACTTTAAAAGTACTACGAATTACATGTTTTATGATTTTGAAAAAAGTAAAAAAATATACGTCAAATTTGCGTTTGAAAAATGTCCTGTTTGACCAAAAAAAGTCAAACAGGACAATAATTTCAGGACGGAGGGAGTAATATTTTCATATAGCCCCCTTATTTTTTATTATATTACATAGACATAATGAAGAATGGCATTGACTTCTTTGCCCTCGTAAAAATTCACGTGAGTGAGCACATGCTCACTTAATGGAGCTTAAGCAAACGGTGTTACGTTCAGGAACTACTGGTGTTCGAAAAAAGCATTCTTTTATCTATGTCGTGCATTTTCTTAGTACAGGGATGGCTCTTGGATTTCCACATAATACAGTGACTTATGGTGCATTTAACCATACAATTTTGACCCTCGTTGTTTATTACTTATCGGGTTAATTGCACTTTACTACCCCCAAAGTTTATACGTTGTTATACTTGGGGATCTATGGTTTTAACTTTTATATATTAAGGCCATATGCTTCATTTTTTGTGCAATTGGGGGTCAAAAGGGGTGGTTTTTGTTAGTTTTCAACGAAAATTTGTCATGTGTCATCCATGTTCATGTTTTTAAGGGCTTTTCGTCTTTTAGCACTTATACATAATGCATTTCTTTTTCTTCGTAATTGCTCTTTGACATTTAGCATAATGGGTTTATAGTATTTCACTCAAACGGTAGGGGAAAAAACAATAATGTCTACTGTAATTTAAAACATTGCTTTTCTTTCTCGTTTTCTTCTTTCTTACTGCGAGCTCTTAACCTAACTCTACCATTAACGCGCAATTTCAACGGCAATGTTAGTGCTCTCTCTCTCTCTCTCTCTCTCTCTCTCTCTCTCTCTCTCTCTCTCTCTCTCTCTCTCTAATCTCTCCTGAATAACGCAGTCTATAAACACTCCTAAATCTTCACTAAAGTCGTAAATAAGGATGATGAGTTTTGCAAACCTAAGTTTTCACAACCATTACTAAGACAACGAAGAGGAAGACCAAGTTATATTGAAACCCTACACCCGAATCGATCTGTCATCTCATTATACTAGGGTTTGATGAAGATTTGGTGGTGGGGGGTTAACGATGAGTTACATTGGTGGTGGATCGTGAAACGGGAGAGAGACACCAACTATTTCCTTGGGTGAAGTGAAGGGATGCCATTGAAATTGAAGTCTAACGGTACTCCATTGTTTTTATTTTCTTTCCATTCACTGGGATGCCTTTGGATGAACTCATTACTAAAAAAAAAAAAATACTCCTTCCGTCCCTAAATTATCAGGTTGACTGACAAGAAACTCAATCGACTGATTATTAATATTGAATAGATTAAAAAGTTGTTGTTTTCTTTAATGTGTATGTATAATTAAAGTAGGAAGAAAAGTAAGGTAAAATAGTAAAAGTGATGTTAAAAGAAAGTTTCAAACAAGACAATTATTTTGGGACGGACGAAAAAAGAAAGGAAGACAATAATTTAGGGACGGAGGGAGTATTAGTTTACTTTATTTTTTTTATTGAAGCAAGTTTTTATTGGTTTGTTTTATTGAAAAACAAAAATAAAAATAATGGTATTCTAAATTTGGACTCTTTTTTTTTTTAATTTATTGATTTGCATTTGTTTAGTTTTGTATACTCACACTTTAAATGAAATTAAATTAAAAAATAAAACTAATTATTATTAATTTTTTAGTAAACAATGTCTTTTCTCAAAAACAAAAACAAAAAAATAGAAAACCATGTCAAAATTAATTGGGGAATGTCAAATAAAACATTAAAATGACACTATACTCCCCCATGTATATACATGAAAAGACATAAAAACCACAAAAAGTGCGCATGGATGGCAAACGGCCAAGTTTTTATTACGTATAAAATTAGGAGACCTCCTTTTGACCCTCAATTGCACAGAAAATAAAACATAAAGCCTTAATGTACAAATTGAAATCACGGATCCCTAAATGCAATAACGTGTAAACATTGAAATACTAAAACACAGATAACCCTTACTTATCTTTTTGCAGATGCACCCCTTTTAGAGTAATTAAATTTACGACTCACTTAGGTAGTTAGTTCTTTGTACTATAATTTCATTTTCAAGTTATTATATACGAATAATATATATATATATATATATATAAATTACATACTTCCTCCATTTTAGACAAAGAGTTTACTATTTTATTTTGGAATGTTTTACATAAAGAGTCTATTTTCAAAATCTTTGCCAACAATCTTCATAATTTTATAATTTTACCCTCCACATATGGTATAAACATATTAACTATGTTCAAATATTTTTGTAATTATAACTAATTCTAATGATACTTATATATCGTTAATTATTAAACTTTTTAAACGTGAACTATTTAGGTGAAATGAAGCAAGTATTAAATATGAGTGTTTTGAAATGCTTCTACTCTATACTAATTTTCAGGGTCGGTACTAAACTTTTGAGGGCCCATGGCCAAAAGAAAAAATGAGGCCCTCATAGAAATATAAAAATAAGAATTTCACACAAATAATTTTTCACTTTTCATCAATCAATGTATTAAAAAAAAATGTAAAAGCTACAAACATACAAAAAAATATATATCAAATAATTATTAAGAAAATCTAGATCTTCTTGCATTTTGAGAAGCAAAATCATCAATAGGATCTTCAAAATTAAGTTTTTTAAAAATCTCATTTTTAATATATATATTAAATCTTTCTTGGAACACGTAATTGAACGCAATTATAATTTTATTAATTTTAATTTTAAAAAATTAATATTGTATAGACCTCAATATTTTGATATTTGACGTTTTCACAGTATCGCTACAAGTCTCTCCAACTCTCGCGTTGGGCACCACGTGACTTACACGTATAGAGATGGAGACATTTGTATAATTGCATTTGGGTCAACATCATCGTCCTTCAGTAACATTAGACTTATTGGGCTGGCAATAAATAGAAGCTTCATTTTGTAGGGGAGCGGAGGCCGGAGAGGCATCGTCCACATGGGAAGTTGAGGGGTACGTCCAATCTACCCTAACGACCCGTGACGTGAAACCTCACTTTCTACTTGAGCTGGGCTGCTGGCTGGAGGCGGCTAATAAATTTGCCAACCCATTCCTCCGTGCTCCTCCCACCCACTCCTTACCTTCGTGAGAAGAAGTTTTATGAAAAAATTGCTGATCGGTCATGTATAGAGAATATTCAACTGCATAAGTTTGCTATATTTATTTTTATTTATTTAAGTTTTTTTAAGTGATAAATCGGCTATTTGTTTCAAAACTACACATGTATCAACATATGATTTTTTTTTAAGTGTATTTTATGCATCGTCATTGCGTAAAATGTGCATCGTCAATGTATTTTGTAATTTTTGTGCTAAAAAATGTGCATCATGTGCATCGTCATATATAAAATATGCATCGTTAATGTATTTTTGTGATAAGAAATGTGCATCGTCAAGTATAATTTTGTGCATTGTCAATTAAAAAATTACTATTTCAATTTTTATGGTAAGAAATATGCATCGTTAATGTAATTTTGTGCATCGTCAATTATAACAGTACTATTTATTTAGTATTTTTTTTTTAAGAAATGTGCATTGTCAAGTATAATCTTATGTATCGTCAATTATAACAGTAATATTTCAGTATAATATGTGCATCGTGAAAGTGTTTTTTATGCATCGTTAACTGTAATAATTGTAATTTTTATTAATTCATATTGTTATTACAAAAGTTATCAAGAATACAATCCATAGCACCATGTTACACAAAAAGACTCAATGTCGTCGATTGAGTTGTCTAATACTACTTAAGGTAGTGCATTCCCTTAACATTGGCCACAGAGCTAACGATTAAATTATTTTGCATAACTATCTCAATATACAACCAACAGCAAACTTGGCTGAGGAATCGATCTAAGATGCATCGCTCTCCATGTAGTAGCGAGCCCTATATGCAGTTAAATGTGCATAGTAACCAGGTGGAACTGCAAAAGCATCAACACAAATGTGAAATTAAAGTTGGCGTAAATAAGATCCACAAAACAAGTAGAATGGAAAGTAAAGTAATTTGTTTACAAACCAATGGAGACAGATCGAGTGCAGCTCGAGTACCTGAAAAAACATTATTGAGATTATAATAGAAGATTTGAATATGAATTCAACATATAACTTGTATAATATCAAGTATAATTATATACATCGTCAAGTATAACTATATGCATCTTCAATTATAATAGTAATATTTTCAGTTTTTGTGTTTAAAAAATATGCATCGTCAAGCATAATTTGTGCATCGTTAATTATAAAAGTACTATTTTCAGTATAATATGTGCATCGTGAAGTATTTTTTATGCATCATCAACTATAATAATTTTATTTTTTATTAATTCTTGTTGTTATTACAAAAGTTATCAAGAATATAATTTATAGCTCACAATTGATATTCTATAGCTCATAATTCTTGTTACGTACACAAAAAGACTAACTCCAAATTAACAAACAAATCTTGATTCTGAACATAAGTTACACAGAAACTAAGTTTTACAACAACCCCAATCCAAACTTTGGAGGATGACAAACAGCTGCAAGAGCAACCTTTAGCAACAGATGCATCACCACGCCTTTCATGGCTTGTAATATACTCCCTCCGTCCCGAATAAATGTTCCTAGTGGGTAAAACACAGGAATTAATAAACATAATTAATGATGTGCTGCAAAATGTGTTATGACCATAATATCCATGAACATTAATTGAGTTCAACTATTTTAAATAATTGAGTTTCTTTGGGATGTATTATATTAAATGAAGCTTTAAGGGTATATTAGGAAGAATGATAGAGAATATGTACAACAATCAAACTTTCTTCCTAAAATAGAAAGTAGAACATTTATCCAGGACGGAGGGAGTACAACAATCAAACTTTCTTCATCTAAAAATGGTCTCCTCAATCAGATATTGCTAGTATCAGCAACATGACTGTTGATGAGCTTCCGTTTCCATTCCATCTACCTTTTCAGAAGGGTTCGAAGATTTTGTAAAATTTAGAAAATGATATTATGAGTTCATGTGTTTTAAACGATGCACAACACTTTGTTAAGTCTAAAAAATAAAGTTCATGCTTACACTAAAGTTGTGCATCGGAAATAAAAGTTTAGAAAACAATATTTTTTATAGTATAACTATGTGCATCATGATGCACAAAACGTGTGCATTTCAAACTTAATTTCAAAAAAGATAGAAACTACATAATGTTTATTAGCACAGATGCATAAAAAGAGAGGAATAACATAAAAAATGTAATGTTTGTATACATATTTCACTCTATTCAGGAAATTCTAAACAAAATGTATATTTATAAAATGTATTACATACCTGAGATCATATAAATCCTGATCCAAACTTTTCGTGAAGATTTTGCTAAAAGATATGTGTGAGTGCTTCTTGGAACTCAGATCCGACTCCACTGACCAACCGTAAGTAGCAGTAGATATTACACAATCTACAAACTTGTTGGAGGTGGACGGTTTTAAGTTTTTTTACTCCGTTTAAAGTGAAGATTGTTTTGTGTTTGAAGTGAAGAGGGTTAGTATGTTTTTGTGGTTTGAAAGTCGTGGGTTAGTTAGTATTGCTACAATGTATTCAGCAATACTAACCTGATATTCAGGCATCGTAAAGCATCCTACAAACTTGTTGGAGGTTTGAGGACGATACAGCAACCATTTGGAACATAACCAATAGAATATCATAATTTTTTCAAAAGTTTTTGTAAAATTTTCGAAGGGTTTTAAGATTTTTTGCTCTTTTTGAAGTGGAGATTCCTGTGTTTTTGAAGTGAAGAGGGTTTTTTTTTTTTTTTTTTGTATTTTGACAGCTAATGTAAATCGTACGCGAAAGATATGATTCTATTTGATTCATCGTTCTTTTGTTAGAAAGTTGTGCATCACAAGTGAAAAAGATAGTCTGTGGATTGTTTTGTGTTGCGATGCACTTAAAATGGTAGTTTGAAGTGAAAGAGGGTTAATTTGTTTTCTAGTCGGCATACAACTCTTGGTGCGTCGTAAAGTGAAAAAAGTAATTTGTGCATCATTTTTGTTTGCGATGCATAGTGTGGGTTTCAGTGTTTTTATGTGCATCGTCTTGCGTTGCACAGTGTCCACTGTTCGGTTTTTTAAGGGCATAGATGACATTTCGCAATAAAAGTGTCCTTTAGCGATTGAAAATAATTATAGTAAACTTTAACGAATGAAAATTGTCTAAGGGACCGACCCAAATTTTGCCCTTGTTTCATTCTCTCATAACTTAGTCTACCGGTACACAATAAATTGGATCAAAAAGATCCATCTTACAAAAAATACCCGTAAGATGGTATTTATTAAATATTTGCTTCCCCTTTTTCAATATTTATTAAAATTACGTTCGGCGTAAAATATATTTTTTTTGAAATACATTTTCTTTAAACGTAAATTTTTTATTATAAATATGTTTGATTTAGCATTTTTAAAAGTTAACTTTGTAGTCTAAATATTTGTAACAATGACTTATTACTTCCTCTGCCCCAAACAAATAATCTCATTTCCTTTTTTAAAAGTGAACTTAGCACAATATTAAATAACGATTTAATATACACGTATTATGCCTTAGATAATGAAATTTCAATCATTAATAAAGTTCTAAGAATACTGTCAATAACAATTTTTAAAAATTTATAAGAATCACCAATTTTTTATAAATTCTTAATCAAAATTGGATCAACTTGACTAGTAAAAGCGAAATGAAACTATCTTTTTGGACGGAGGGAGTAGGCAGTAGTTAATCCAAGTATGACATTAAGAATTATAATCATAACAAAAAAATTTAAATAGTGTTACCAAGAGAATCAATTGTTGTATAGTATTTTCAATAGTGTTTTCATGTTTTATTTGGGCTTACATGGGCTCTTTTATTTTAGGGGTAATTTTGAGCCGGTCCATTTTCAACATTTTAATTCGCTCCAGTTTTTTTTTTTTAAATTAGAAAAAGTCACTTTTTTGTCAAAAAGACAACAATACCCTTAATGAAACCAAAATACGCGCGCATCAAGCATCCCAAGGCATAGGGATGTAACAATTGGGCATCAGGATTCAGTTTGAGATGCAACAATTGGGCATCGAGATGCAAAAATTGTGCATCGGGATTTAATTTGAGATGCAACAATTGAGCATCAAGATGCAAAAATTGTGCATCGGATTCAATTTGAGATATAAGATTTATTGCATCGGGATGCAGTCCCACTTTCTCAGATTAATTTGGGCATCGGAATGCAAGAATTGTGCATCGGGATTCAATTTGAGATGCAACAATTGTTGCATCGAGCATCGAGATGCAGTACTACTTTCTCAAATTAATTTGTGCATCGGGATGCAAGAATTGTGCATCAGGATTCAATTTAACATGCAACAATTGGACATCGGGATACAGTGCCACTTTCTCAGATTAATTTGTACATCGGGATTCAATTTGAGATGCAATAATTGTGCATCGAGATGCAACAATGTGCATCAGGATGCACAAATATGAATCTTATTTGTTGGCTTAACATACAATAGTTCACACAATATGGATAGAAATCCCCAACCAGTAGCCCAATTTGTCTTCCAATAATATCATTAACTTCAACCCAAATAAAAACTCAAATTGAGCTTCAAACACAATCACAATCTATAAGCAAACCAAAAAACATAAAACTTGAGCTTCAAAATTGATCAAAATTAAAATTAATCAAAGATGGATTCTCCGGACTCAGGATGTCAAAACTGAACTTTTTTTTTTTTTGGGTTTGGATTGATCACGCCAACTCTGTTTCTAGGTGAGATTGGCTGACCGTGCTCCAGAAACGTATATGTAATTGGTGAGGGAAATTCGCTCCAGCAGCCATAGTTGGTTTGGATGAAAGAGATGGGGGCATTTTAGGAAGAAAATTATCAAAGTGCCTTTTTTAGTTAAAAAAAAAAAGGTGGACTTTAGGGGTTAAAAATTTTGAAAAGGAGACCGGTCAGCAATTTTCCGTTTATTTTATTTCATGGTCCATATTTTACAAAACTAAGGTTCTAGAAACACTAAGAATTTTGGAGGCAAATGATTATTTATTTAAAATTTTAAAGATCTATAGTGGTTCCCCACTTATTCCCTTGGTGACTCGATCCCACGACCGATAAGCGTCTTACCATCTAACCTGCGCTTATTTGTCACAAATAAAATTATTGTTTTCCCTCTTTTGCTTCATTTCAAATTTTTAATTGCTTCTAATATTGATTGTTTGGCTTGATTGAGTGTTTATTTAATATTTATAAGTACCCGAACTCTTTTACATTTCAATTTAAGTTCTTATTTTGAGACTCCTCCAAGAAAGAAACGATAATCAGGCCAAATCGCACTAAAACGTGGCACCAGACAAGCCTTAAGTATAGCTCTTTCCATCCAAAAAATCTATATTACAATAGAGCTCACCTTATACGTGTGCAATTGACACAATATAACTACTGGCCTAGATTTTTCCATTTACTAAAATCCTACGGCCGAGATTTAATTTGAGAATTCACACGTGTGAGAGCAGTTATTCATCCCTCCGGTAATTCCCTCTCCGACGTATTCTTCGTTTCTGTTACGTTCTCCTCTCTCACCTCACCTCACCGAAACTCAAACTCCTTCCCCAACTTGAAATTGATTTTTGCTGAGTTCTTTCTCCAAATTGGTCAAGGATTTTTTTGCATACAAAGCCCAATCCACAGCTGAGATTCTTCTCTCTCAACCCCTTCTCCAAACTGGAAGAGGATTTTTGGTATACAAAAACCCCCCACCCACATCGCTCGCTCTCTCAACCTCCTCGCTCACATCCACGGCTCTCTCTCCCTCTCAAATCCACGCCTCTCTCACAACCTGGCTCGACAGCTCGCTCTCTCTCAAAACTCCTTCCCTTGAAATTTTTCTGTAAGTCTGAAATTCTTCTACTCATTATTGTTCTTACTCTAAATCCAGTTTGTTGTTTGGATTTTTTGTTTGATTTAACATCAGTATATATTTTTTGTTTGATTTGCGTTTTCAACCAAATCACAAATTAGATTCACACACACATAGATTTAAACACAATCTTCAAGAAATATATTTTTTGCGTTTTGATTATGGATGCCCTGTTATGATTATGGATGTTGTTTGGATTTTTTGTTTGATTTAACATCAGTATATATTTTTTGTTTGATTTGCGTTTTCAACCAAATCACAAATTAGATTCACACACACATAGATTTAAACACAATCTTCAAGAAATATATTTTTTGCGTTTTGATTATGGATGCCCTGTTATGATTATGGATTATAACCGTTTTAGGCATTATCCAAGAAATATGCTTATTATAATTAACAAACAGATAGTATATAAATAAAATTGAAGAATATAAACGTAATGTAAACCTGGGTGCAAAGGAAGAAAGTAGGGAAGAAGCCATATCTCTGGTGGTAGAGGATTGTTGCCACTCCACTCATATACCCCAAGAACCTAGAAAAGTTCAAAAATATCAACATAGTGATAACAATAATAAAATTTATCATGATAGTAGTAATTTTGGACACTGTAATTTCTCCCCCAAGCCCCACTCAACAAATCTACCATTAGAGTCCAGAAGGAGGAAGCAAAGAGTAGTACGCTTCAGTCATTCCCAGTTTTCTCGCTCCCAAGGTTTCTTCATCCTTTATCCTGACTGTAATTTCTCCCCCAAGCTCCCCTTAACAAATCCACCATTAAAGTCCAAAGGGAGGAAACGATTAGTAGTGCGCTTCATAATTGCGATGAAACAGCAATGGAGTTACAGAAGGGACAACGAAAACAATTGATTATCTCCGTCAATTTCTTTCGGCAGATTCGTTCTTAAAACAGTTTTGTGATTCACATTGGTTTACGCTTGAATCAATCATTTTCACGGATCATCAATTTTCATTGGTTTGATATTTTTTGCCTCCAAATACAAATTCAATTTTACATAGATCGTCCTATGTCTCTCTCTCAAGCTTATTGTATTAACGTATGTATTCACTCTCTCTCGCACACAATCTCTCTCTACAAAAATGTAGCAAGCATCTCTCCAGCGTCTGAAAGGATTGTGGTTTCTCAATTTGTTCCAATTCTTAGTTCACCCAGTCAGGTTCGTCCTCTCTCTCGAAAATCAATCATTTTTTGCTTGTGATTTTCAGTTTACTGGCGCCTAAATATTTTTCTCTTGTGATTTGTTCCAATTCTCAATTCTTTTGTGGATTCGAAGCCCGCGGCATAGCTCCCGGTCAATTTACTTTGGCAAGTTTGTCCTCTCTATCTCCCACTTTTTATGATTTGATTCAATTTCCTATCACATTGATGTACGTTTGAATTAATCATTTTTCGGATTGTTGTGTTGAGATTTCCGAATTGTTGTGTTGAGCACACTTTATACATTCTCTTAATTGTTTGATACTAATTAATGACATCAAATTAGTTAAGCTTCAACAATGTCAATCACAGATTTCTTAACCCAATGGGGATGCCTGCGACGTTGTTATAGCATTATTAAAATATCATTGATGAGTAGGGTGTGCCTATGGCTGCTGGATTGGTTTTTTCGAAACATAGTCCATTCTGATAATTTCCAAGTTTTTTTATTAACCACTGTAAATTTATTGAGACCTCATCTAGAGAGAGAGAGAGAGAGAGAGTGCTTCTGTTGATCAAAGTACATGAAGCTGGAATTGGAAATTTGACCAATTTATTGACTGATATACATATAAATTATATTTAGCTTTTCAAATCTATATATATATATATATATATATATGGTGATTGGTCAAAAGAGTTGGTGAGTTTCTATGGCCGTGATGTATGGAACACCTTGCTCGACAAAGGATCGATCGAGTAAGGTACCCGGATGTTGAGATTACGGGGATGATGGGAAGTAGGGGTGAAATTGTGGAGGAATTAGCCACGCCTACTAGAGTGATCGAAGATACAATTTATGTTGCAGTTGGGAAGGATGAGAAAGACAATGAACCAACTTTGAAATGGGATTTACATAGAGCCGGCAAATTTAGTCCGGCCCAATGGGCTAGCCCAACCAACCTAATATTATGAGGGGCTTAGGCTTCAATTTAGAAGGCCCGAAAAAGTTTGGGTTTTTTTGGCCCGGCCCAATAGACCCGTGGGTTAATTGGGCTCGGGCAAAAAAAGCCCGAATTTTTCGGGCCAACCAAGCCCAGCCCGATACACTTTTATTAACTTTTTTATTCAAACTTTTCAAACCATTTTCGGTGTTTTAAGTCTTTTAGTGGAGATTCAAGTCATTTTCAATTCAAAATTTTTGCTGCTTTAAATCTTTTCAAATCATTTTTCCAAACTATTTTGATACACTTTTATTAACCCAGCCCAGCCCGATACATGCTGTACGTCTGTACATATAAACCCACAACCAGTCAACCACATTCACTAACTCATTACTCATATACCATCATATCTAATCTAGTTATCTGCTGCGAAGTGCGAACACCAAACGTCCAAACAATTGTAGACTTGTGTTCTAACGTATTTTGCACTCCTCCTATCTACAAACAATTTATATAGTTGTATTTTAATCCATCAAGATGTGACTTATTATTTGTAGATTGTATTTAATAAATAGTAGACTTGTAATGAGTTTTGAAAATTTTTTTATGTGATAACTTGTAAATTTTGTGAAAAATATGTTTTGGTACAAATTTAGGCTGATTTGACCCGATGGCCCGAAAGACCGATGACTTGTGACTGGGCTGGGCTAGAGGTTTGAGGCCCGATACAAATTTTGGGCTGGCCCGACCCGATTTTATGTGTTGGCCCGATGGGCTGGGGCTGGGCTGGCCCGGCCCAACCCATTGCTTCTAGATTTACATAACTCGGAGGCCCGAAGATATGCATTTTAGATGTTCATCAGCCTGCGCAGAAAATACCCATAAGTACTTTTTCTTTCCTTATGCCTCACCTATATACTATATATTACTCCCTCTGTCCCGGATAAATGTTTCTAGTGGATAAAATACAGGAATTAAGAAACATAATTAATGATGTGCTGTAAAATGTGTTCTAACAATAATACCCATGAACATTAATTGAGTTCAACTATTTTAAATAGTTGGGTTTCTTTGGGATGTGTTATATTAAATGAAATTTTAAGGGTATATTAGGAAGAATGATAGAAAATAGGTAGATCAAAAGTCTTTAGGAACATTAGTTGGGACATCCTATAATATAAAGTATGAACATTTATCACGGATGGAGAAAGTATATTGTTTCTAATACTGTGTGCTATTGTTTTAATTTTGATGATTTCTCAGACTAGATTTGTTTATTGACCAAGGAACAAAAATTTTGTCGGACAAGAAGCTTATTGACGAACTGTTAGGCCTATGGATAATAGAAAAAAATTATTACGGTTCTAATTCTCTATGTCTAATTTATATTTATATTTTTCTTTTTTTGTTGGACATAAGAACTATCAGGTTTTTAAGTAGCGTGTGCTACAGTATATTCTATACATGTTTCGATTCTTTGGCATCCAAGAAAGTCATCAGGTGAACATGGACGAGTTTTGTGCTTTGGGGATAAGTCAAATCAAAGGACAAGATGAAAAGCTCTTCTGCCAACATGAACACGGAAGATGATCCTTCACCTGCATCAAGTGCGTTATTTGTTACATTAGTTATACCCAATTAAACCAAGAACTCTAAGCCCGATTTTGGGAGAGACCATTAACTTGGGATCTTAAAGCACACAAAGGGGTTCAAAGTTTGTTAGAAGTTGCAGTTTAGTTACTCATTAATCATTTTCATACAAATGTAAGTTTATGATGTTGGATTTTGAAGCCAGGGTCAATGTTGTATGCACATGTAGGAAGAGTGTTCATCGAGTTTGATTGAAGTCAAATTCATTTGTAAAAAATTAGAAATTGTACCATCAAAATAATTTTTCTTATGATTAATTGAAGCTTATTGAAGTGAATATGCTTCCAAAATTGCCTATATTTAAATTTTAGGATGCAATGAATTTAATTTCACTGTTTCAAGATAGTATATTTTATTTGTTCATGTACACACATTTATTAGTTCCTGCACACCCATTCAGTTTAGTTATTCCAGATTTCGTTTCTCTTTCTTTCTCTACTTAACATGTTTTTAATGTCCCGTATTTTGGAAAAGGGTAAAAATTGTTGAAGTCATCACCTCAATTAATGATTGAGGTTGTTACTTCCTCCGTCCCTAAATTATTGTCATCCTTTTCTTTTTTATTCGTCCTAAAATAATTGTCTTGTTTGAAAATTTTTCTTTTTAGCACTTTTACCATTTTACCCTTACTTTTACTTTTATTTTAATTATCGACTACATACACATGGGCATTAAAGAAAATTACATATTATACCAATATTAATAGTCAAGTCAATTATTTTTTCTTATTCCATGTGCCGAATTAAATAAGACAATAATTAAGGGACGGAGGGAGTATATTTTTTTCCACATCCCGAGTAGATGCACATCCTAATTAGATGTTGTATTAACAATGCCATATTAAAAAATTTTTTTCCCACCAAAATATATCGTGTGCAAGAGCACAGGTAGACATAAACTAGATGTGTTACTTTTAATGTTATTTAATTTAAATTATTGAGAGCTATTTTCATAGACATGTTATATGATTTATATAATTCTTTATTTTGACATAATTATAAATAAAAGTCGGGTACAATCTCTTTCACGCGTTGGACTTTATTTACTAAGATTAGTTTTTTGTCATGGTAAACTTTATATCGCAATATCAAGGGTAAAATCCAAAAAAGGATTGAAAATTCTGATTTGTGGCAAGGATGGTCGAACAAGTAATACTAAGACATTACAAAGAAGTATTCCAGAACTTTTGTGTGATGTACTCTTACTTACCGCTTACAAAACCTCGAACATATATTAACCTCGAGCATACGTTAACGTCGATCGATCATACATTGAGTCAGTCTCAAATTGACACCGTGTCATTAACACGGACACAAAGACCTAGTATACTTTCGTTTGACAAGTTAATCTTTTCAATATTATAGTTTTACTTGTTTGTATCTTATTTGACTTATTAAATGATACAATTTTTTTTGTACTTGTACATTCCAATTTCCAAGACATAATATTTCCTTAGACATATAAAGTTTAGTACTCTCTCTGTTTCAAAATAAGTGTCGTTTTAACTAAAAAAAATTATTTCAAAATAAATGTCATTTTAGGTTTGTATTACATATTTTGCCTAATTTGCCTTTCTCTTCTCCCAAGTCTCAACAAATAATAATCTCTTCGTTATAGTTATCTCCTTTTAATTTATCTTTTTAACTACTCCTAAAATTAAAGATATTTAATAAGAGTATATTTGTCAACCTATAATTTTTTTTTAATATGTGTGCACAACTTTAAAACGACACTTAGAGCCCGATTGGTACAGTGTTTTAAAACACAGTGTTTTAAAAACGCAACGTTTTAAAAAATGCAGTGTTTTAAAAAAACAGGTCTTTTTTTATAAATACGTTTAGGATATCACTTCAATAGACAGCTTTTTTTTCATAGTAGCGTTTTAAAACACGTGTTTTGGGAAAAAGTTGGGAATTACAGAGTTTTAAAACGTAGCTGCGTTTTGAAAACGCTGCTTTTTCTGCCGCAGCATTGAAACACAAACTGCGTTTTGGTCAAAACGCTCGACTAAACGCTCTTATTTTGAAACGGATGAAGTATTCTGTTACAATTACTACTTGTAGATGAAGAGTTTTTGGTATAATTATATCGTCTGTTTATAATTGTACATGTGGTCTGTCCAGTATTAGTCTGATCAAAAAGTTCAAGGGGTTGATATGTTATTTAACTATATTTCAGGTGGTAAATTTAAACTTCTTCTGTTCTAAAATAAGTCTCTTTTTTTTTTTTTGTTTCAAAATAAATATTAAATTTTATATATTTTACTAATTTATCTTTAGTAACTATTATGTCTTATAATTTATTTATAATAATATAACATAAACACTAAAAATATATATATATATATATATAATAGTTTAAAAATTAATGTTTTTAATTTCTATAAAAAAACTAAAAATAAACACTTATTTTTTATTTTTGGAGATGAGAAGGGAGTACTTTTAATTTCAAATCTACACACGCTTGCCTAATATCGACCTCATTTTATTTTCAACACACCGATCCACCAAGATAATAACATACGCCACTGTTTTCTCACTGTAGCTGAGTTATCTTCTCAAATTTCAAAGAGAATTCTTGTAGTTTTCGCCAAATTTCTGGGTGTTGATCGGTTCATCACTGCCTTTATTGAAGGTGCGGTCCCGTTTCTATCATTGAATTCAGTCTAATTTCTTGTTGTCTTCTGTAATTTATTTTTTTAATACGTATTGAATTTTATTTCTAATTGAAATTCCTGTTGCTTAAATAGAATTACGGTTTAGAAAAGTGGGGGGCGGGAATTGAAGTGGGTATATGACAATTTCGACTACATGAAGAGAAATTCAAGTGTATTTCACAAATGCCTATTGAATCGTAGCATATGCCTCATGTGTGCTTGCCTAGTTGTATGTGTGTTTGCATAGTTCATTATTTGTTAATTTTATTTTTAATTTTTGTTTTTTGAAAATTATAGATAATAAGTAATTATAGATTGTTTTTCTTGAGGATAATGGGAGAAGTTTGTGCAGTTATCATAAAAGAAAATGATACTGTGGTCTGTCTTGGAGTTGGATATGGTTCTCTGAGAGAAAAACAAGGAGATACATGAGAGGAGATGGAGGGTTTCATGGGATTGTGGGGTTACTTAAGCTTAGGTGAAGAAGAGAACATTAATTATCAAGTTTGCATGTATTATTTTTTCACCAATTTTTAGATAAGTATTTGAAAATGATTTAGTTGTTAATGTCTTGGTATGTTTTTTTTTCTTATGTTTGATCAATCTCTCATCCCTCCGTGTGCATCTTTTTTTCACTTATTCTAATTTTCTTTTCTTATCAGAGTTCTTTTTGACATTTTTTGCTATTAATTTCCTTTGTTTTAATATGTGAGATCACACATACTCACATAATCATTTTGAGGATATATTAGAGTTCACAAAAGGAAGAGAAAACTTTTATTCTAGCCTCTAGGAGTATTAGCTTGGGAGGATATCGTAGATGGAGATTATGATGCAAATGATGAATTTGTTTCTATAATTATATCATTGACATGACGATGTTTCTGGAACATTAGTTTAAGCAATCTATCAGAACAAAGTCGACAAACTATTTGCTCAAACCTTTAAAAGGAGCCAACTAGTTCGCCTACACCTATACGCGAGGATGATTTAGAGGATAAAAGAGAAGTGAAGGGCCTAGCAGTTATTATGATGGCAATGATGCTCCATGATTGGATGAGTGTCACAATAAGACTCTTAACTATTATTTTGTCATTTGTTGAAGTTCCTAGTTTTTTTTAAATATCACGTCAAACTCTAATTCTTTTGTTTTTTGTTCAATATGCGCCTTAATTTTCTCGTGGGTGCTTTGCACCTAGGCTCATAAGGACCCTTTTGCACCTTTAGCCATTAATGACTATGCAAACAGGCTTAATAACAACCGCATCAGCTTTTCTGTATGTGTCATGAGATGGAGCTAACAATTTGGTAAATTAGAAACACATGTTGAGTTAAATGGTGGAAATTGAAAAAAGAAAGTAGAATGGTTCAGCGTGCGGCTCTGCAATAGCATAGGATAAAGGTTGAGAATCCAGTTAACGCCACTTTAAATGCTGGGTTGAGGTACATGCTACGCATGTGCAAAATGGAGAAAGATAAATAACATGGTACAATGATTGAGAATGCAGTTAAGCGCACTTTAAACTCTGGGTGAGGTACATGTTATGCATGTGCAAACTTGAAAAAGATACGGGGGGTTGGTAAAGGCTAGAAAAAAATTTCCCGAATTGCATGGTGAAGATGTAATTTCTTATGGGGGTTTCCATATTTTGGATTTAAACCTCCATCCTGACTGAGGCCATCCAGAGGTTTCTGCAGGTTGAGATGCCCTCCAATTTCGTTCTTCTGGCTCAAAATTTCACGAATTGCATAATTTCTGATAGGGGTTTGTCACCAATTGTGGAGAGATTTGAAAAAAGGTGTCAGTAGTAATGGATCATGTAATCACCGCACCACCTCCTCTGTCAGGGCTCACAGGACTAGTCTCCTTATTTGTCCTACACCAATTTCAAACTTCCATTTGACTGAGTTACTCGTTGCCTAAAAACTAAGTAGGATTAAGTGGGTCACTTTAAATGTCAAGACCTTAAGTCAGTTTGGGCATATACTAGAGGGCACCGAGTTGTACATTGACCTGTATTTTAAAGAGGATATGTATACCATTTGGCCTTCGTACCAAAATAAGATTACTTGTTTGTATATCAAACACATCACCGGCCATGTTACCCACTTGGTCTTTGAAGGAAGACAAAGAATAGAGAAAATAGGACATCACATTAACTGCAAGCTGCTGTTGGAAAAGAATAAACGGAGTCATGCTGAAAGGTATTTCGAATTTTTTTGAGCTCCAAGTGTTTTTGTTAATGATGATTTTAACCTTATTCATGTTAAAAGTTTAACATTTAAGGCAAACTGGTTCAATTGCTCTTTTGCTGATGGAGCACTTTGGTAGGATCATTTCAAACTCACTTGAAAAAAAGAATCTGTGGAAGGCAGTAGAAGATAGTAGTTTCTTTTACTGGTATTTTAAATTTTTGTGTGTGTGTGTGTGTTTGTGCATGTCAGAAGAAGGATGGTTTAGAAACACCAACGCCAGTTTGATTTTTAAGTTCAATTGATAACAAGGTTAAGTTGGGTAATCATGTGATTAATGGTTTTATATCTAGGATATGGCCTATGGGAATATATTTTGTTTGGGCGGTGGGGGGGGGGTGAGATTAGAAATAGAAAGTGCAACTCTTATACTCCTGGAGGGAGTATATATTAACTTTACCTGAAAGTTTTGCTATAATTGAATGTTGAGATACTAAAAACATAGTTAATCTTGACATACAGCTGAAGGGGAGACCAAGGTTGGGATGGTTTTACTTTATATGTGTATGATTGTAGACTAATATGCAATGCCTATCTGTGAGTGAAAGTATGATCTTGTTGAAAGGGTTTGTTCTTGATACATTATTGAGACAAGAATGCTATGACTACCTTTAAAGTGCACATAGTACCAATCCCTTACGTATAATGGAAAATTTGCTTATCTTAGTAGCACTTGGCATGATAAACTTAAAATTGTAGAATGATCATGAAGGGGGTGAAAATCCTAACATTGAACATATGCACTTGTTTGGATTTGCACTAGAAAAGTCTAGATATTTTTTGTGGAGCTCATGATCTAAGCATTGTAAATAGAATTTCTGTTGTAGTTATTTCTTTGTACGTACATAAGATAAGACAGACACATGAGACAGGAGCAAATTACAAAAGGATAAGGGACTTTCAGTGGGACATTGCAAAAGGAGAAGCAAACTCTTCAAATGGGACAGGAGTGCCTCTTTAACGAGATACCAAGTAAGAAAAGTATAATGACCCAACGGGGACTCCCTTGGCCTCTTTTGCTTATTAGGGTAAACAAGAAAGAAAGGAAAGAGAAAAGTAAAAGAAGGCTATGCTCTGAACCTGGTTGTTTTAAATGTCGCATGGCAAGGTTCATTATGCATTTCCGATTTGTATGTAACTTCACCAGTGCTCTTTCACTCGATAAAACACAAGCTTTAAATATTTAGATCTAACTCAAAGAAGTTTCTTGTGAAAATTTTCTTCATTGTTGTCATGCTTGCTCATGCTTCTTTCTGACTTTAGTTGGCCAGGTTAGTTTAAGATGGGAAACAAGCCTGCAAAGCAAGTCCAGAAGGGCGAAATTCTCGTGAAGGTTGCGCCTCCTTTGGACCGTACATATGTTCGTTGGCTTGCTAAAGATTTGGCAAAGGTTCATAGCTTCACTCCAAAAAATCCTTGTGCACTGACGCCACCTGACCATTATATTGAGTACATGCGCATGAAAGGATGGTTAGATCTGGATTTGGATGATCCTGATCTCGCCCATTTATTCAAGTAAGAAAGGTTTTAGACAAGTCATAATATAGATGAAGATTATCTTCTTCAATTGTGAGTAAGCATCGATATTAAGCTTTCAGCTATGTATAACACTTCCAAGTATTTCTGGTGTAAATGAAAACTGTATTAGAGTTGTCTACTGCTGGATCTTTATTTAACGCGTTCAGTGAAGTAGATTCTGCGAGTATGCTAGACTTTTGGGTGTGTTTGTCATGGGCGTTTCTAGGTTAGTTTTTGGGTTTTGGATTTCGTCTTGTAATCGTTTAAGCAAAAGTAAGAAAGAGACAAAAGAGAAGCTGTGAAAAACTAGCTTCTCCAAAGAGAATGTGAATAACTAAAATCCTAAATTCTGAAACCTTTAGGACTTTTGGTTTTGGTTTTGGTTTTGGTTTTGGTTTTGGTTTTGGTTTTCCACTTTCTATCTTCGTTTATTAGTAGTTGACTCCATGTAATTTTCTTTTTACACCCTCAAAGTATTCATTAGTGGTGTCAAATTAATCGAACTTTTTTCTTTTTTTTTTTTTTCATCTCACAATCAATAAGAGTATTATAGACAATTTGTTCAAAGAATCTTTTTAAAAATAGTTTGGAATGTTTCAAAGTGGTATAAAGAACACTAATTTTGGAATGGAAAGAGTAGATGAGTTTCAAAACCTTGCCAAAAAGTTTTTTCATAGTTTTCAACTTCAATTATATAGATGAGTTCAACTATGCCAAGGGTACGCTAGCTTTGCTAGAGCAACACAATATATCTGTAGACTTGGTATACAACAATCATTAAGAGTCCGTTTGGTCGATCGTTTTGGCTAAAACACAGGGATAAAACGCAGCTTATTTGCAAAAAATGTGTTTCAATACTGCGGCAGAAAACGCAGCGTTTTCAAAACGCAGCTGCGTTTTAAAATGCTGAAATTCCCAGCTTTTTCCCAAAACGCAGGTTTTAAAACGCTACTAGGAAAAAAAAGCTGTGTATTGAAGTGATATCCCAAACGTATTTATAAGGAAAGATCTCCGTTTTTAAAACACTGCGTTTTTTAAAACGCTGCGTTTTTAAAACACTGCATTTTGTAAACGTTGTACCAAACGGGCTCTAAGATATTGTATATTACAATTATTGGTAAATTGTACTCTACAACACCTTTATATTTGTTGTAAATTAAATTTATAAATATATTCTGTTGCTCTAGCATTTTTCTTGCAATTAAAAATTGTTATTAAATTATTAGATAAGAAAACAAAAATTGTATTTGAAAAAATAAAGATGATAATTTTGATTATCTAACTGGGTAAACTTTGGGCCGGTTCCCTTTGATGAATTTTCAACCATTTTAGACTCCATTACTTATTTCAAATCGAAAAAAGACATTTTTGTTGCAAAATGCATGTTATGCCCTTATAAAACACAGAACAGACACGCGATGCATCGCAAATTCAAATCGATGCATTGCAAATCCAATTTGGCAGGCGATGCATCGCAAACCAAATTGATGCATCACAATTTCAAATTCGATGCATCGCGATTTTCTTAAAAATTCGAACAGACACCCGATGTATCACAATTTCAAAATCGATGCATCGCAATTTCAAAATCGATGCATCGTAATTCTCAAAATTAATGCAACGCAATTTCAAAATCAATGCATCGCAATTCCAAAATCGATGCATCGTCTGTAACAATGTTGCATCGATTTGGAATTGCGATGCATCACAAAAGTGCCTTTGAAGGTTCAAAAATTGCGATGCATCACAAAAGTGCCTTTGAAGGTTCAAAAATTGCGATGCATCAATTTTAAATTGCGATGCATTAATTTGAAATTGCAATGCATCGCTTTAGAATTGCGATTAATCGCATGCCTTACAAGGCATTTTTGAAACAATTGGGTTATTTATCCACTAAATTGGACTTTTTCGATTTAAAACAAGTATCGGGGTGTAAAGTGGTTGAAAATTTCAAGAATGGTACCGGCTCACAATTGTTCCTATCTAAAATTGCAACATGATCTCTCCCTTCGAACTGTCCCGTGCGTTTTGCGTTAAATAAGAAATAGAAAAAATTGGAAGTTATGTAATGAATAATTCATGTGTGGACTATCGCACACTATAACAATTCACCATAGCACATTGTAACACAATAATTAAATGTATTGTGCACAATAGTAGCACGGTAGCACACTATACATGTTGTGACATGTCTGCAATCTTTGCCTATAAAAGGCTGTAACCAGTGCATTCAGTAACATACTAAGATATTCAATCCTACAAAATATCTATATCCTCCACCTTACATTATGTAATGTGATTAGTCATATTTCCAATATATAACTATAAATCATATTGATTAGGATAATTTATAACACGTTACCAGCACGAACGCTCTAAGTTTTCATAAACATCTCGAATGGTAAGGACTTCTCCAAATATGTTTCTTTTATTTTGTTACTCTATTAATTTAGTTTAATATTGTATATCACCATTATTATGAAAAAGAATAGCTCTGCCACTATCTATAATATTTTGGTGAGATGACGAAATGAGATTTTATTTTTTTACGTAATTATATATATATATATATATATATATTATAGATGATTATGCTTTTTATTTGTTGTATGGATAATTTTATCACAAAAGTGCCTTTGAAGGTTCAAAAATTGCGATGCATCACAAAAGTGCCTTTGAAGGTTCAAAAATTGCGATGCATCAATTTTAAATTGCGATGCATTAATTTGGAATTGCAATGCATCGCTTTAGAATTGCGATTAATCGCATGCCTTACTGGGCATTTTTGAAACAATTGGATCATTTATCCACTAAATTGGACTTTTTCAATTTGAAACAAGTATTAGGGTGTATAGTGGTTGAAAATTCCAAGAATGGTACCGGCCCACAATTGTTCCTATCTAAAATTGCAACATGATCTCTCCCTTCAAACTGTCTCGTGAGTTTTGTGTTAAATAAGAAATAGAAAAAATTGGAAATTATGTTATGAATAATTCATGTGTGGACTGTCGCACACTAGCAATTCACCATAGCACATTGTAACACAATAATTGAATGTATTGTGCACAATAGTAGCACGGTAGCACACTATACATGTTGTGACATGTCTGCAATCTTTGCCTATAAAAGACTGTAACCAGTGCATTCAGAAACATACTAAGATATTCAATCCTACAAAATATCTATATCCTCCACCTTACATTATGTAGTGTGATTAGTTATATTTCCAATATATAACTATAAATCATATTGATTAGGATAATTTATAACACGTTACCAACACGAACGCTCTAAGCTTTTATAAACATCTCGAACGGTAAGGACTTCTCCAAATATGTTTCTTTTATTTTGTTACTCAATTAATTTAGTTTAATATTGTATATCACCATTATTATGAAAAAGAATGGCTCTGCCACCATCTATAATATTTTGGTGAGATGACGAAACGAGATTTTATTTTTTACGTAATTATATATATATATATATGTATATTATAGATGATTATGCTTTTTATTTGTTGTATGGATAATTTTATCACTTATTCTCAAAACACTTGTCCGAAAGATTTACCGAGTAGTATGACGTGATTTTATATACTTATTCTCAAAACACCCGCCCAAAAACTGAATAGTGTGTCGTGAATATAATGAATGTGCATGACAAATAAATAATTTGTAGCGTGCAATAATTTAACACCGACAAACATGACAAATCAAACATTACTTTATTTGTGATCAATTATTTCCAAGAAATTTTTAATTTTTCATCTATATAAATGAAATTCTACTAAATCATTCAAATGGCTAGATATTGGAATTTGGATTTGAAAGATGTCTAATGCACATGCACAGTTGTTCATAACTACGCTCCCTGCTCATGTCATGTCAACGCCTACTGCTGTACTAAGGTGGAAAAATGATAAGAAATAATATATGGTCATTCTCTTGAAGAAAAATTGTAGACATCTTAGTAGGGTCATATACTTGCCATGATTCAATTTGTTTTGTACCTAAAATAAAAAAAAATTAATAAATAAATAATAAATTAAATTAAATTAAATTAAAACTTTTTATTTTCTCTCTCCTTCAACGGCTAAGATTTTTTTATATTTTATTTATACACCCACATTTCGTTCCACGATTTATCCATATTCTCTCACCTCCTTACTAATTGTTAACACTTGTATTTTCTTTTTCAAAATTTTAACCCACTTTTGATGTTCACTATCATATTGGTATCGCGTACACCATATTAATTTTTAGTGCTGATTATACTCTAGATACCTTTTAGGTTTTTGTTAACGGTCTTTGTTTTATTTATCCGTTGTTAGCACTAGTAATAAGACTCAACGTGTAATAATTATTATGTTTACCTCTGTTATGCTTTAAATAATTTTTTTTTATGTTTCTTGAATGTCAGAATATTATTAATATGTATGTTTTTGTTTATAGATCTTCACAATGTCAAACCTTGTTAAACTTGAAATTGAAAGATTAGACATCACCGGAAAAAAATACATGTCATGGGTTCTAGATGCCGAAATCCATTTAGACGCCATGGACCTTGGAGATACTATCAAGAAAGGAAGTAATATCTCAATGAAGAAAGATAGGGCTAAGACAATGATTTTTCACCGACACTACGTCCACGAAGAACTAAAAGTGGAGTATCTCACTGTAAAAAGATCTACTCGTCTTTCGGAAAAATTTGAAAGAAAGATATGACCTTCAAAGGTCTGTTATTCTCCCAAAAGCACACTACGAGTGGATCCATTTATGTTCACAAGATTTTAAAATCATAAGTGAGTATAATTCTACGATGTTTAAAATCACCTCACAACTAAAGTTATGTGAAAAAAATATAATTGATAATGATATGTTAGAGAAAATATTCTCCACATTCCATGCCTCGAATATGCTCCTGCAGTAGCAATATCGAGAGAAGGTTTTAAAAGATACTCTGAATTGATCTCTTGCCTCCTTGTGGCTCAACAAAACAATGAGATTTTATTGAAAAATCATGGAGCTTGCCCAGCTAGTTCTGATCCATTCCCTGAAGCGAATGTGAGTGTATACGATAATTTTAGGCAAGGACGTGGTCATGGTTGCAGTTGCGGCCGTGGTCGAGGCTGAGGGAGAAATACTAATCAAAATTATGATCATCAACACCCTTATAATGATGGACATTTCTCTCAACATCTGAAGTGGAACAAAGAAGAACATAAAGACAATATGCGCGCTTGAATAACGTAAAAAATTTATGTTATCGGTGCGGTATGAAAGACCATTGGTCACGTACCTGTTATACACCTAAACACCTTGCCGAACTTTATCAAGCATTAGTACAAAAGAAAGGCAAAGGTGTTGGGACAAATTTTGTCTACCAATGAGATAATATGGATCAAGGTCCTTCTACCAATACACACATGGATCTGTCCAACTTCGCTAATCCAGAAGAGGGTGACTACTTGTTCGTTGGTGGAGAAGCTCAAAATAATTAAACTATCTGGCTCTAGTGCTTTTCCTTTAATATGTTTTCATTTTCCTTCTCATGTCCGGTTTCCTTAAATTAAACATGGATTTAAATGATTATAAAAATGCTTTGTTGAAGATTGATCACGAGGATTGTGGAGATTATGATTCATGAATGATATTAGTTCATATGCATTTCTATGTATTAGACAACTTATTTATGCATATATCGTCATTATTTAGCTTATTTAATCTATGATGACTTGTTTTAAAATTTTATATGTTTTTCTTTTTCACACAACTTATACATATTTCATTTTGAAATTTTGAAATGCAAACCATAGAGAACGAGGATGATTTAAGTTTGGTAGACAGTGCAGCCACTCATACTATTCTAAAAGATAGAAAAAATTACTGACACTCTAATTGAGAAAAAAGGGAGTGTTAATACAATTACAAATGATAATGTTTTAATAGTGGGCTCTGGAAGATCTTCCTTAATCCTTCCTATGGGTATAGCAGTGATTATCCATGATGCCCTACTATATCCACAATCTAAACGTACCCTTCTTAGTTTTAGGGACATTCGATCGAACAGTTTCCCCATTGAAACCAAAACTGAAGATAATAAAGTGTATCTACTCATGACTCGATCAATAGAATGTTAGAAACAAATTGTTGAAAAACTTCCCTCTCTCTCCACACGGTTGTATTATACCTACATCCGACCTTTTAAGACCTAATTGTTTTTTAAATTATCGCATGGGCGTTTGGGTCACCCTGGGCAAAATATGATCCGTCGAATTATCACTAATTCAACGGGGCATAATATGCCTAACAGGAACCTTCCTTTAGCAAATGAATTTATTTGTGAAGCTTGTGCAAAGGGAAAGCTTATAGTACGACCTTCTCGTACTAAAGTTGGAATAGAATCTCCTACTTTCCTTGAATGGATTCATGGAGATATATGTGGACCGATTCATCCATCATCAGGACCATTTCGGTATTTCATGGTCTTAATTGATGCTTCCACTTGCTGGACTCATGTGTGCTTATTTTCCACTCGAAACTACGCCTTTGCAAATTTTATTGCTAAAATCATTGAAATTAGAGCCCACTTCCCTGATTATCAAATTAAATCCATTCCTATGGATAATGCTGGTGAATTCACATCAAAAGAATTTTATGATATTGTATGACATTAGGCATCAAAGTGGAGCATCCAGTTCCTTATGTCCACACTCAAAATGGTTTAACTGAGTCTTTGATTAAGCGTATTAAACTAATCACTGTTAAAAAATTCCAACTTACCCACATCTTGTTGGGGACATGCAATTTTACATGTTGCTGCTCTAACTCAAATCCAGCCAACTGCATATCAAGATTATTCCCCCTACAACTTGTGCATGGTAAAGAAACCAACATTTCTCATCTGTGAATTTTTGGTTGTACAGTCTATGTTTCTATATCACCACCAAAGCGTACCTCTAAGAGCCCTCAACGAAAGCTAGGTATATACGTTGACTATGAGTCTCCATCTATTCTTAAATACCTAGAGCCCATGACAAGGGATCAATTTACAGCTAGGTATGCTGACTGCATATTTGATAAAAGCCAAAAATGGAAGGAATGCCGAGAAATCTCATGGAATGTTTAAGATCTTCAGTTTTTAGATCCACGCACTAGTCAAACTGAACTAGAAGTTTAGAAGATAATTAAATTGCGACATTTAGTAAGTAATCTGCCAAACGTTTTCACTGATCATAAAAGAGTGGTCAAATCATATATACCTGCGGTAAACGCACCATAAAGAGTGGAAGTTCCCAAAGGATCGAGTATATCCACAAAAGATCTTTAACTCCATATCTTTAACTCCAGAAGCGGGGGAGACCTATCAGTGCGAAAGATAAGAATCCGCAGAAAACAAAATCTAGCAAAGAATTATTATCGCCCCTAAAACCTCCTGAAGAGGTTCGTCCTATTGACAAGAATCCCAGTACATCAGCACGTGCACAAAACAACCATACGAAGATTGCAGGACAACCACATCATAATATCTTGGGAAATGACAAGGATCTAGTTGACGTAAATTTGCCATGAATTTTATGAATACTGGAGAAACTTATAATAAAAATATCACAGTCGTCGACGCTATATTTTCCTTTACAATTGCTCTTACGGTCTCAAATGATAATATGGATCCAGAACCTAAGTCAATATCAGAGTACCAGAAGCGCTCGGATTGGGTAAAGTGGAAAGAAGCAATAGAGGTTGATCTTACTCGCTAAATAAAAGAAAATTTTTTTTGGCCCCGTAGTATGTACACCCTATTATGTTATCCAAGTAGGATACAAATGGGTGTTTGTATGGAAGAGAAATGAGAATAATGAGGTAGTGAGACATAAAGCGAGATTAGTAGCTCAAGGGTTTTCGCAGAAACCCGGTATTGATTTTGATCAAGCATATTCTCCTGTTATGGATGACATTACGTTCCACTACTTAATATCTCTGCCAATAAATTTAAATTTAGAAATGCAGTTAATGGACGTCGTGACTGATATTCCCGATGTTCGCCATAGCTGGACAGAACTGAAGACCCTTCGTGGAAAAGTTGGGTTCTACACAAGTTTCTTCACCCTCGGCGGGCTACGCTTATCCCTGGATCCTTTCATCTGCGAGTTCCTCGAGCAGACCTCTTCTTTCCCTCTCGATCTATCTCTCAGGTTGGTGAGGACTTTGGTATGCTTCGCAGCCTGTGCCCGGGTGCTCGGGTGTGAACCCACTCTCTCGCTCTTCCGCTACTACTTTCAAGCTTGGCCCTCCAATAACCGCCTTCAGTGCAAGACCCACAACAATTGGACCAAGTTATTTACCCCGTTCCCTGGGAAGGATAACGGCTAGGCCGATATTTTTCATATTTATATGGGTCATTGGAAGCTAATATACATATAAAAATCCCTGATGGATTTGAAGTTCCCAATATAAAGGAAAATAAAAATCGCAACATGTATAGCATAAAGTTACAAAGGTAATTATATAGCATAAAGCAGTTAGGTAGAATGTGGTACAACCGACTGAGTGAATTCCTCCTGAAAAAAGAATATAAAAACAATGATGTATGTCCTTGTGTGTTCGTAAAGAAGTCACAGAACGGCTTTTGTATTATATCAATCTATGTTGATAATATAGATATAATTGGAACAAACAAAGAACTTGAAGAAGTAGGCTCATACTTAAAGACAGAGTTTGAAATGAAAGACTTGGGTAAAACCAAGTATTGTCTTGTACTTCAGTTTGAGCATCTCCCTGAAGAAATCTTTATACACCAATCGACCTACCTGAAGAAAGTTTTGGAAAGATTTCACTAATCTCATCCACTTAGCACACCAATGGTAGTTCGATCCCTTGAAGTGGATAAGGACCCATTTAGACCTAAATAAGATACCGAGAAAATATTAGGACCAGAAGTTCCTTACTTGAGTGCCATTGGCGCATTACTCTATATTGCAAATTGCACCAGGTCTACTATTACATTTGCAGTAAACTTGCTTGCAAGATTTAGTGATTCTCCTACAAGGAGACATTGGAATGACATTAAACATATTTTTAGGTATCTTTAAGGTTCACATGATCTTCGTTTACTTTATACGAGAAATCAGGATATAACATTAGTGGGCTATTCGGATGCTGGCTATATGTCTAATCCCCATAATGCCAGGTCCCGGACAGGTCATGTTTTTTTTACTAAGGTGGTACTGCAATTTCATGGAGGTCTGTTAAACAGTCTATGATTACCACTTCTTCAAACCACTCAGAGATTATAGCGTTGTATGAGGCTTTACGAGAATGTGTATGGTTAAGATCATTGGTACAACACATTTCGTGGTTCGTGTGGCATCAGGTCAGATAATATATCCCCCACAGTCCTTTACGAGGACAATACAACCTGTGTTGCACAAATGAGCAATGGGTATGTTAAAGGAAACTTGACAAAAAATATTGCACCTAAATTATTTTATCCACATGAGCTCCAGAAGAGCGGTAAGATTACTATTGGAAAAGTTTGCTCAAGTGACAATCTAGCAGATTTGATCATTAAATCCCTTCCTACATCCACTTTTGAAAAACTTGTTCATGGTATTGGAATGAGTAGGCATGGAAGACTGTTGTCTTCAGGGGGAGCAACAACTTCGAAATAATTCTGAAGATTAGGTCTTGAAGACCGAAAGCTCTACTCTTTTTCCCTTTACTAAGTTTTTTTTTTTTTTTTTCCACAGGGTTTTCATTGTTAATGGTTTTTAATGAGGCAACCAATGCACATGATTTGGATTTAATTTATGTAATCTTTTTTTTTTTCCTTCTGTTCGAATTTTACTACTGGGTTTTTCGGCTTAAGGTTTTTGACAAGGCAAACTCATCCAACTTACAGTGCTACGTCCAAGAGGGAGTGTTATGAATAATTAATGTGTAGACTGTAGTAATTCACTATAGCACACTGTAGCACAATAAATGAATGTACTGTGCACAATAGTAACACAATTCATGATGTGACGTGTCTAAAATCTTCGCCTATAAAAGGTTGTAATGGTGCATTCAGAAATACACTGAGATATTCAATCCTATAGAATACCTCTATCCTCCACCTTATACATTTTGTACTGTGATTAGTTATATTTCCAATATATAACTATAAATTATATTGATTAGGTTCATTTATAACAAGCTAATCCTTTCTTTTCTTCTTTTATATTCTAAGTTCATTTCTCTCTACTTGATGTGATAGTTATTAGTTCGTCTTTTATGAGTGATGATTATATCAACTAGTGAACTTTGGCAATAGTAGATTCATTGATTGGTTGAAATTAAGTACTCTATGTTACTTAAAAAATAAATAAATCATATTAGACTTGGCACCCAGATTAAGAAAAACTAATTGACTTTATTATAAATATTGGTATGTTGTATGTTTTTCTTTGAACTTAATTTGTCAGTCGAACCCACCATTAAAGTAGCAAGGAAAGCAAGGTTGAAATGGTAGAGACAACTTCTTTAAAAGGAAGATTAAAAAATGAACATTTTTTGGGGCGGCTAAAAAAGAAAAGCATAGACACTCCATTCTGGGACCCTCTTTATGCAACTGTGTGATCTTGTCTCTTCTTTTGTATTTTGTTAAGAGTTTGTTACATTCCGTTTGAGTTCCATTTCAATTCGATGAATTTGGGACTAACGAGGATAACGATAGGGGATAAAAAATCAAAAGCTGAAAGATGTAGTTAGGAGCTGTACGGCTTCTGACTGTTGACAGCCCATTCAAGGTCATTTTTGTCATTCTACTTTTTGAACTAAACTCTATGTCAATTGGTCACATCCCAAGACTGGTTTTACTGTACAAAATACATGTCTAGATTCATCCTTGTTGACTCTATCAAACCATGATGATCATATGTTCTAAATTCTTCTCCTTTGACTTCCTCCCTCTCTTTAATGTCCCTAATTGTCTCCCTCTTCTAAAACGTACATCCCTTCTCCCGTATAAGTACTAAGGCCTTTCCTTTGTTGAATACTACATAAGGTCTAGCCAAGAACCATCTCTCCCAAGCTCCCAAAACATTCCATTAAAGCATCCCTTCATCACATAATCAACTAATACACATACACACCGTCTTCTATCCATTTCAACACGTTCACACATATACACATACACACACACACACACACACATATATATATATATGTGTGTGTGTGTGTGTGTGTGTGTATATATATATATATATATATCACTTCCAAAGAAGCCTCCTTCAAGACTATTAGTCCCGAAAGGCTAAAATAGGCTAGAAGAGGGGGGTTGAATAGCCTATGTCCAGTTTAAAAACTTTTACAACTTTTACTTCACAAAATAACAGATTAGCTAGAAAATAGCTTGCATCGGAATGAACTGTGAAGAATAGGACAAGTTAGAATGGCTGATTTCCTATAGACATGATCAGCCGTTCTCCTGAGTAGAATGGAAACAAAAAGTACTTAAGAGAAAATCAAACACAAGTGCAAAAATTAAATAACAAGTAATTGAAGTGGTTCACACTATGAATAAGTGCTATGTCCACCACCAAAGTGGTCAACTTTGGATTTAAAAATTGCAATATGTTTTCCTCTAAGATCGATTACAAAAATCACTAATGGATCATGTATGCACAAAATATTTGACCAAGTGTTTCGGTGAGAGTTATAATCTAGAAAGATTAAACTCTCGTGTGCCTTGAATGCTTAAGATTACAATCAATGAAGAGCAATAAAGAGTAGAATCTCTAGACAGTGCTCTTCACAGATTGAATAGTGGAATGTTTCGTTGAAGCTCTTGAATGCACTAAGTTGTATGAAGTTTGAAGATTGTTGAGATTGCAAGAATGCTGGAGAGTAACTTCAAAGCTTCAGATTGCCTTCTATTAATACTTGGAGACTGATCTTTGGAGCCGTTGAGGGATTTCAGACTTGGGAGATTTGAATTGGGTGCATTTAATGCAAAGATGTATTCATTAAAGGTCATGAAATGGTTATTGAAATCTGATTGGCGAACTGAGTCTTCCAAGGTTTGACTCCAGTTGTGCCTGCATGCTTTGCTAAAAATGGGTAGACAAAGTGCTTCTTGCAGAGTGTCCTTTCTGGGAAGATAGCCTAGAATAGAAGGATTCAATAAATGAACCACGTGGTTAACGTTACACCAAAGTCAAAGAGTGACATTGCTGGTAATCATATGCAGATCTTCAGAACTAAGTCTTGATCAATTGTTCTTCAGATCTTCACACATTGCTGATGAAGCTTGGCTGGTACGTATTGACTGAAGGCTTTAGGGACACTGCTGGTAGAGAATGGCTGATAGACACAGCCATCTGCTGAGGGACTTAGTTAGTTCAAACAAGTAATCCTAAAACTATTACAAGACATGAGTCTAAGTACAAGTTGCCACATTACTTGACACGTAGGCCCAGTGGTCACTTCTAACAAAGACTTGGTGATGGATACAAGCAAATCTAAACAGTATATAATAATCTCCTCCTATTTGCTTGTGTCCATTACCTCTAAATACATTTGAGCTAAGAATGTCTGATACTAGTAATAGCATGCTTAGAGATATTATTATAAGCAGACATGCCCTAGTTTGGTCTTACAGAATAGCCAATGTATTCAGATTACAAAGTGTTTATAGAATATTGAAATCAAGCACAAACACTTGTAACAAAACTGAATTTAAAGGCAAACAACTATAATCAATTTATAAAGTAAGTCTTTAAACCAGAGGTTTAAATTTTATGCACATAGAATAATCAGTAAAGTAAAGCATGAATTAGACAAGTTCAAAATATAACCACTATATTTCAAACAAGTTGTTTAAGTTTACAGGGCTTAGACAAAAGAGTAAGAGTTTCTGCTAAGATAGGAATGAATATAGTTATACCAGTAGAATTCAAGCTTGTCCTTTGTCTTTAGCAGCAATAGCAGCTTCGAGTTGATCAATTTTGGCTTGAGCTGCTTTCAACTCTTCTTTGGTAGATTGATGAGTCTTACAAAGCAGGGCATTCTTCTCGAATAGCTGAAGGTATTTTGTGTTGAGTTTTATCTCCTCCTTAATGGACACAAGGGAAGACTCCATACCAGCAAGCTTGTCATCATAAATGTGCAACTGCTTTCGAAAAGATGCCTGGGCGCGAGCGTTGGCCAAGCGCATGGAAAGCATAGACTTGCGTAAGACATGTTTAGTGCCACGATGAGTAGTGTCCAGCTTCGAGAATCTATTATCAATCTTATCACCAGCAAAGGACAATAGGGAAGACAGGTTGTCCACTTTGGATTCTAGGTTGGCCTAGGAAAATGAGGTAGCAGCAGAGGTGAAGTTAGCATGACTAACTAAAAACTCATGACAGGCATTCATAGAAATAAGATAGGCAGTTACAGTAACCTTGGTCTCTCTTGAAGTTTGGACCACCTTTGTCATGTACTCTGTTATGACATCGGTGTTGTGCTCTTGTTTGAGGCAGAGGTGTTGCATCGTGCCTTGTAGGAGGCCCATGCTATGGGAAACATTAGTTAAGATTGTGTCCAGGCCAGCAATGACGTCTGGAGGAGAGGCAGGAAGGGCCAAGCTTGGTTGGCATACAGTTGAAAGGAATAGGAAGGGGTACATAGCAATCGAAGTAAGTGATGAAGCTCTTGTGAGGCATTGCCATTGGTGGGTACGGAGAGAAATGAGGAAAATGAAGCTTGAAGAGATAGAAGACACTCTTCTTGACTTGGGGGAGTGGTGTTTACCAAATATGAGAAAGCTGGGAAAGAGAGCATAGAAGTCGTGTATGGCTGGGCTGAAGTTGATAGATGGGTAAGGAATCAGCAAATCTTCAGTAGCCACTAACTTAGCAATCTCTTCAATCAAAGCACAGACAGCATTATTGATGACCTCAGTGATTATGGCAACAATGGCCTCATCCTGTTCAGCAACAGGGAAGGAGTCAAGAGTAATTGAAGGAGAGACAGGGACAATGTTTGAGGGAGGTGGTGAGGGAATATCTGTGGTAGAGGTGAAGATAATGTCTGAGATGAGAGTAGAGAGAATGGTTGAGGTTGGAGACATGGGAGCAATATCGGAGGGAGGGGGAAGGGGAGGGGACTGGGGAGGACAGCATGACTGGTGGGAAGAATTTGGCTGAAGAAGAAAGTTGGGCCGGTGAAGAGGGGTTGGCTGGCGGAGAGGTTTTGGCTGGAGAAGAGGATTTAGAAAGTGAGGAGGGTTTAGTAGGGGAAGATGGTTTGGTTGGAGAAGTGGGTTTGGCCGGGGAGGTGGGTTTGGTTAGACATGAGGGTTTGGATGGTTATAAGGTAGGAGAGGAAGAAGGTTTAGAAGCAGATGTACGAAGGGGAATGAATGTTGAAATGTCTATTGCAAGAGGGGGAAGAAGTTCGTTGTCCTTATGGATCTGGTGCCATTGTTTAATAAGTAGCAGATCCTGGACATAAAAGTTATGGAGGAAGAATTATTGGTTCCAAGCAACTGGTAAGGGGTCATATTAGTTACCCTATTTCAAAATAATTTCCCCAGCAATCAAGGGTTGGCATTTTAAGCGCTTGGGGTAATCCAAGGCACTAAGGTCTGGGTCAAAGTCAACTGGGTTAGGGGAAGGACGGCTATCTATGAAGAACAACAGTTCTTGGACTTCAGGATAGAGGTGGTCGTATGAGTTAAGTTTTTGATTTTTGGTTTGGGGTTGAGAAGAGAGAGAGGGTGAATTATTTTTTGGTGTGGATAAGGGGTTGGTTCTCAGCAGAGGCTTCGAGCTCTTCTGAGACAAGAGGAGCTAGTGGATGTGAAGGGGAGGGAGATAGCTGAATAATTGAGGGAACAAACTTGGCCTTTCTGGCACTCTGTTTGATGTACTTGCCCTTTCTGGTTTCGGAAGAGGCAGAAGTGGTTGTAAGGTTGGCTGGTGTAGGAACGGCTGGTGTGGGAGTTGGTGTAGGAGTTGGTTCCAGAATGGATGAGGTTGCTACTGGAGACGAGGTGGAAGACGAGGTGGCTGGTGGAGTTAGTTTGGGTAAGCCAAAGCTCTCATTAGTGGAATGGAGAGAGGACTTGATTTTGTGCTTGGCCTTAGATGATGGTTTGATAGTAGGCATGGATTTGGGTTTGGGAGGAAGGGAAGGGGATTGGCCAGCAGTCTTAAGAATGGCTGGTTCAAATGACTCCACGTCTCTCTCAGTAGCTTTTTTTTATGTAGCATGCTTTTTAAAGGGTTTAGGGGTAAGAGGAGGAGAAAGAGGGAGAGTTTACTATTTGGACCTCTTAGTTTTGGGCTCGAAGTGGTCATGATCTAGGAAAGACTAGTCGAAGTCTTCTTAAAGTATAGCAGTCAAAGGGGTAAGGGGATCAGCAGATTTGGCTTTGCCCCTGGCTGGTTTCTCATCTTGAACAGGTAAGCCCCTCAGTGTAGGCTACCTTCCTTTTTCCCTTTTTGGCCTTTGATGAGGGGCTAGCTACAGCAGCAACAACAGCTCTCTTGGCTGCGTCCTCTTTGTACCTTTTAATATTAGAGGCAGTAAAAACACAAGTGTTGGACACCTTGATCATCTCATCAGTAGACAATGTTTCATCAATTCCCTCGTAGCATCGAAGTAGGACATTGATAACCTTGACAAAGGGCCTTCGCATCCCTGGGTTGTTCTGAACTTCATAGACACTCTCAAATAGCTGAGAATACACAATCTTAGCCCAGTTCAGCTGGGTCCTCAAAAAGACAGCACTTGTGATCATCTTCTGATGGGTTGTAAAGCAGTCCCTGGAGCCATTTTTGAACTTAATGTTTTTATCAACTAGATGGCTAAAGTGGTAGAGGCCTTCAGGGAACAGGTTCCTGGACATCTCAGAGATTGGTTCAGGCTCTACATCTCCTCTCATTATGAGCCAGGCACTCTCAAGTTCTTCTACAGTCAAGTCCATCTCACCTTTAGCTGGTAGGCCTAGAATTTCACCCAGCACCTTGTAGATTATCTTAATGAATTTTCCTCTGATGTAGCCCTTGATGTAGCTTTTGTATTAGGCACAGTAGGTATTGTCATTCTTGTATAAAATTCCTCAGCCAACCTGTTACTATAGTCCTTGTCATTCAATTGGAATAGAGGGAGAAGACCACATCCTTTAAGATCATTCACCAATGCCTCTCCAGATCCATAGGCCATGACAAAGTTAACATCAATGGAGAGACCAGGATGGTACTTATTGTTGGACAAAATTGGAATAGGCTTAAAAGAAGCTTCAGTAGCTCTGGTTGGCTTGGCTGGTTGCTGAAGAGCATTGCCAGCAGATGTGGTAGAAGAAGATGAAGTAGAATTAGCCTATATAACAGCTATACAGTTAAGAACATCTGGTATAGAAAAATATAAGCAGTTTATGTATAAACAGGCACTGTACAGATCAAAACCCAACATATGGAAGTAACTTAGCAATTTAAAAAGCAAAGGATTACCAACCACAACAGTTCATGCTCAGCGTTTAACTAAACGAAAAAAATTACCATTTTCCAAAAAATTTAGAGTGCATGTTATAACAAAGCATATTGTGAACAATAGAAACACAATAGATTACCATAAACCATGAACATACAACCATACAACAATAAAATTAAGCATCCGCAATTCTCAAAAGAACGTCAAATGCAACATTTCATAGATTCTGAAATAAGCATATACAACCGTTGTAACTAACTAAAACTAGATTTAAATGAAAGATGAGGTCAAGAAACACTAACCATTGTAGTTTAGAAGCAGAAGTATTGAAGAATCTAGGAATTTTGGTTGATCAGAAAAGCTTGAAGCTTCAACAATGGCAGTTCGTTTGAGAGAGTTTTGGCAGTTTGGAAGAGAAAGAGTTTGTAAAAAGTAAAATGATGACGTCCTTTTATATGTTAAAAAAATGTCTGATATTGGATAATTTTTTAGGTCCGCATTTAATGAGGGTAAAAAGTGACGGTTCATACAAAAGATACTTTGAGAAAAGCGAAGATTTGGTCCCTATAATTTAAGAAACTGCTAGTAGGGTATAAGACAAGGTTCGTGAATCTTACCTAAAGATGTCATATTATATCAGCAGTGTTTAAAACTTGAATGGTAAGTGTTATAAGCAGTTTTATACACAACAAATGTGATTCAAGATAAAAAAATTGATAAGTGTTAAGGACTGAGTTCAAGCATACCAAGCTCTCCTCTAAGATAAGCAAACCTGGTCGAGTCAAGTGGCTTGGTAAAGATATTAGCAATTTGTTGACCAGTAGGAACATATTGCATACTAATATTACCTTTTTCAACATGATCCTTCAAGAAGTGATATCTTGCATCAATGTTCTTTATTTTGGAGTGCATGACAGTATTTTGAGATACTAAGATGGCTGATTTGTTGTCACACATGATTTGGGCAATCAGCAGTCCTTATCTCATAATCCACGAGTTGTTGTTTGATCCACAGCAATTGTGAGTAGCAGTTACCGGCAGCTATGTATTCTGCCTCAGTTATTGAAGTTGAAACAGAAGATTATTTTTTGTTGGCCCATGAGATTAGTCGATTCCCTAGGAATTGACAAGTACCACTAGTGTTTTTCCTGTCAACCTTACACGCAGCAAAGTTAGCATCAGAATATCCAATAAGTGTAAATGAAAAATCCCTTGGGTACCAAAAGCCCAAGTTGGTTATATCAATAAGATATCTGATGATCCTTTTGACTGCTTTTAGATGAGACTCCTTTGGATCAGCTTGAAATCTAGCACAAACACAAACATCAAACATAATGTCAGGTCTACTAGCTGTTAGATAAAGAAGTGAGCCAATCATGCCTCTATACAGAGTCATGTCCACTTTTTTTCCCTTCTCATCTTTGTCAAGATGGCAGTTTGTAGCCATAGGAGTGTTGAAGCTGTTTGCATTTTCAAGACCAAATTTCTTGATAAGTTCTTTGGCATATTTGGCTTCGCTGATGAAGATACTAGTTGACCTTTGCTGAATTTGCAATCCTAGGAAGAATATGAGTTCTCCCATCATGCTCATTTCAAATTTACTCTGCATAAGTTTTTCAAATCTTTTACACAAATTTTCATTAGTAGAACCAAAGATAATATCATCAACATAAATTTGAACTAACAAAGAATGACCTTTATGTTTCATGATAAATAAAGTAGTGTCAATTTGACCTCTCTCAAACCCTTGAGTAATCAAGAACTTTGAAAGGGTCTCATACCAAGCCCTTGGAGCTTGCTTGAGTCCATAGAGAGCATTTCTCAACTTGTAGACATCTTCTCTTCTGGTTTTTTTAATTAATCCAGGTGGTTGTTCTACATATACTTCTTCTTGCAGCTCACCATTCAAAATTACACTTTTGACATCTATTTGATATAACTTGAAGTCCTTAAAAGATGCATATGTAAAGAAAAGTCTGATAGCTTCCAATCTTGCAATAGAAGCAAATGTCTTATCATAGTCAATGCACTCCTCTTGTCTATATCCTTGAGCTACCAGTCTTGTCTTGTTCCTTGTAATGTTTCTATCTTCATCCATCTTGTTCCTGAATACCCACTTGGTTCCAATCACAGTTTGATCTCTTGGCCTAGGAACCATGTTAGGTCCATGAAGATGTGCTCAGAATATAGGCTAGAGGGGGGTGAATAGCCTATATGACCTTTATTAAAGATTTTCATCAAATTTAAAGATTATATTGAAAGATAGTGATGAAATAAATAATAAGAATAGGTCATCTTCCTTGTTTAAGCAACACAGCTGATATAGTGGAATCAGCTGATGTGCATCAGCAGACTTTAAGGATGACTGATAGGAAGATATTGTTATACTTAACTGGTATAGAAAACTTTAAGCAGTAGAAGAATAAGTAGCATAAGTATAACAGTCAAGATTAAAGCAGCTGTAAGCAAATGGGTACATGTTTATCATAACAACAAACTAAAATCTTGTATTAGATGCATCAATTACTTTCCACAACTAGATTGCATAAGATACATATCATAAATTACAGGAAAGATAAGTAAAGGCTGAGTATAACAAAATATGATTTATATTAAAATTCAGCAGAGGTTTGCTCAAAGACAAACATGTTTAGTACATCAACCTAGACTCTCTAACCTAGCAATCGCCCTGGGGTAGAAGGAAAGTCAATTTGGATGCCGGGAAGACTCATGATTAGAACTCTAACCTTAGCAGTTCCTAATCCCCTAGGAAGGAGGACAAGAGAAGTGCTAGAGTTTGAGTAATGTGAGAAGAGAATATTAGGCATTGTTCAAATAACAAGTATTTGAACAACTGAGTGCTGAGCACTCGGCCAAGAGTGATGACAATTCATTGCACAATCGACAGCCCTTATAATGTAGTATAAGTCTACCGATATGAATGCAGTATGGATTATTAGGATCTGGTTCTTCATCAGACATCTTTAAGCTTGATCAGTCTTCAACGACTTGCAGGAAGCTTGGTCTCTAGCTATGGATTTGAAGTGTAACAACTGAAGAGACTGAGTCTTTCGAAGGAAGAAAGAACTCAAACTAAGAACGAAGTTCTTGATCAAGCAAAGCTTCTTCGCCTTAGGAATTTCTGTTTTCTCTCCCACAAAGTGTTTGTGCTTACACTTGTGTTTTCTCACTCAGTGTGGTTACAGATTAAAAACACATAGATCAACATCCCACCACATTCACACCTTTAATATGAGAATGAGAGTCTTCTTTTATAGACTGGAGAAGATGAAGTATTCGTTGGAGCTTGGATGAGTTTTTGCCCGTTAGCGATCTGGATCATTAATGCATCAGAGTGCACTGTTGGGCAAAGACCTTCTGTTTAAGTTTTGTCTTGAAGTCTATTTGTGATTCAGGCTGTCAGGATGGGACGTGACATGCATGCCTGGGATGTAGCGCACTGTGTTTGGCTTTTTATGGAATGAAGCCTTGGAGACTGAAACCAATACACGGAAGAGGAAATGTCTTTTGAATAATAGTCAAAGCACAGACATCAGTGCGTATCTTGAGTTGTTAGGAAGATCTTATAATGGATCTATTTTTGAATTGTAGCTTTGAGCAACGACCGATGTTCCTCTTGATAATTATCAGCTTTTTGGCAATTATCTGATGAAGAGCATGGTTGATACTAGGATCTGCCGATGTAAAACTGTTGTGGTAAAGATGCTGATAAGACATGGCTGGTGGAGATGTCTGCTGGTGAGACATTGCTGGTAGACATGTCTGCTGGCGCTAGTAGAGCTAATCTATATGAATAGTCATCTTTTCTCGGTAGGACAAAGACTCGGACATATACAAAGACTTCCTAGTCTAATGACCTATGCATTGTTTCATCAAGCTGCCACACTAACCGATACGCAGCCCTTTTAGCCACTTGTGAAACATGCGTTGTAATGGGAACAAGTAAATCACTGTGTTGGAATATGCAAACATATGTATCAGCTGTTTCATAGGCATATTCCTAACAAACCAGTTTCCAAACTTGGCATCTTACGAATTGATTCAGCTCTTCTTACATAGCCACTACCCAGCTTGGAACTTCTAGAGCTTCATCTACCTTTATGGGTTTAATATTTGAAACAAATACAGTAGAGTACATACATTCATTTCTGGAAGCTTGTCTTGTCTGAACACCAACATGAAGATCACCAATGATTTGAGTGATAGGATGATCTTTTACTTCTCTAACTTCAGCAGGTATGTCTTGTCTGACTGAATTAGTATTTGATAGATCTTTAGAAGTGGAGATGTCTGTGGAGTTTGTTTTTCAAGATGATAGGTAAGTTCTAATGATGGCTGAACAATTTCTGGAAAAGACGGAATAACAGCTTCATTATGATTGGTTGTTTCAGTATTGGCTGAACCATCATCAGCAGATGGTAGTTCCACCATATTAATCCTTGAAGGAACTTGAACGTTGGCAGAGTTAGATCTTGGTTGTTGTGTATCTCTCTCACACTGATCAGAATCATCAGTAACCTTAAGAGCCTAATGTGCCCCAATAAAATCAAATTCATCAAATAATACATGTACTGATTCTACAACTTTAAGAGATCTTTTATTATAAACTCTATAAGCTTTTAAAAATTTAGCATATCCCAGAAATATTCCTTCATCAGATTTAGAGTCAAATTTTCCTCTATGTTCTCTACCATTGTAGACAACATAGCATTTGCACCCAAAGATTTTTAAGAAGCTAATATTGGGAGCTCTGCCTCTCCATATTTTTTCATATGGAGTTTTGTTGTGAAACTTGTTGATTAAAGACCTGTTTTGAGTGAAGCAAGCATGTTGACAACTTCAGCCCTGAAGTACATCGACAACCTTGCTTCAGTAATCATGGTCTTTTCAGCTTCAATGAGAGTTCTGTTTTTCCTTTCAGCAACTCCATTTTGTTGAGGTCTGCCAGCAGCTGAGAAGTTGTGACTGATTTCATGATCAACACAGTATTGAGCAACACCGCTATTCTTGAACTTTGTTCCATTGTCTGATCTTATATAGCAATGTCATCCAGTTTCTGAGTATGGAGTCTTCTGAAGAGAGCTGTAACAATGTCATACGTTTCATCCTTTGAAGACATCATTTCAGCCCAGGTGAATCTTGAGTAGTCATCAACCACCACTAAAGTATACTTGCTGCCACCAAGACTAGCAGTGGTCACGGGACCAAATAGATCCATATAGAGTAGCTGTAGAGGTCTGATAGTTGATAAACATGGCTTGCACTTGAAGGAGGATATTGTTAACTTTCCCAGCTAACATACCTTACAAAGCTTGTCATGATCGGCTGATACCTTTGGTAAACCTATAACCAAGTTTTCCTTTGATAACTTAGAAATATACTTGAAGTTGAGATGACTGAGTCTCTTGTGCCACAGCCAGCTGTTATCAATGAAGCTCTTTGCAACCAGACATAGGCTTGATGTTCTTCCAACAGCATTCAGATCAATCGCATAAATGTTTCCTCTTCTGTATCCAGTCAAGATAGTTGAGCAGGCTTCACTGTCCTTGATAGCACATTGACTTGGATTGAATTGGCATATTAAGCCCTTGTCACAAAATTGTTATATACTTATGAGATTATGCTTTAATCCTTCGACTAGAAAAACTTTGCTAATGGAGAGATTTCCTCTTACTATTGAGCCATAACCAATAGTCTTTCCCTTGGAGTTTTTACCAAAAATTACTGAGAGACCCTTTGCTTCAATGATATTTGAGAGAATTTTATGGTTTTAAGTCATGTGCTTTGAACAGCCACTATCCAGATACCATAGATCTTTCTCTTCCTCACTAACAGCCATGAAGCATTCCTGAAAGTAAAGCATTAAAATTCATGGTCCCCTTTTTATTATTGTATCTTGAGGGTTAGCAGCCTTTTGGAACCCATACCTATTTAACCTTTGGAGGTGTGAACCCTTTAGGCTTAGATATGAATCTCAGTAAACATTCATGAATTTTATGAGCATGGCTTTTGCAAAATGAATAAGTATGAAATCCTTGAACATGTCTGGTGATTTATGTTTGCTTGGCAGCCATCTTATGATCAGCAGTCTTGGGAATGATTGGTCTGCTGCTGTTGGGCTTAATAGTCTTAAGCTGATAATACACATTCCTAATGTGATTAGGCTTTGAGACAGTAGGCCATTTAACTAAAGGTTTTGCATTTTTAGGCATAATATCTTTAAACTTTACATTTACAGAGTTGTGGTCAGCAAACTTTTCTTTGAAAAATTTAATAGACTTGAGTTAAGACTTCTTAGACCTAATATCAGCAATCACTGTTTTCACAGGATGGCTGACAGCAGGTCTTTTTTGCTCAGACTCTCTATTAGCAATATCATTGGCTATAATAGTTTGCTTGCCCTTGGACTTGTCTGGTTTGTTTTTGCATAGACAAAAAGTACTTTAGAATAACCAAGTCCTTGTTTCCCTTTGTGGATACGTTGCTGATCTTAGATTACTTCTTCAGTGATTTCCTCAGTTGTCTTATTCTTTTGAGAACTAAATAAACTTCCAACATTGAACTCACTTTGAAATCTGATACCAGATTTGTCGACAGGTTTTTGATTTGAAAGAATGATATCAAATTTCATTTTGAGTTATTCCAAGTATCAATGACTTTTTGAAGGTCGTCTTTCTTAGAATTGAGTGTCTTGATGTGTTCAAGAAAGAATTCAATTTTTTTAGGTAATGCCTTGTTCTCCTTTTGAGTTTTGATATTCTCCAATTGTTGCCTATTGAGATCTTTATCCTCAGTCAACAAAGTGGATTTCTCAGAGACAACTTTCTCATGCTTCTTAGCCAAGTTCACATAGGCAGTTTTAAAGGTGGCAAATTTTTCAAGCATTTCTTTGTTGACCTTGATGAGTTTTTCCCTGGAAGGTTCATCGAACTCATCATCTTCCTATTGGAATGGTAGTGATCTTACTTCTCTTCCTGAGTCATAGGGTGATTCTCTTACCGTAAGGCAGATGTTTGCTTCTTCAGCAAAGTCACAAGAATCATCATCATCAGAATTAGTATCACACCAGGTTGGCATAATGCACTTATCATTGTCCTCAGCAATCATCCTTCTAGGTTTTTGAAATTTAGAGACGAGACGTTTTTTGTAAAATTCATATTTTGACTTAGGACATTTTGAGGCAAAGTGGTCAGGTTTCCTACAATTAAAATAGACATGTTCATCGTCTTTTTGTGGAGTATCATCTCTTTGAGGAGCAGCAGCTCTTTGAGGAGCAGAAACTCTTTGAGGGGACTACTGGTAGGAAGTCTTTTTGTTGAACTTTTTGAAACATTGATATTTCTTGACAAACATGGCTAAAGTTCATCAGAGAGAATATCATCACCATCAGCAGATGTGGATGGGGTTTCAACAGGTTTAAAGTAGGAAGGTACTTCAAACATCGCTGGTAAAGACAAGTTTTTGAAACTCTTTTCCATTTCCTGAGCTTGCATTACCTCAAGCTCATAAACCTTAAGACTTGCATAAAGATTTCTGAGCATCATTTTATTCAAGTCTTTAGATTCTTTCATGGTAGTAATCTTTACATGCTATAAATTGCCTAGGGCACTTAGAAATCTCATGTTCAATTCTTTCTTTTCATATTGTTTACCTAATGAGTAACAAGAATTTACTACCTTATAAAATATGTCACAGGCACTTCTGAGGGTTTCTTTGGGATCAATTTTGAATGAGTCGAATTGTTGAATGCAGGTGCACAGCCTGTTGTTTTTTGTCTCTGCATCTCCTTCTAAATACTCTATCAGTGCATCCCACATTTCTTTGGCAGTGTCCAAGTTAATGATCTACTAGTAGGTACTAGTGTCTATGCAGCTGGTGATGATGTTGATAGCCTTTTCATCAAGAGCATCGTTCTTTCTGTCTTCATCATCCCATTCATCTTTTGGTTTGGGAATTTCTGGAGCAACACCACCAGCAATAGCAGCTAACATATTTGGCTTCGTTGGAGTTCTTGGACCTTCTAAAACACATTGCCACAAAGGTTTGTCAATAGAATTCATATGTCTTTTCACTTTGTCCTTCCATACATCAATGTGAACTTCGTCCAATATTGAGATGTGGTTCACATTTGATGTTTCCATCATGTAGTGAGCCATTGGATCTTAATTTAATCTCTTAAGAGTTTAATCTTGGAAAAACTTACTTCCAAATAGTCAAGCTCTGATACCAATTGTTAGTCTCGAAAGGCTTAAATAGGCTAGAAGGAGGGGTTGAATAGCCTATGTCCAATTTAAAAACTTTTACAAGTTTTACTTCACAAAATAACAGATTAGCTAGAAAATAACTTGCAGCGGAATGAATTGTGAAGAAAAGGACAAGTCAGAATGGCTGATATCCTATAGACATGATTAGCCGTTCTCCTGGTCAGAATGGAAACAGAACGTACTTAAGAGAAAATCAAACACAAGTGCAAAAATTAAATAACAAGTATTTGAAGTGGTTCACACTATAAATAAGTGCTACGTCCACTACCAAAGTGCTTAACTTTGGATTTGAAAAGTGCACTATGTTTTCCACTAAGATCAATTACAAAAATCACTAATGGATCATGTACAAAATATTTGACCAAGTGTTTCGGTGAGAGTTATAATCTAGAAAGATTAAACACTCGTGTGTCTTGAATGTTTAATATTACAATCAATGAAGAGCAATAAAGAGTAGAATCTCTAGACAGTGCTCTTCACATAATTTAATGATGAAATGTTTCGTTGAAGCTCTTGAATGCACTAAGTTGTATGAAGCTTGAAGGTTGTTGAGATTGCAAGAATGTTGGAGAGTAACTTCAATGCTTCAGATTGCCTTCTATTTATACTTGGAGACTGATCTTTGGAGCCGTTGAGGGATTTCAGACTTGGGAGATTTGAATTGGGTGCATTTAATGCAAAGATGCATGCATTAAATGTCCTGAAATGGTTGTTAAAATCTGATTGGCGAACTAAGTCTTCCAAGGTTTGACTCCAGTTGTGCCTGCAAGCTTTGCTAAAAAATGGGTAGACAAATGAACCACATGGTTAACGTTAGACCAAAGCATAGGTAGACAAATGAACCATGTGGTTAACGTTAGACCAAAGTCAAAGAGTGACATTGCTGGTAATCATAGACAGATCTTAAGAACTAAGTTTTACTCAGTCATTTTTCAGATCTTCACACATTGCTGATGAAGCTTGGCTTATACGTACATACTGAAGGCTTGAGGGACACTGCTGGTAGAGGATGGTTGATAGACAATAGCCATCTACTAAAGGACTTAGCTAGTCCAGACAAGTAATTCTAAAACCACGAGTCTAAGTACAAGTTGCCATACCACTTGACACACAGGCCCAGTGGTCACTTCTAACAAAGACTTGGTGATGGATACAAGTAAATCTAAATAGTAAACAACAAAGACCATATTTCACTTCGACGGCTCGTTCATGCCACTCTAGGTAGTATGTCTCTTTCTCACTCTCTTTTATATTTAATTGTTTTTAGTTCTTCTCCTTCTACTTTTGCTTTCCTTTCTTTGCTTTGATCACAACAGTTGCATCATTAAAAGAGTCGGGATCGGATCACTCCCAAACAATGAGATGATTCCGATCCCAAAGACCCAACATTTTGGTCATTTCTTTAGCCCCTTAATCGTCCTAGTAAATAACTTGTACCGAAATCATCATCGGTGATCACTAATTTTAATTTGGACCTACTGTAGGAGTATTTGGACTTGTAGATTAGATTTGGACCACGGAATGAGACCACCATAGACCAAGGAAGACAGGTAACTAGCACTTCCCGTCTCGTAACTTAACCCCGGACCCAATAGACTAGGATTTCTTATGTTGACCTTAGAATTGTAGCATAGGTGTCGACTTTAAACACACTTAAAGTAGAGTCCACGACGGGATAGTTGAACAATCATTTTTTCGGGATGATTTAGTCGGGTATCACACAGTGGCGATTCCACTGGGGAAATGACTTAGTTTACTAGAGGGTTAAACTCAAAATTAGGTGGTCCATTTGCGTCCAAAGATTTTATCCCAGAATGCAGCCGACATGCGGCTCCTGGTGATCTGTTCTCTTTTTACTCCTTTGTTGTAGCATTTCTTGTATTATAATTCTTGTCTTGAAAGTTGATCCTAACCATATTTCTTTGCAGGAATTAAGTGGTTTCATTTGTTATGATTATACTTATAATTTTTATCTTTGAGCATTCAATTGGATGACTCAGGCTTTGTACTATCTCCCACATTTTCCTTTCTTCTTCTCTTTCTTTTTCTTTTGATTTCATTTTGTTATCGGGATCCGCGGTCGACGGTCGGTGGTCGACTCGAGACTTGTAGTTTTTTCGTGTGTTGTTTGTTGTTAGCTGGTTTTCTTTCCTTTATTCACCATGATTAATTAATAAGAAAATGTTTTTCCTGCTAGCTAGAACTTGCCTCACACATGTGCACACATGAATGTAGTACTCTAACTGTCATGGCACTTATAATCGTATTACCTTGAGAGCCAACTTAAGGGGATGGTGATCCTGTCACCACTCAACTAAAGGTCCGTAGACCCTATTCCGTTGACTGGTTCAGGACCACATGCCATGGAAAGCCTTGGACTTGACCCTATAAACCTCATGTATCATTTGCTTTAGATTAGGACACCCCCTCATGACCGGTCGGTTGTAGGTGTGAGGGCTATTCTGTCAATCCAAACAGATAGGTTTGCATAATCGTAATGTAATCATTTGGGCCCCTTAGTACACAAGGACTTGTATTTAGGCTCGGCATAATGAATTAGGTTGACCCATTGTCTCAAGTTGATTGACTGAGCACCCCAAAATCATCAAACGAATAGAATGGTGGATCCTAAAGGGAATACAAGACCCTTGCCCAGGGTTAGTTTGACCTTGGGGAGTTGAACTGCTGATGGAATACAAGTGGTCTATATTTCAATGAGGTATCTACTTTTCCATAAGTAATAGGTAGTAATCTCAAAACGGGTCATACCTGTCCGACCATTTTGGGCTTAAATTAAAAAAGAAGAAGGGATTCTTATGCTCACATGGGTCTACTAGTTGTATATTTTCCTCCTTAGAATTTTCTTTTCAAAGAGAGAGAGAGAGAGTGTGTGTGAATTGAGATATTAGGTCCAGTGTTCGAAAAATCGGCCTAGACGCTAGGTCCCCCCCAAACGCTGCGACTAGGCTCTAGGTGCTCCCCAAACACCGCGACTAGGCCAATTCGGACAAAAAATTACCACCACGAAAAATCGCCGCTTAGTCGGCTTAGGCGCCGCCTAACGTCCAGCCGATTTGAGAGATGTCATACGCATTTCGTCGAGGAGGGACCCAGTATGAGGAACCTAGAAGGAAGGGGAGTCAATTAGGGGCAGAGCGACGCACGACGATGTGATGAATGACGTCCTCAATCTTCTAGATAGTTAGGGCTTTGATAAGTTCAGCGTCGGAGGATGAGGAGTCAACGTGACTGAGATCCACAGCTTGGAAGTAGTCGATATGGCTGGATTGATTACGGTGGGAAAGGAGGCAATACGCCAATGAAGAGGTGAAAGTGAGAGTGAGAGAAATTAAGAGAGAGCGAGAGTGAGAGAGAAAGAGAGCGAGAGAAAGAAAGAGAGAGCGAGAGAGAGAGATTGTCGTCGGCGTCAAGATCTTGTCGTCTGTCTCACAGTGAGACAGAGAGAAAGACGTCTGATCTTGTCGTCTGTCTCACAGTGAGACAGAGAGAAAGACGTCTGAAAGACTGGATTTTTCTCTCTAAAAATTTTCTCTCTCTATTTTGAGCGTGCCCTAAGGTTTCTTGCCACGGCCGGCTGGCTATGCCGCCGGATTCCACTATTGAAGACCCCCCTCCGGTGGTTACAACCGCCCAAAATCCCTCCTCTCAACATGCAACAACACAGTCGCGCACACCTTTGAGTTATGCGGCGGCTCTTGCTCATCAAACGGGTCAAATCTGTGTAAACCCTAATACTAAACCTACTCTCACTGAAATCGCCCTGGCTCCGCGTCAACCTGTTTCGATTCAGGATGAACCAGGGTGCTTATTTTCCTCGGTGGAGATGGATTTGCTTGAAAAGCAGTTTGGTAATACCTTGATTATGAAGTTCTCAGTTGGTCGACCCTCGGTGCATGCGATCCGTGATCATATCTCGAAGAACTGGAGATTGACGGGTTCTTATATTGTTGGCCTCCTTGACCCAAGGCATGTTATGGTGCATTTATCATCGGAGGAAGACACGATTCGGGCTTTATCAAAGGAGTCTCGTATGATAGAGACGTGTATGTATCGCCTTTTCCGATGGTCTAAGGACTTCAAGTTTAAGAAAGATAGTTCGGTGGTGGCGGTGTGGGTAAGATTGCATCATCTTCCTTTACCTTTCTTTAATCCTGCAAGTTTGAGGAAAATTGGTAATTCTATTGGTCGTTTTTTAATGGCTGATGATCGCACATTGACATTGTCTCATCCTATGTTTGCTCGAGTATGTATAGAGGTTGATGTCTCCCTTAGTCTACCGTCTAGGATTTGGATTGGAACGAGTAAAGATTGTGGTTTTTGGCAATCGATTGAGTTCGAAGGTAATATTTCGTATTGTGAGGGTTGTGGTTTGCTAGGCCATATTGAAGATGATTGTCGTAAAAAGAGAAGACCAATGCCTAAGAAAAAATCTGAAACAGGTAAAGCTAAGACTGTTGTTAATTCTGAAGATCACACTAAGAGGACAGTTATGCTTACTAAGTCTAAAGAATTTATTGATGGCAGTGATAGTCATGGAAATACAGGTTCTATTAAGGCTAATGCCCACACGCAGTGGGTGCCTGTTAAGCCAGCGATGATGAATGAGAAAGGGTCTGGCTCAAATTCTAAAGATCTCGATGGATGTCCTAAGGAGCCTGAGGTCATTGACATTGCTTCTTCCCCTGACCGAAAGGATGACACTATGGATAACAACCCTCGGCACAATACGAATGGAAGTAATATTGATACTATTGATCCTCTATGTAATGGATGCACAATTGATCCTACGAATACTGGCGGGTGTGGAAAAACGGTTGGAACTGATGCGGCACTCATTAATGAAGAAAGCTTTTTTGATGCGATTGCGGGCGGGATTAATACAGAGTTGAGTGTCAAGGGACCTCATTTGTCTAATTCTTTTGCAGCCTTAGAAGACTTACAAGATATGAGTGCACTGGACAGTTTACACCTAGCTATTTCGCACAATGCCAAGCCTAAGCTAGAAGGTAACAAATCTGCTCCATCGTGTGGTTTACTGAAAAGGTCTTCTTCTGTGGATGATATTGGTCAGTTAGCTGCTGCCTCGGTGACCCATTTGGGCTTTCAAAAACATTGTCGTACTCTTTTTGCGAGGAAGAAACAAACAGCATATATGGCACAGAATAAACGTATCACTAGGGCTGCTTCTAAAGCCCATCAGGTTAGTCTCTAATTTTGGTTTTTTATGGCTGCAATTCTTTGGAATGCTAGAGGTCTGGGTAATAAGGAAACGGTGGAATATCTTAAGTTACTTAAGGTACAACATAATCCTCTTTTATGTGTAATCTTGGAGCCAAAACTTCCGGGGTCTCGTATTTCTAAAGTTGCTAGAAAGTTACGCTTCAGTAGTTGCTTACATCAGAACCCTGACAACATGCATATTTGGGTATTTTGGGAGAGAGGGGTGGATGTTGATGTTATTTCTGTTACGGCTCAGTTTATTACTGCTCGTATTAACATTGGTAATGCTTTCTCTGTAGTGTTTTCGTTTGTTTATGCTAAATGTACTAGGTTGGAGCGTCAGGATTTATGGAGGGATCTCATTGACTTTTCAAGATCTCTTTCAGAACCTTGGTTGGTTGGTGGGGACTTTAACATTATTTCTCATTCTGCTGAGAAGTTGGGTGGTGCTCCGTGTGATTTTCCAGCCATTGGAGATTTTAATGATTTCATGCAGCAGGCAGGGTTAGATGATGCTGGATATGATGGGAGCAATTTTACTTGGTGTAATAATCAGGAGGGTATGGATCGTATCTGGCAACGTTTGGACAGAATTTTAGTGAATGGCTTTTATAAAGCGGCTTTCCCTGGGCTTCGTGAGTTCAGCATTTATGTCGTGTCCTCTCGGATCACTCTCCTCTCCTTGTTGAGTTTGCGGCCTTTGATAAACCTAAAAGCACCTTTCGTTTCCAACGTATGTGGATGGATCATCCAGAGTTTTTACATTTTGTTAGGGATCAATGGCAGTATCCGGTTTTGGGCAACCCCATGGAAGTGTTGTGTAGAAAACTTCAGTGTTTACGAGGTAAGTTGCGTCAGTGGAATTGGGAGGTTTTTGGGCATGTCCAGCGGTTAGCAGCGGTTCAGCAGGATATTATTTTACATTTAGAGATGGCTCTGCAGCATGGTTGGGATGATATTCTCGCTAGAGAACTTTTTTGTGTTCGTCGAGAATTGGCCCAATCTTTGAAATGGGATGCGGAGATGCTTCAACAAAAGTCTTGGCAGTTTTGGTTGTCTGAGGGGGAGCGAAATACGTCTTATTTCCATGCCAGTATTCGTGAGCGTGCTCGCACTAACACTGTGAAATTACGTTTGTCGGATGGCTCTTGGTGTACGGACAACAAGCAAATTGGGGACAAGGCTGTGGATTTTTTCTCTGATTTATTTTCTTCTTCTAGGCCGACTATTAATGAAGATTTATTTCAGGAGTTCCCAAGCTATTTGGATAATCTTGATAATGCTTCTTTACAACGCATTCCGGAAGAGGATGAAATTTTCGAAAGTATAAAAGATCTGAATCCAAACAGTGCGCCAGGAAGTGATGGTTTCACAGGTTGGTTTTTTCAAGGGTGTTGGGATATTATAAAAGGAGATGTCGTGGCAGCAGTGCAAGATTTTTTCCGGGGAAGTATGCTTCCAAGAGGGATGTCGGCTACTACTATTGTGCTTATTCCTAAAGTTAATAATCCTGAATCGTTAGGGGATTTGCGTCCTATCAGCTTATGTAACTTTTTGTGCAAAATTCTTTCTCGGCTTATGACTACTCGTCTTGCAAAGTTCTTACCTCGTATCATCTCTGCTGAGCAGTCGGGTTTTATTAAAGGTAGAAGTATTAAAGAGAATATCATTCTTGCGCACGAATTAGTTCATCGAATAGACATGAAAGTCAGGGGTGGTAATGTTCTTTTCAAGCTGGACATGTCAAAAGCATATGATTGTCTTGAGTGGAGCTTCTTGTTGCGCGCTTTGAAGGCTATTAGGCTGAATGATCTTAGTTGTGACTTAATTTACAGGCTTATTAGTAATATCTGGTATTCTTTTCGGATTAACGGTAAAGGGCATGGTTTTTTTAAATCATCTCGCGGTGTCCGTCAAGGTGATCCTTTATCTCCGTTACTTTTTATTATTGCCCAGGAGGTCTTATCTTTCAATCTTAAGAAGGCTATTACGGACGGAAAAATTCAGCCTTATTTCCATGGTCGGAATGGGATTGTGATTTCACATTTGTTATATGCTGATGATATGCTAATCTTCTGTAATGCGAGTCGTCGATCGATTATGAATCTTAAAAGGGTTCTAGCTACTTATGAAGAAGCTTCGGGTCAGCTTGTTAACATGGCCAAGAGTGGTTTTTATCTTTCAGACAGATGCTCTCGAAACAAAGCTCGTAACATATCCTCCTGGACTGGCTGTTCTCGGTATCATTTCCCAATGAAGTACTTGGGTCTTCCTTTGTTTAAGGGAAGGATAAAACGAAGCTATTTTAAGGATATCGAGAAGAGGGTGATTAATAAGATTAGCGGATGGAAGGCTAAACTTCTTTCTTTTGGTGCTAAAATAATCCTTTTGAAATCTGTCCTTGCCAGCATTCCGATATATACTCTTGCGGCTGTTAAAGTTCCGAAAGTGGTTCTTTGAAATATTGAAAAAGCAATGGCTAATTTTTTATGGGATGCGGCTGGATCTCATAGAGCTCATTGGTTAGCTTGGGAGGTGGTGTGTAGGCCTATGGATGAAGGAGGTCTTGGTTTGAGATCGCTTTCTCAAGTTATGGATTCCTTACATGCTAAGCTCACATGGAGTGTTCTTCAAGGTAAAAGTTTATGGGCATCTTACGCACGTTCTAAATATGGCCAGATTAATGGTTTTGCTACTCCTTTTTCAGCTTCTCATATTTGGAGGACAGTTATGACTATTATGCCGAAGGTTCAACAAAGTAGTCAATGGGTTCTTGGGCGGGGAAATGTTTCTTTTTGGAATGAGAATTGGTGTGGTGAAGTGTTGCATGGTCCGCAGCCACTTGATATAAATTTATCAGTCCAGGAAGCCTTTGATCAGCTTCCAGAATTTCTGCCAGCAATTCCCGCCAGGCTGCATGGATGGCTTACCTCGGTGCAGCTCAATCAGAATGTGGAAGACAAACTGGTCTGTACGTTAACGTCTGCTGGGGAGTTCACGGCGGCAGCTTTCTGGCATCACTATCGTCTTCGCAACCCAAAGCAGCGATGGGCTCAGAAAATCTGGCAGCAATGGATCCCTATGAAAGTAAGCGGCTTCATGTGGAAGCTTTTCCATGGAGCTATTCCGGTGGACTTGGCAATGCAGCGATGGAGGATCTCTATAGTTTCGAAATGTGTTTGTTGTGTTGAACATCCAGCAAGTGAAACTTTGGTTCATCTTTTTTTACATTCGGAAATTGCTTTGCATATTTGGAGTAAGCTTGCGGCAGCCTTCAACAAAGTTAGTAGGTATGTTTCTTTGCAACATCTTTTCGAGATTTGGGCAGATCAAGCCTCGATTCGTATGCAGATTGGAGCTTGTCAAATTGGTATTTTGGTTTTTACCTGTTGGGAGTTGTGGAAAGCAAGGTGCAAAGCCGTTTTTGATAACATTCCTATGAATTCGACCTTAATTTTTAACAATATCCTCCATGATTTACGAGATATGTTTTTGATTTATCGGCCCAAAGTTTCTATGGATCGTTTTAGCCCCCTCCCTTTGCAGTTGTTAGGGTTACCAATTCTTAATGTTACTGTTAGACGTGGGATTTGGCTTTGCTGGAACCCTCCTTTATCAGCTATGTATAAGTTAAACACTGACGGGTCTGCAGTTGACGGTAATTGTGCGGGGGGAGGTATTATTCGGGATAGATATGGTAAAATGGTTCGTGCTTTTTCTAACTATTATGGTTCGGGCACAAACACTCATGCCGAGATATTGGCTCTTCGGGATGGTTTGCTCATTTGTCGACAGCTTCATCTGGATATGGTTGACGTTGAGTCAGACTCTTTAGTGGCAGTTATGGGTATCTCTGCGAAGTCTCTCCTTCCGTGGTCTTATGTTTATGATCTTCGGCTTTGTCAGTCCTTGCTGGGAAATTTTCGACTTCAGCATGTTTTTAGAGAGGCAAATCAGGTGGCTGATCGGCTGGCTGCCCATGCCTATTCGCATAAATCTTCTACCACGTTTCTTAACAAAGGTTGTCTCCCGATAAGCGTTTGGCAGGCTTTAGGGCATGATGAGTTAGGTCTATATAGTTTTAGAAAGTAATGTCTTCTCTTTGTTGCTTTTGGATTTGTATTTCCTTTTCGAGGTTAGGCTCCTTTGTCCTCCCGTTTATAAGGGCCAGGCTGGTTGTCCCCCTCATGTTTGTATCTTTTTTCTATTTTAATAAAATTCTGCAGGGTGCCGCCCCTGTTTCCTAAAAAAAAAAAAAAAAGACGTCTGTGAAAACTTTGTGAATTGTGAGAGAGACAGGCGGCCAACTTTTAGTTTTAAGGTTTTAATTCACTTTTCAAAATGACAACCTTCCTCCTCAAGTTATTAAAGTATTTCTCCTCCCCCGTCAAGTTATTAAATATTTCCCTAAGTATTTTCCCTCCCCCTTCAAGTTATTAAAGTATTCCCTTCTTCCCTCCACTTTGAAATGATAGTGAATTTGATTTTAATTTTTAATTTTAACTTTTAATCTTTAGTTTATTTGTCATATTTAGTTATTTACTATTATTGCAGCAGGTTTGGTATGGACATAATGTGTAATTATACCTCGATTTTTAGGTCCCGCCTAGACCCCGACTAAACCCTGACTAGGTCCCTAGACGCTAAACCCTGCTCTGGCGCCTAGTGCCCACCTAGCGATTTTTAGAACACTGATTAGGTCTCTGACCTATAAAGACATATTTATATAAAAGAAGAGAGAAGTTTAGAAGGATTACCACAAGAGAAGATAATCCACTTGAGTCTTGTTGTCGTGATCAAACAAGGCAAAGAGCAGCGAATCCTTAACGAACAAAATGAACACCCAATAAAAGTGTATATGCGTGTAGAGAGAATGTGTATTGAGATATATTAGGTCTCCATAAACTGAGTAGGAAAGAGTTTAAAAATAGAAAATAAAAAAATAAGACAAAAGTAAGACGTGAAACAACTCAGATTGGGCTTTGTGTGAATTAAAGCCACAAAGTTACAATAATACCCTCTGTTTAACCTTCATTAGTCTCGTTACTCCTAAATTCATTAAACTGAACTAAAACTTGGACAAAAGTTGGCAGAAAGGAATAAAGGTAAAGCGAAAAGATATATTAATGTAATATACCCAAAGTAGGTTCCAAAATAGAGTGTCTACAATTAGAGCTGTCAAAATGGGCTAAACCCGTTAGGCCAACCCGTCCCGCCACTTAAAAAAGACGGGTTAGGTTGATGAAATTCAATCTCGTTTAGGAGCGGATCAAATGGGTTGGGATCGCGCGGGTCAAGGGCTGAAGCGGGTTGGGGGGCTAATCTGTCAATTTAATTTTGTTCACTTTTATATTGTTTCTTTTTTTGGATCTCTTTGTTTATGTTGTATGGATTTAGTTTGAGTCTTAAGAAATGTAATTACATTTCACCATATTATGTTTAACTTTAATTTGTTAAATTTTTCTTGATTTTTTTACTAATGAAATGAAAAATAGTCGTGAGTTTTATAAAAATAAAAAAAAATAGCTTTAATTGGTTAGATATTAATATTTTTTAAAACTACATTTTTTTACGGGTAGGCCCGCCTTGACCCGTAACCCAAGGTTGGTTAGGTTGGGTTGAGTATTTTTAGTTTCGCTATTTTGGCGGGTCAGCCCGCCCCATCCCACCTGGTGACGAGTTATGACGGGTTGCGGGTCAACCTATCCCGTCAATTCGTTTTGACAACTCTATCTACAATGGTCATCCTTACCAGCTCTCAACAAACATATCAAATGGGAATTATTATACAAACAAACAAACCCCAAAAAACAACCAAGAGAATCAAAATAATCACATAGCTCAATATGGTACCACGTTAAAATGATAAACGCTATAAAATGTATGATATCTAAAAGCAAGCTTTATAAGAATATGGTGATCGATTTTTGATATTAAATCAAGGGTTAATTACACCATTAGTTCTTTGACTATAGACTATTTCATCAGTAGTCTCTTAATAAATTTTTTTCAAACTTTAGTCCCTTGACTATGAAAATTAGACACGGTTGGTCCTTTTGTTGGATGCCGTTAGTATTTTTTCATTAAGTCCGTCATGTGCCCATCACGTGCCTTTGGTTAAGGGTATTTATATAATTTTATGTGCAAGACTTTAAGAAAAAAAAAAAAAGGCCCTAATACCAATCTTCTCAAAATGCCATTTCACCACTACCACCGAACTCACCACCACCAAACTCATTTTCTCCGGCCAATAATTCAAGAAACCACCACTGCCAGTCAACCACCACCATCACCAAACTCAAGAAATCACTCAAATTACTTCCATGAAAACTCAAATTACTTCCAATTGCTTCCTTTCAATTATCCAAACATATTCAGCTTTCAAATCCATCGCTGCAAATGAGACAAATCAACATTGCTCAAAACCCTAACCCTAGCCGTCTAACCACTAAAGCCATAGAGAGTACGACCCTAACCCTAGTCGTCTGGCCATCTCCATTTGCTCAAAAAGTTCGGATCAAAACGAAAATCAAACCCAGATCTACAATCGAAACCTAGAGATGAAATGGAAATCAAAACGAAGATTTGAACCTATGGATGAAAGACGGCGAACAACGAAGATCTGAATCTTCGTCCTCAATTCCCATAATGAAACCAGGATCGACGAATCAAACGGGGAAGGCTGGGATCGGGACTTTCGACAGAGAGACGCGGTCTATAGTAACTATCGTCGGAGATCTCCACCGGATGGATGAAATGGTCTCTTCTTTGACAGGGAGTTTTAAAGAGAGAAAGAATATGGGAGAGAGAGAGAGAGAGAGAGAGAGAGAGAGAGTGTGTGTGTGTGTGTGTGTGTGTGTGTGTGTGTTCTTTGACAGAGAGGTTCTCCGGAGCTGGAGCTGGGGGTGGGGGTAGGGGGAAGTGATGGGTACAATCACTAGTGCAATCACTGGTAGGTCTTTATTTCTACTAGTCTAGGCTCCAACTAGCTTGAGAGTAAATGGAGGGATGAGGGCTGGGATACCAGAGCTGGGTTGTGGGGGAAAGTTAGAAACAGAGAAAGAAAATGGAGGGATGGGGGCTGAGATGTTGTGGGGTACTGGGGAAGAGAGAGAAAAGAATATATTATTTTAAGTATTAGAAAATATCTTTGCACGTGAAATTTCATAAATATCCTTAACCAAAAGCACATGATCGGCACATGACGGATTTAACGGAAAAATATTAACGGCATCCAACAAAAGGACCAACCGTGTCTAATTTTCATAGTCAAGGAACTAAAATTTGAAAAAAAATTATTAAGGGACTACTGGTGAAATAGTTCATAGTCATGAAACTAATAGTGTAATTAACCCTTAAATCAACTTTTAACTATTAATTAGATTGCCTTCTTACTCTATTTCGACTGTTGAACTTTCTAAGTACTACAGTATTATTTATTTATTTATTGTTTGCAAAATAAAATTCATCCAAGCCAACAAGACATTATTTATTACGATTATGGCGCGTGGCGCGCACTGATCCAATATTAACACTTGATTGGTTGTTTCGAAATATTATATACTTTTTTTTTCTTTAAATCTTCTATCACACCCCCTATCACATCCCATATCTCACTTAATCTTAGTCTTACACGTGTACTTGTTATTTTAGTTTGTCTCTTTTTACAATTTTTATAAGGAAACATATAGAGTTGAGATTTAATGGAACATAGAGTGTGATAGGGGGTGTGATAGAAGATTCAAAGCCCTTTTTCTTGATCTAAGGATGTATTCCGTTAAAATTTAGATTTTAATAATTTTTTGGTCCCTTAACTTTTACAAATATTTTTATTTGGTCCTGTTACTTAAAAAATATTCATTTGGTCATGTATGTTGCATTTTTTAGTTAGATTTTCCCTTCTTGGCGTTACCGTTAGAATTTTAGTCATATTCAAAAATATTAGATAAAAATTTTAATGATAACAATAGGAGAAGGAATTTAACCAAAAAATGCAACATATAAAACTAAATAAATAATTTTAGTAAAAATATTTATCAGTATCGAGAGACCAAAAGATTATTTAAGTCTAAAATTTACTTATATTTTCACGCTTTCAAATGTAGGTGAAATGTTGTGTCATATCAAATATTATGACGTTGTTTGACAGCTTATTTCTGAGAGTGATAGCTAGGTTCGTTTAATTCCTAGGCTATCTATGTGGGTTAGATTCTTGAAACCAACACTAGGATGTAATTTTCGAATGTATATGCTGGGTGTGGGGTAGTAGTAACTTTGAATTCGTCCGGAAAAATAAGGGTGGAATTATTGACGTCCCCAACTTTTATAAGTACACTTATTTTCTAAGTATATTACCCTCTTTAATTTTGAATTTCTATAAATACTAAATACACCCACTTCATTCTATTTTACGACTCCTAAATTATTTAGAAAAACTATCTCTTTCTAAACACACACCCCCCTTGACCCCCCTTGGCCCCTTCACTTATAAGACACTCACACCCAAGCCCAAATCAACTTGTTTGATGAAAATGAAGAAGAAGAGGAGGAAAATGAAGAGAATTGCATTTTAGGTTTAAATAAGATCTGTTTTGCAATTTGTATGTTAAATAATTTTTAGGTTTGAGTTACATATGAATTCCTTTGCAATTTGAATATGAATTTGGTGGTTTGAGTGAGTTTAGGTTAAAACTGAAAAAATTGTGAACTTGTTCGATTCGGTCCTAGTTGACTGAACACCCGTAGTGTTGTTCGGTAATGGCTGTGCGAACAACCCTAGTGTTGTTCGGCTATGGGTGTTCGGCAGGCCAGAGTCAAACACCGTGGTACCCATCAGATCGTTTTTGCTTCGAAAAAAACATAAAAAAAAAAAAAGAAGATGATTTTCAAGCATAAAATGAGAAGAAATAATTACATTATTTATTCTCTGCACTTGTTTGTGCTCCATGTTTGTTTTTTTGTAACAATGTGGATGTTGGTCCTTCAATGATTTACTTAAAATCATTCTAACTTATTTGGAATTACAAAATATGCCAGCCAACTTAATAACTTAACTCTGCTAATGACTGACTTATTCCCATAAGTCAGACGACTGATTCCACCTTGAATCAGTGACTGATAATGACTTAAATATTTTCAAGTCAGTAACTGATAATTGTTATAAGTCAGTAGACTGATAATTTATATGACTTATCTCTTATGTTAAGTCTACTGATCTTTAGCGGAAGCTTCCTTGATAAGCTTCTGTAGCTATCTTTTGAATTTATTTTAGTACTTTGTGTGCTTTAAATTCAAACATGTTTTATGTTTAATGTTATCTGACACACTTTTCGTTCTGAGCTTTACAGTGCATTTCAGAATGACAAGACAACTCATACCTACTTCTTCTAAGATAGCTCATAGCTCGAGAGTTCTTCGCTTATTTGACTCAGACATCTGCATAACATTTAATGCAAAGTCAAAAGCTTCCAACGTCCACAAACTTATCTCTGCCTATATAATGCCTCAGAAGCACAACGAAGAACTCAACCTAATCATTCAAAGCTCTCAAGCATTCAAAGCATTTATAACACTTCAAGAATACTAGAGCTTCTGGATTAAAGAGCAAATTACTTAGAACTTTTATTGTTTATTCTCTTCTCTTTGTATTTGCCTTTATTAGTTCAATCATTGTAAAGAATCACTCCAAACTACTTAGTTTTTGAGGGATCTTTGATTGTAACACACGAGGTTGATTTGTTCCCGTTGAACATTCAATCTCCATTTTTGGTCTTGTTGTACACTGATCCGTTAGTGATCATCTAGGATTATTAATATTAGTGCACTTCAAAATCCAAGTTTGACCAACTTGGTAGTGGATGTAGCGGTCTTTATAATGTGAATCATTCTACATCTCTTGTTCATCTCGTTTTCTTATTTGTGTTATTTTGACCAACTGTGATTAAAACTTTATGCATTGCCAAAATTACTTAAAACCTTAATCAGTCAAGAAACAAACATCAATCATGTTACTTATTTATCAGCTGATTCTTTATCACCAACTCATTACTTCCATTCTGATTTTTCTGCCAAGATTTTACAATGGTTTTAAAATTTCATAAAAAGATTTTATAAGGCTATTCACCTCCCCCCCTAGCCTTATTGGTTGCCTAAAGTGGACCTACAATTGGTATCAGAGCTAAACTTTTTAAAAAATATTTTTCCAAGTTTAACCACTTGAAAGTTTGATCTTTGGCAAACTCAAAAGCTTTCGAAACTCTCAACATGACTCAAGTTCCCATGTTTGACGAAGATAATTTTGACATCTGGAAAGAAAGAATCACTAGATATATGAACAATATTGATGAAAGAAAGAATCACTAGATATATGAACAATATTGACAAAATACTGATGGAGTGTGTCTTGGGTGGTTCTATCTATCCAATGAAAGTAAATACTAAAACCATTGTTGAAAAAATCTAATGATGCAAATGATACGGAGAAGCCAAAGATCACCACCGTTGATGAATACGTCCTAAAGCCAAGAGCTGAATGGACTGATGATGATAAGGCGACTAATGCCTTAGACGCTAGAGTAGTACATATCTTATTAAGCGCTCTAGAAAATAATGTCTACAAACAAATTCACAACTGCATCAGTTCTCAAGAAATCTAGGATGTACTTACGCAATACATAGACGGTGATCACATCACCATAAACAACAAACTGTACGATTACATCCAGGAGTTTGAAGTCTTCAAAAAAGATCCAAAGGAATCCTTAAGGAATGCGTATGACCATTTTTGTAATGTAGGTAACGTATGTTCATCTGTAGGAAAAGCATATACTATGAAAGATTTAAATATGCATTTTCTCAGTAGCTTGGGTAGTGGATGGCATATGAAAATCACAGCCATAAAGGAAGCTAGGGACTTAAATAAGACTCATATACGTAGTCTTGTAGCTAGTCTTAAAATTTACGAAAAGGAAGTTCTCAAGTGTCAAGATCTTGAGAAAAGCTTCAGAGGCATATATTTAACTGCTCAAGAAGAAAAGCCAAATGTATGTTCTACTTCATCTCAGTCAGCTGATGACTTTGATGAGGATGAATTTTCTGCATTTCCTAAGCAGTTTAAGAAATATAAGTCCTTTAAGAAAAACTTCAAAAAATTGGCTTTCACAAATTTTCAAAGAGCTAGTTTTAAACAAACTGAAGCAAAAATTGACAACGGAAAACTTTGTGCTTCAACTGTAGAAAGTCAAGTCATTTTTCTACAGCTTGTCCTTCTACGAAAAATGAATATTTCAAAAGAGCTCCTAGAAAATTTGGAAAACAAAAGGGTTTAGTAGCTGAAGATGAAAATCTCAATCTTGCCAATCAACTGATTATGCGCAAGAAACAAACCTTTGTCTTGTTGCACAATCAACTATTTATGATTCAGATGACAACCTACCTAGCCCTACTTGCTTAAGCGATTCTGATAACGAGTTTTCAAACTCACCTATTATCAAGAACACTAAGCTGACAAAAAGTATTAAACCTAGTCAGCTTGTTGTTCGACAAATAGGAAATGGATTCTATGAACAAGGAATCATAAGCAAGCCAATTGAAAGAAGGACTGAGCAACCTTCTCTAGTTGTCAAAACTCCTGTCATTCCACTTGAAAAGGATGAGAAAATGGCTGATGAGAGTAAAACTGAAATGGAGGAACAAATGTATGAAATGTACTCCAAATTTGAAACTCTCACTAAGATTCATCTATCTTAGTCAGCTGAACTGAAAAGATTGTTAGTTGAGAATTCAGAACTTCAAAAAATCAATGAACTCTACAAAGATCAGCAAGCTGAAATGCTGAAACTTAAGAGTATCAATGAAAACTATGAGACTCAGGCTAAATTTTCATTTGCTCAGATCTCTGATTTGGTTGAGAGGAATCAATGACTGACCAATGTTATTGATACCTACCCAAAATCTAAAGCTATTGTTAAGACTATTATAAGTTAACAGAGAGACAATGAAAACCATCATGGCATTGGCTACTCCGACAACAACAGTAAAGACAAGGAAAAATGTGAAACTAAGACCAGACAGTCTAATGGTGGTCCTAAAGTTTTGCTAAAAAGGGATATCAGACAAAACTTTTTCAAGAATGCGCATAGTAGTGTTTAACATGTGTATCCCAAGAATCAGCTAAGGAAGGCTAAGATACAAACATGAAAATATTTAAGATGGTTAAATTTTACTAACCATCAGTCAACTGTTCACGCACCCATTGAAAAGAAAAAAATCAGCTAAAAACCCAAATGTTCAGCCAACTGATAAGTTTAAACCTATAAAATTTGTTGATCTTAAAGGTGCTAACAAGAGACTGGTGGGTAATAAGTTTAAACCTATAAAATTTATTTCTCCCAAGTCTACTAAGTGGGTTCCAGCAGAACCAAAATGTAACACCCTGACCCAACTTCTTTCCTGGTTCGCTTGTGGTCTTTCGATAGTGACCTTAAAACCGTCGGAGAGTGAGGTGTCATGCTTGTTAAGTGTAACGTGTTGAGTTGAGAACCGTATTTGACACGTAGTTAATCTACGTTGTGTCGTGCATCGTTTCCATACTCGTTCGAGGCTATTCTCGACCTTTATTGACATTTGTATACGATGTTCATTTCCCTGTCCTATTGACCTAATCTTAGTTTAGACTCCTTCACGATTGGTGATCATATTGATCTTGTCGTTAACCCGCACACCGAGTCATTTTGAGTGTTACGTATGCCCCAATTTGTACTCAGATCTTTATATGATTTATTACGTGAGCATTACGTTGAACTTCTAGCGTTGTTTCCAAACTTTTGGGAACCTTTCTCGAGTGTTTCGACCTTCCCATAGACTTAGAATCACTTTGGGATCATTTAAAATCATTTCGGGAGCGTTTTAGAGCATTTTCGGAGAGTTCGGAGAATCTAGACACAAAGTGATCGCCCTGTGTCCAGAGGGCAAAGAGATCGCTCTGGTTAGGACAAAGCCATCACTCTGCCCCAACTCTATTCGTCCGATTTTGGTTCTTCTCGGTTTTTTGTGTTTTTAAGTGGTTTAAAATGCTCAAACAAGCCCGGGATTGGACCAAACACTTATCCATGGTATTAATAACATAACCTAACCCATTTTTTCTCATTCCTTCTTCCTCCAAACCATATTTTAGAGAGAGAGCAAGAAGAGAGAGATAAGAGGGAAAAGAGAAAGAAATCGTGATATCTCGAGCATCCGGAGTCGAATCAATGATCCATCTTCACCATAGCGTAGAGGGTGACGAGGAGCACGTTTCTAACTATTGGAATCATCCAATCTGTTGAGGAATCAGCACCCCACCTCTTCTCCCACATTTTAGAGAGAGAAAGTAAAGTTTTGAGAGAGAGGAAGCTTGATTCGAACTTGGATCGAGCTTGGGATCGACGATTGGACTCCGTAGCAACATAGAGTTCATGGAGGAGTACATTTCCACCTGAAGCCCCTTAGATTTTGTGGAGGATTCGCGTTGTGTAGTAAGTTACTAATCTCCTTCTTAGATTTTGAGCATCATAGTGTAATATCATGATGATTACATGTTATACATGTTGTATATGAACTCCCTACATGCTATACTTGTCCAATGTGATATTATAGCATGATTAAATGATGAGTATTGATGGATTGTTGTTAGTTTTGTGGTCTCCGAATATTAGAGACTTGTGGAGTTCATTGTGGCACACGTTGTTGTTGATTATTGTGATGGTTGTAGTTGTGGTATTACATTAATCGAGATTTGAAGCTTAAGTTCATTTAGTTATTTCGCTGCTTGTTTTTCGTTTTTGAGCTTTTGTGGCTCGTTTTATTTAGTTATTTCAGTTGTTCTTCTTCGGTTTGGCGCTCCGAGTTGGGGTTTAACATCGATTCTCGGACTCGGGTCGTCATAGTTGGTATTAGAGCTTAAGTTAGTTGTCCGCCAAGATAGGATCCTTGGCTTAGGTGATTTGGGTATTGGGTTGAGCTTTTAACGTCGAGTTTTGTGTTAGGTATACCTTGGATATTGGTAATCTGTGGAGATAGTCCACGTAGGACTATATTAAATTGGGTTCTTATGCTCATGAGAGCGAAGACTAATGGCTTGGAGTCGGTTGTTTCTCTTGTCGAATTGGTGAGTGCGCTTTAAGTCTTCGCTAGAATATTGACGACTAAGTGTGAGTCGCTTGATAAGTTTAATAGTGAGATTTGACCCTTATAGGCTGTCTTGTTGATTTTTTAGAAGTATAGTCGAGATGTTTTAAGGAACGTCTTAGGCTTGAGATTGGTAATCATTTGAGGAAATGGAGGTGGAAGACCCAAGATTCTGGGTCACGAGTCCACTAGTGTTTATCGTGGAGTGTCGAGTTACGATAGTGCGAGTATATGAGTCCGTACTTACTAGACACTTTATTTTTGCATATCACATCATGGAATGTGACACTTGTACATACTAGAGACATTGTACCACACAGGTGCATTTGTTTGTATTTGATACTTATGTGCATGAGACCAACTCTAAGGGCATATTTGTTATCACGTGTCCCTAACGCCCGGTGACGGTAGCTTATGAAGCCACTTCAGAAGGGCCTATGATTTGGTTGTCAAGAGATATTCGTCAAGATGAAGTTGATAGCATGATAGATAGAAATTGTCTAACCCTATTACCAACCGAAATGGACCAGTAAATAGAATAGTACACTTGAACAAGTCGTGTATCTTGTGTGTGGATTATGTATCATTTCTCGTGTATTGGTTTGATTTGATTTGACATTGTGTGAGCCGTTGTGCTTAGTTAAACATGAGTATTTTGGGCTTGAGGTTAGCCATTTGTGACTTGTATATTGTCACGTGTGTTATATGTTTGTTTAACCTTAGAGACATTGAATTGATAATTTGCTACCTCGGCGGTGAGCGTGTGATTGCTATGTTGTATATACGGTGTTGTAGACTGGATAGATTGTATTAATTCAGTCTTACCTTATGAATTTTTGCGATACGAATAGATCGTGTCACCTTGTGCGTATGCCCACTGGCATAATGAAGTGGTTGTCTTTAGAACCCTACGTGCATGTTAATTGTGTTGGGTTGAGAATCGAGAATGTTATGTTGATTAGTATGCCTTTATTTGAATCACTTAATGTGTTTCACTTCCCTTTAGAGATTTAACGTCTCTATTGTATGCCTATAGTAGGATGACACGAACTAGGAAGACTACAAGGATGTTAGTTATGCATCTGATCGTATTTCAACTCAGACACGCATTGCGAGAACTAAGAGAACTTGAGGACCAACTGAATGTGGCCTTAGGTGAGACACCTCGAGTGGAGCAAGTGACCCCACTGAACCCTCCTGCACCGATCCAAGACTCCAATAGAGCGAGTCAAGGTTAAAAGGTGAGACCTTGTGATTGGAATCTGTAAGAGTCATGTTCATCGTGACTTATTCTATCATTTATTTATTTTCATGTTATTGGACTACCTTGTGTACTCTGATTGGGTACTCATTCGTTAGAATGTTGTATCTCATAATTAACCTGAGAATGCAATCGTCATGGGTGCGAGACACCCTATGTTTTGGGTAGCGAGTATAGTATCCGATGATACCGATCCTTCTTGTTGAACGTATTAGAGTTTGAAACTCTTATTATTGTTTATGTTGACCTTATGGTTTATCGACACTAGTATTCATGGCATGAGCGTGTTATCTCGCGATCCCGATGACGTTTCATTTCGTCGACTTGTGCTGTAATTAGTAATATTATTATTCACAGTAGAGTCAGTATGACTCGCGTGAGTTCGAGGTGTTACATGTGTTGCACCATTTGATTCAAGCCTATTTCCTTGATGATGAGATGTCATCGTATGACCTTGTGAACCTTAAGGTTGTGTAAACCCAGACCTAGTCGATCACGGGATTTCCCATGACTAAATGTTGAGAGTTGTACCACGGGAAGTCGATTTGTTTAACGCCGCGGAAGCGTGGTGTTGCAATACATTTGAAGTAAGTCAGCATGACACTTTGAAGTGTACTCTGAGCTTGGACTTGACTAGAGACGGTAGTTAGTCTCCTAACGAAACCCCGAGATTTCTTACGTCTCGAAATTTCATCTGTTCATTAGAAACCTTGCGTGTGAGCAATGCTTGAAGTTGATGGCTCTAACTTGGACCAACTCCCTTTATTTGTTAGACTTCCACTCATTATCGGTAGAAGTGTGATTACGTGGGCTATTATATGGCCTTGTCGTAAGTATATAAGTCCCATAGACGTCCAATCCATGAATTCGCGGTCGAATTCTTTTAAGGGGGAGAGGATGTAACACCCTGACCCAGCTTCTTTCCTGGTTCTCTTGTAATCTCTCGATAGTGACCTTAAAACCCTCAAAAAGTGAGGCGTCATGCTTGTTAAGTGTGACGTGTTGAGTTGAGAATCGTATTTGACACGTAGTTAATCTAAGTTGTGTCGTGGGTCATTTCCGTACTCATTTGAGGCTATTCTTGACCTTGATCGACATCCGTATACGATGTTCATTTCCTCATCCCATTGACCTAATCTTGGTTTAGACTCCTTCACGATTGGTGATCATATTGATCTTGTCATTAACCAGCACACCGAGTCATTTTGAGTGTTTCGTATGCCCCGATTTGTACTCAGATCTTTATATGATTTATTGCGTGAGCAGTACGTTAAACTTCTAGCATTGTTTTGGGACTTTCGGGAACCTTTCTCGAGCATTTCAACCTTCCCATAGACTTAGAATCACTTTGGGATCATTAAGAATCATTTCAGGAGCGTTTCAGAGCATTTTCGGAGAGTTCGGAGAATCTAGACACAAAGCGATCGCCTTGGAGAGATCAAAGCGATCACCCTGTGTCCAGAGGGCAAAGCGATCGCTCTGGTTAGGACAAAGCCATTGCTCTGCCCCGACTCTGTTCATCCAGTTTTCGTTCTTTCTCAATTTTTTGTGTTTTTAAGTGGTTTAAAATGCTCAAACATGCCCGGGATTGGACCAAACACTTACCCATGGTATTAATAACATAACCCAACCCATTTCTTATCATTCCTTCTTCCTCTAAACCAGATTTTAAAGAGAGAGCAAGAAGAGAGAGAAGAGAAAGAAATCGTGATATCTCAAGCATCCGGAGTCAGATCGACGATCCGTCTTCACCGTAGCATAGAGGGAAACAAGGAACACGTTTTTAACCATTGGGATCATCCGATCTATTGAGGAATCACCACCCCACCTCTTCTCCCACATTTTAGAGAGAGAAAGTGAAGTTTTGAGAGAGAGGAAGCTTGATTCGGACTTGGATCGAGCTTGGGATCGACGATTGGACTCCGTAGCAATGTAGAGTTCGCGGAGGAGTACATTTCCACCTAAAGCCCCTTGGATTTCATGGAGGATTTACGTTGTGTAGTAAATTACTAATCTCCTTCTTAGATTTTTAGCATCGTAGTGTAATATCACAATGATTACATGTTATACATATTGTATATGAACTCCCTACATGCTATACTTGTCCAATGTGATATTATAGCATGATTAAATGATGAGTATTGATGGATTGTTGTTAGTTTTGTGGTCTCCGAACGTTAGAGACTTGTGGAGTTCATTGTGGTACACGTTGTTGTTGATTATTGTGATGGTTGTTGTCTCCGAGTATTAGAGACTCCTCGAGATTGTGTTGTGATATTATTGTTGTTTCCCGAGTTATAGACTCGTGGGTTTGTTTTATAGTTGGATTTCGGCAGTAAAGTCGCCGATGGCTTATTTTAGTTCTATCGAGCATGTGTAGCTCATTGAAATTATAATCGTTAATATTCTTGCGATGACTCATGAGATTTACATGGGTAGTATATACCCCGAACGTTGGGTATTGTGATTGACATGGTTAGCTAGGGACGATACTACGGTTCGTTACGAGGTTTATTTTGTAGATGACCAACTCTAGCGGTTTTGTAAAGGACGTAAAGATTATAAGTCGTGTAATTCGGTAACGAGTAGCGTAAACCGATGTAGGTTGTATTTTAGTCTCCTACAGTGTGGGATGACGAATTATGGAGATCCTGACCCAATAGAACTTGACTTGGGCTGACTTAGTCAAATACTAGTTGATTATGAAGTACGGTGATTCATTGACTTAAACCTTATGCCTTAGCAAGGGTTAATTATCTATATTAGTCTGTCCATAAGTTTTATCGAATAGTCCTGCCCCTTAGTGCACGACAGTTCGCATGAGACGAATAGTCTCGATCTTCGGATGATGAGTTGATTGTATTCTAGGTGGTTAATGACGCACCTTGGTTATCGTTCCAATACGGACAATGTGACTTGTAGAGAGTCGTGATATGTATAATACACGATGGAAATGAGACGGAATAGATATACATGAGATGAAGTGTATTGTGATCATAGGATACCGTAGAGATCCTAAGATGGGCATGTTAGTGACGCATTGGTTTACGATTGTAAGTACGAGTAGACTTACACATGTTGTGATTATAAAGTCTATAGACTAGACATTATGTTTGCTATGTATGTTTATGCTCATTTTCAAGCAGATCCTAAAGAGTCACATCAAATAGCAGTGAAAAAAATAATTTGTTATTTCATCAGCAATAAAAAGCCTTGAATCTGGTATCCTAAAGATTCATCTTTTAATTTAATTGGATATCAGATGCTTACTTTGCAGCTTGTAGAGTAGACTAGAAAAGTACAAGTGGTACTTGCCAATTCCTTGGAAGCAGACTGATCTCATGGGCTAACAAGAAGCACGCCTAAGTCTCTACCTCTACAACTGAAGCTGAATATATTGCTGCTGGAAGTTGTTGTGCTCAAATGCTATGGATGAAACAACAACTGGTTGATTATGAGCTCAACATGCAAAAATGTCCCATATTCTGTGACAACACATCAACAATCTCAGTGTCTCAAAATCCTGTCATGCATTTCAAGACCAAACACATAGATATCAGGCATCACTTCTTGAAAGATCATGTGGAGAAAGGTAATATTCAACTTGAATACATATCAACTGATTTATAATTGACTGATATTTTTACCAAAGTCTTAGACTCCACTAGATTTTCATTCTTAAGAGGTGAACTAGGAATGCTTACTTTATCATGACGTGTGCTTTCTAATGTTTTGATTGTTTTTGAGTATTCAGTCACTTGATATCAATTGAAGATAGACTCACTCGCTAACCACGTGCGTCTTCAGTCACTCTATTGATGCTCTTATTCAGTCAACCGCCATCAACTAATCCCTCTGTTACTTTGCAAGCTGATCAGTCTGACTAATCAGTCACCAACATCAGTTGCGTGTAGTTGCGTGTACTTCCGACTGATGAGTCACCAATGCTTAGCTGATCTGTCACCCCCTTTCCTGATTATTCACCAACTAATAAGTTCTTTACGTCAAACTGATGTCTCCAACATGAGTCACTCGCCCTTGAGTTACTGATTAAAAGGGTACAAGAGGCAAGGGAGAATTATGGCCGTATGGCCAAAAGGAAAGAAGATAGGAGGAGCTATGCTGAATTGGCTGCTGTAACTGAGGAACCACATTGGTTAAACCTCGTGAAGATACACCAGCTATTGAACCTCATCAGTCAGCTAACGTAGAGTTGGTGACTGAAGGTGCTGAACCTTCTCAGGTAGCTGAAGCTGAAGTAGAGATAATAGCTGTTGAACCCCCACCTTCAGTTGAGGAGGAGTATCAGTCCTCAGGTGAGATTGAGCACTCACTAGAAGTTGATGATGATGATGATGATGATAATGATGATGATGCCTCTCCCCTTACCTCTCAGCCTCCTCTAACCATCCATCATTTTGCTCAGCCACTTCTTACCATTCCCTCTGTCCAACCTACTTAAACACCTCAGCCTGCCCAACTCACTGAACCAACACAAATCATCCCTTCTCCAACCCCTCAGCCAACTGACATACCTTCATTTTCTCCCCTTGCTGATCAACCAGCTGAAACCACTTCTAATCTCCTTATTGATCAGTAAGCTGAGACTTCTGCCAGCCAACACTTATAACCTTCTCTGAATGAAGTTCCCTCCACTGAGCCTCAATCATCAGCCACAGCTACTACTGCTCATCCTCTAGTCCCCACTAGTTCTACTATTCCACTGATGAAGACCTGTCCACTATGGCTGAACAGTTGGTTGAAGATGGAGCTAAGGATGCTATGAAAGCTGATGATATTGCACTTCCCTTTCCTCCTATTACTGCTAAGAGGAAAGCGAAAACTGACTTAATCAATGAAGTCATTTGCAATCCTACCCTTCTGCTGAATAAGAGAATTAAGTTTGATTCTGAGAGTAAGGAGGAGGAAGCAGTTAAAGATGTAACTGATCAGCCTACTACTGATGCTGCGGCTGATACTGTAGCTAAACCTGCAGCTAATGTTACTGCTGATATTGCTGGTCCTTTCAATGCTACAGCCTCAACACCTTCTACAGGTTTTGAAGCTCTACGGGAAGCTCAACTAAAGCTTGAAGCCATCTTTTCTGCATTAATCCAATCCAACCAAGAAATCATTAACAGATTGGGATCAGTGGATGCACTCAGTTTTTAACAAATACAAATGGAAGCAACACTCTGTAACGTGGTTCAGTCACAAACAGAACTTACCAAGTGCGACTGAGAATGCCTGATGTGCGCAGAGAGATTTACAATGAGGTTCGCAGAGCCATTGTTACAAGTCATCCAATGAATGTGGACGAAGGTGAATAGGAATATATTCTAGCTTATTAGAATAAGGCTGTGGCTGATGTCCGTGACTGTAATAACCGAGCATCTCATTAGCATGTTAATCATATGATTATGTGCATGCATTGTTAATGTAATTATCGTGGTTCATAATGTTGATTTGATGAGTCGTAAACTCATGATTTCATGTTTCGGTGCTTTACTTTCTTGCATTGTTTCGTAGCGTTAACTGATTCGAAATGAAAGAGATGAACTATAATACTTTATACCTAGATATACATGATGTTATAGAGGTCTCATGTTGTTAAATCGGGCTTTGAAAAAGTGAAATACGTTGTGTTAATTTTAAGTTACAAAACGAAAAAGTTGTTGAAATTGTGTTCGGTTTCGTGAACTTTCTCATGACTTTAAATCGATCCAAGATTGATATCGAACCCTTGGGGACATCCTTTGATGTGTTATAAGTGTTGTACAATCATACCTAGGGGTGCCCGAGCATTAGAATCAAGAAAATGGAGCGAAACGAAAAAATCGTGCAGGCTGTGAACAGTAGGCACAAGCGCGCCTAGCTCCTGATGCGGCCGCGCCACTCTCGGCCCAGAAATGTGCCAGCTCGATTTTGGACTATTTTTAAGCTGCCACCTCCTCCTAAACTCTCCCTAATCTGGCCTAGTTCGTGGGTAAAGCATGGGAGACCATTTCCCAGCTCATTAGAACACAAAAATACTCCATTTTCCCTCCCAAATCATCCCAAAATTCAGCATATTGAGCTAGGGTTTGTAGGGTTTGTTGCAAGAGTTCTTGTTTCTTCTTCCATGGCAGCACTTAAGGGTTGAACAAAGTAGGTCTTGGCTGTTTTAAACACTGGATTTCAATAGAGAACCAAAGGTTTAAACTCTATTTTGGTAAGGGACTATTAACTTGTTCATGTTTAGTGTTTACTTGGTTAATTTCGGCTATAGTCATTGTGGTTGTGTTACTATGTTGAACTTGCTAAATTTCAGCCATGGTGTGATGTTTATTAGACTGAAATGAATATGGGTATGTGTTAAATAAGAGTATTGATGTTCATATGATCCTTGAAATTGTTGTAATTCGATCATATACGTGAATTGGTGAAACCAGTAAGAAATCGACTTGAATAAAGTATGTGACATGGCTGTGATTTAGGGTTTATGACTTGTTATTGTATGATTTGAGATGGTTAAAGTGTTTAATATGTTGATTTGTGAATATAGAACTCGAATTGATCCTTGGAGGATAACCGAAATGCCGAATTTGTAACCGAATATGGAATAAAGTGTGAACGTGAACTTGACTAACCGGATGTGCACATTTGAATACTAACTTTAAGGAGGTTTTGGTTGACTACCGATTGTCACGGGGTGAAGTGCAGTGATAGTCGGGTTGTGGCGACCTTGATCCGGTCTGTCTCCCTATTTCTGGCTAAAGTAGGGTTTAGACCACATAGATGTTGGACACGAGTGGTGTTGTCACATGGATGCCAAGGTTGTAGGGACTTGGGGCATGTTGACTTTTTCCACGGAATGTCTGATATATAAATTACATGATTATAATGATTTGATTTGAACTTCAAAGCTGAATGGTGTATAAAGGGTGCTGGTGAGTCGAAAGCGTACCTCGACTCTTATATCCTGTTACATGTGATCTTTACTTGTTAAATACGTGGTATGAGCTGTTGTTAACTCATTACTTTGTAGGTTGGTCATTATTTCCAACTGGTATGGGATAGTTGGCGATCGTGATCCTTCTTACGCTGGTAATGAGACTTAGTTGGTTATTGAGTATGCTGAGTACTTGTGACTTAATCTGTTATTACTTATGCTGAATATATGCTGCTTATGTTAGCATCTATTACTATTGCATACATGCATAACATGCATAAGTTTAGTGGAATCTTACTGGATCATAGGTGACTCACCCTTTTATTATTGTTTTCCTTAGATCGGAGCGAGGCGAAGGGTTCACGTACGTGAGGCTGTGTAGCTCGCTGCGAGATTAGAAGGTTGTTATTCTTTTGGGGTAGAATTTTTGTGTATATGTTAGACAGTGGTTGTTTTGCTGTCTAGGATTTTAAACACTGTTTCTGTTATATTGTATATAAAGGCTGGATGCCTTATATGTTGGTCTGTATATCGGTTGGTTGAGTTGTGAACACTCAGTTGTATATTTTAGTTTATGAGGTTGGATGGCTTATCGCCATACTTTTATTTCCGCTGTTATATTGTTTATCAGGTGGTTATTTTAATTATGTTAAGCCGGGTCATGCCCGAATTTAGGCTACGTGTAGTGGCTTGAATTGGGGTGTGACAGTGACGCCGAAGAATGAGCATATAAAGCCATTCAGGAGGAGAGGAAGTAGAAAGCAAGAGCTAATGCTTTTTGCCTTGTATATTTCTCTGCCCAATTCTAACCCTGATATATATGTATTCAATGGTTACTTTATCTCTCTAACCATCAATGGTTACTCTTCTATCAACCATTGGATCAAAAATCAAAGGTTGAGATTAATTGCATTAAATGACACCTACTTACATTAATTGCATTTTCCAACTAACCATTAAATCTTAGCCATTAATTTTTGATCCAATGGTTGATAGAAGAGTAACCATTAATGGTTAGAGAGATGTAATAACCATTGAATACTCCCAATATATATATATATATATATATATATATATATATATATGAGGTACCATCTTTCATTCAGAGTAGAATTTTTATTGTTTAATTCTTATTTTTGCTTTGAGTGAATGACTTTAAGTAAATAGGAGAAGTTTGTTTGTCCTTCAATAATTTTCTTAAAACTATTCTAACTTATTTGGAATCACAAAATATGACAGCCAACTTAATAACTTAAGTCAGCTAATGACTGACTTATTTCACCTTGAATCAGTGACTGATAATGACTTAAATATTTTCAAGTCAGTTACTGATAATTGGTATAAGTCAGTAGACTGAGAATGTATATGACTTATCTCTTATGTTAAGGCTACTAATCTTTAGCGGAAGCTTCCTTGATAAGCTTCCGTAGTTGTCTTTTGAATTTGTATCAATACTTTGGTTGCTTTAAATTCAAACATGCTTTATGTTTAATGTTTTCAAACACACTTTTCATTCTGAGCTTTACTGTGTATTTCAGAATGACAAGACAGCTAATACCTACTTCTTCTAAAATAGCTTATAGCTCGAGGAGAGTTTCTCGCTTATTTGACTCAAACATTTACAAAACATTTAATGCAAAGTTAAAAGTTTCCAACAGCCACAAGCTTATTTTGCATATATAATTCCTCACAAACACAACGAAGAACTCAACCTAATCATTAGAAGCTCTCAAGCATTTAAAGCATTTATAACACTTCAAGAATACTAGAGCTTCTACATTAAAGAACAAATTACTTAGAGCTTTTATTGTTTATTCTCTTCTCTTTGTATTTGCCTTTATTAGTTCAATCATTGTTAAAAATCTCTCCCAACTATTTAGTTTTTTAGGGATGTTTGATTATAACACACGAGATTAATTTGTTTCTGTTGAACATTCAATTTCCATATTCGCTCGTCTTGTTGTACACTGATCCGTTAGTCATCATATAGGATTATTAATATTAGTGCACTTCAAAATTTAAGTTTGACCAATTTGTTAGTGGACGTAGCAGTCTTGATACGGTGAACAACTTTACATCTCGTGTTCATCTCGTTTTATTACTTGTGTTATTTTGACCAACTAATCAAAGCTTTAAGCATTGTCAAAATTACTTAAAGCTTTAATCAGTTAAGAAACAAATATCAGTCAAGTAACTTGTTTATCAACTGATTTCTTATCACCAACTGATTATTTTTATTGATCAGTTGACCTGATTTTACAAAAGCCTATTTTTCGCTGCCAAGTTCTTACAAATGTTTTAAAATCTCATAAATTTTTTTTATAAGACTATTCACCCCCTCCCCCCTCTAGCCTCATCGGTTGCCTAAAGTGGACCTACAGTGGATATATAAGATTTAGAGAATGTTGGAAGAGATGAACATGAAAACCAAACATAAAAGGTGTATTGTGGGAAGAAGGTAAGGTTGTATCAAAACTATTGGGGGTGAATAAAATAAAGAGAGTTATTTAGTAGTACTAAGGGCAATAAGATCAACTTTTTTAATAATATTTTTATAATAAATAAAGGGGGTGTACTTAGAGAGAGTGTGGATGTGAATAGCCCCACTCAAAAAATAAATTAAAATTATATTTAACTACTCAATGCCAAACTTTATAATTAAAATTTGATGAATAATTTAAGTTTAACGAAATTCAAATTATTTTTTTAATTTCAATTTTAAACTCTAAAATTAATGATTCAAACGTATCATAAGTTGAGTAGCACACAAACTAGTTCCAAATAACAAATCAAAACCTAAAAAAACAATCATTTCCCACTCTCACATTTATCTCAGCTTTTAGGCGGCTGGCTATTAGTGTTGTAGTGGCCCAGTGAGGGGGTGGTTAGTTGGGAATGAGATAGTCCACTACGCGCCAAAACATCGCCCACTTTACCAATTCAACAAAGTGGCGCGCGAATCGTTGATTCAATCCTATTTAACTGATTTCTACCCTACACTTGAACCCCTTCAACTATTTTTATTTTGGTAAACACGACAATTAACTCTTGTTTTATTACAATCGTCCCAAAGAAAGGTAATTAATTCTTCATTCCTCAAGTCCCGTTTTTCCGTTACATTTTCATCTCCTGGGCTTGGAGGTGAATTTATATGACTTTCAAATGGAATGCATTGATTATTTCTTATATACCAATAAAGTTAATCAATTAAAAAGTATACAAAATTGGTTTTTTCTTTCTTTTAATGTTTTATTATTATTGTACTACAACTCAAAAATAATACTCCATGTGGTCCAGGTAAAAAGTTCACTATTTTATTTTGAAATATTTTATATAAATATTCCACTTTTAAAAATTATTACTATAATCTTCATAATTTTATAACGTTACTCTCCACAAGTGGTAATATTAACTATGCTCAAATATTTTTATAATTGTGACTCATTCTAATGATACTTATATATCCCTTAATTATAGACTTTTCAAACGTGGACTCTTTAAGTGAAACGGATGAGGTAATTTTTACGTCTCAAGTGCATCTTTTTTTTTTTTGGTAAGAGTTGATTTTTAGATAATTTTAGTAGTATATAAAATATGAATGATCTCAGTGCCTAGACTCTTGTATTATAAGTGCACACTATGACATAATAGATATAAAAAATGAATAAATTTCCAAAAAAAGAAAAAAGAAAAAAAAGGAAGTCATCTTGAGACATTTTTTTTTTCCAATTATGTTTGCATAAGGTTAGGGCCGGCCCTGTGAAATTCGGAGCCTGAGGCCAGTAATGTCGGCCCTTCCAGTTTATAGCATAATTTTTTTTATTTCTTTAAATTTAAAAAAACAAACATAAAAGATAATAAATAAAGGACTTTATTCCAAAATCAGGGGCATTTACCGCTTCTTCGCACCCCAAATTTTTAATATAAATAGTTTCACTTTCACCCAACTTACTGGAGGTAAAATACATGTTAAGAAAACCATTTAAAGCTTGCGTTAATTGTTCTTACTTTTGCTTTTTCTTTCTTTTTTCATTTCAACAAAGATACTTTCGTGATGACATTTTGTCTACAGTCTACTTATAATAATTCCAACAAATCTTCTATTACAAAACAAATATATATATACACAACAATAGTTCAAACCAAACAAATTCCCAAACATCACAATTCATACACAAGTAAATGAGTAACAATAAGTAAAAAAAAATTTCTAAATAAAAAAAATACTAATTTTGGATATAAGCTCAAAAATCTCAAGAAACTCAACAATGAGTTACAAGCCAACAAATAATTTTAACAAATCTAATATTACCTTCAAATTGTTCTAAGATAAGTTCAACCAAAGCTCCAAATGTTGTTTTTCTATACAAATCTATCACTTAAATTAATTATTTAATCCCAAATCAAAAGTCCTAATTTCGGATTAAATAAAGAGGAAAGAGAGACTGTGTTTATTACCAAATTTTTTTTGAAAAGCTAACTTCAATCAACGGTCTCTTTAAGCTTTGTGCTAAAAGTCACATCAAAATCATAAATTTCGTGTGTGTGCGACTGTGCGTGTTAGTGGAACTTAGGAGGTTTTTTTTTTTTTTTGCCCTTCTTTCCTAGTGCGTGCCGTGTAAAAGGGAATGAGGGATGAAATATAAAATTTTCAGTGAGGCCCCTCATCTTTGATAAATTTACAATTAGATACCAAAAATTTGAGGCCCAAAAATTACACAAATTTTGGGGGCCCAAGACTTGGGCCTCAAATTCCTTGCAGCTGGGCCGGCCCTGCATAAGGTACACTTGCAAAGCTATATATGCATTGACAATTCGTACTATTTGCATTGTCAATATCATAAAAATAAGTCTTGGTAATTAGTAAAAAGTTTTAAGCTACCTTTTTTTTTTTTCATTTAAGTTATTCCTAGGCTCGAAGACGAATATGACTATAAGGGCAATAAAGCTCTCTCTATCAAGTTTTAATGCGTTGCATTTCCACGATTCAATTTTGAGACCTATGATTAAGCTAGAACAGCTACTCTGGTGCCAAGCAAAAATGAGAAAATTGGATGTTATGGTACAATATTATATGTCGAGTATATTGTGAAAAGGAATGTGTAAAAGTTAATTTTTCTACCTACCGATCTAAGCGCTTGGTGATATTCTAAGCTGTTCTGGAACCAAGCACAAATGATAAAATTGGACGTTATGGTACGGTATTACATGTGGAGTATATTGTGAAAAAAAAAAAAAAACCGTGTAAAAGTTAATTTTTAGAGATGAAAGTTCGTTTACGATCTTTATATTACTTTTTTTGTTTTGTTTTTTGTCTTTTATGAGGTATCTCCAAACCACACTGCTCGTGGTACTGCACATGCTAAGTAAATTTATATCTGGTGAGAGTCGAAAATGATATATCTAAAAATAAATTATTTTACACAAAAATTTAGTGATAATCAAGTTATTGAACCAGCTCTATTGGGTTACCGTCTTTATATTACCGCATTGGCACATTGTACTTCAAATTAATACCATGTACAAGTTCACAATACCAAATTGATACCTAAAATTTTTCTCCTTAGGAGGTTGCATGATACACCTAATACCAACTTCTATCATAATTTGTTCTTTTTCTTATTAAGAAAAAAAATAAATCTTGATGGATCAATTTGATCCGGCTCAATAAGGGTGTTTTTGTAATACCTAAAAAAATAAAAAAGTGTTTTACCTAAAGTACCATTTATTAAAAATTGTACCATTTTCCATGAAGAATAAATATGTAAGAGTGAAAATGTCTTTTCCATTTGATTTATTGAACAATAAATATTTTTTCATGAAATTTAGGGAGTAATAAATGCTTTTAAGTTTGATCAAATTGATCTATTTAACATTACTGTTAAAAAAATACATAAGAAATATTATTCTTACATCCATAATTGTCTCCTGTATGACCATTATGTGATATAAATATTCTCCTCTAAATTTGTTTTGTATGGAGTTTTTTAGTTTTTTAGTTTTTTTTTTTTCCGGTTTGGTTGCCGTGGTAATTTATTCGAGTCGATTTGTATGCCTCTTTATATCGTTTAAGGACCAGCCTTACACTCGACCAGTACATTTCAGAATCATATCTAGGTGCTTCCACCAATGCATTTCAAAATTATATCAAGGTACCATCTATAAAATTTAACCCGAACCTAAGAACGAAACCAGTTAAAAGCAGTAAGGTTAATTAGCTATGTAATTGGAATAAATAAAGTAGACCTTTAGGTCAATTTATATCTTCCTTTTGACTTTTTTTAATTATTAGTTTTCAGGAAATGAAAAAATAATAAATAAATAAATAAATGAAATATAAATGAGAGTGCTTCCCTCCACATCTATATCCGAACCAAATTCCCTCCTTCCCCAGCCTTCGTCTCTTCCCTCGTTTTCTGCTCTCTCTCTTCAACCCACCCTTTCTCTCTCTTCCCGCTTTTTTCCAATCAAGCAATCTTCCCCTTCCCCAAATCAGATCTCACCCCCTCGATTTCCTCCCTCCCTCTCCAATTTCACTATCCCCCGAATTCCTAATTCAATTCCCCAAAACCCCAAAAAAGGGTTCTTCGATCCCTCCCATAATTTGTTTAAATCCATCCAAAAAAGTTGAGTCGAAATTTTTTGAACCAGTTGACCAAGGAGCAGACCCAGATCATGCGACAGCAGCAGACGCTGCAGCAGCCACTCAAGCGTCAGCTGCCTTTCACCTCAATGAAGCCGCCCTTTGGGGATTACCACCGCTTCTCTTCTTCTTCTTCAGCTGCTGCTCCTCCCCTTGAACCCGAAGCTATCGTTGTCAAGTCCCCTGTAAGTATCTTCACATAGTAGTAGTAATTAGCGTTTCCTTTTCTGTTGTTTAATTAGTTGTTCTTGTTTTGCATTTGTGGAATTTATTTTTTGTTGTTGTGTTCATTGAGATCTGTTTACTTTTGTTTTGAAATGCATCGTTTTTTTCACTGCTGGGATCGGATTTGATGCGATGGTAGAGGTTTGATTTAGAGGCTTTTGGGAAGTTTGGTTAATAGGTCTCGTGTAATTCTTGTCATTTGAGGGTAGAATTTGACTTCATTGATGTGGTGTCTTTTGAATTTCAAAGTGGATGTCATTGGACTCTCGTGGTTGTGAAGCTTTGGACTATGTTTTGAGGATTCTTCCCTAACATGAATTTGTTGCCTTAATGTTACGGGAACATGTTGTAGACTGGTTTCATTTGTAATACTTTAGGCGGACTTGGATATCTATCTGCAAGGTCGGTTTAGGATTAAGAATTGTCTCCTAGATTTTTGATCATGATATCTGTTTCCGTTATAATTGTTCCATTGCTGTAAGTACATTCTCGTATAAGGCTGGGCAAGGCAAGAAATCCATCAGTGAAACCTGCATTATTTCTAGTATGATATTCAAACTCATAATTCATTACTTGTGGGACCAATTTCCTTTTCATGCCTGATCTTTACAGACTAGTATGGCAACCGGGATATTTGGTAAGTGTTATGTAAGGGATTAAGTTTGTCTTAGTAACTTTGCGTTGCAGTTACGATATTTTGTTGCAATCTTTAAGAGTTGACTGCTTATTTGGAAATCCGACTGATAGGCTCTGGAAGTGTCGGTGAGATGTTGAATTCCACATAAATTTGGAGGACACTAAGTCGGTGATCTGAATTCACAAGTTCAACTTCATATGAAAGATTCAAGAGGATCTGTGCTTTTATTTTCATTAATGTAGCACTTATATTTTATATCCTCTGCATAGTTGCATTGCCATCCTAAAAAATTCTGACCCAAAGTATGATTACGACTTAGCTACAGTACCAGTTTCTGAAGTGCGAATGATCTAAGTGTGGGACTGAGAACCTTCTAGACTTCTATACCATGTAGTCATGTACTCTTGGGTTATAAAGAAAACTAAGATAAACTGATGGGAATGTTTCTGAGTGTAGGAGCTATTTTTCTTTGAAATGTACAATTGTAACTAGAGTTAATAGTTGTCTTTACTTCTGGAAATTTGTTAATCGAGTATATCATATTGAAAGATGTATAGAGCTCCTATATAAAGTTAAGCTGCTGACATTTGCGTTACTGTCCTTTATTCAGTGTTATTATATGCCTGATCTTCTTGTATGAGTTTCTTCTTAAGCAGTGAAACTTTAGGAGTAAATAGAACGAATGTTTTGGATTGTTAACGGCATACCATGTATCGCTAGAATTGTACCAAAAGAAGATTGTATATATGAACTTCAAGAATCTTTACAGTATCAATGAGATCATGCAGCCATTACATGTAAGAAGGTATGTGCCTCTGTGTGCTTCTTACTCCAAATCCACACCTATATCTGTTACCACCATATCTTTCACTCCACGTGAAATAATTCAATTCTGATATCATCGTTAATTAATTTACTTGACAATGTGTTCCAGTTTCCATGTGTCGGAGTGTCTGGGACGTATCATTCTGCTAATCCCTATAATTTTTTCATTGTGGCCATTCTTGTACGTATATCTATGAACCTTTGGTCATATATTAGAGGATACATTAACCAGAGTAATGCCATACCTACTATATTTATATTTATAACAAAAGAAGACAAGTTATGGATAATAAACTACACAAGAAATTGAGATTCATGTTCATGTGACAGACTATATGAGAAAGTCACCGAAGTTGACCTTCATGTGCGTGCTTATCAACCCGACGCATCACCATATTCCATAGGAGGTAAGTCACTGATTAAACAAAGTAGGGAATTGCAATAAAATCTTCACAAGACACAAGGACATAGCCCTATATGTATAATATCTAAATAGATATATAAAACATAGATGAACATAACTGCGTCTAAATGCTCCAATAATTGCCTTATAGTATCTTTTCTAAACATGTCTTGACTTGATATATATAATCAAACCATTTAGTGCATTTCATAAATTAGTTGGCCTTCCATACAGCAAAATCATACTGTCTTTCTAGAAGCTCTAATTCTGTGTGTCCTCAGACACACGTATCTGACATGGCTACATTTACATAATTTACATAATTCTGTAGTGTCCTTGCTGAGGTCCAAACATCTTTTACCTTGCCATTCATAGTCCAGAGAGGATTTCTGGATACACTTGACTTTATATTTCATTTCCCCAACCCCCTGCCCCCCCTCTATGTGGGATATATCTGAGTATGTCTTCATTTTTCCCATAGCCCCTATCACCAATAACCCGCTGGATGAACTGCCTCAAGCTTGGAGGTCAGCGCTATCTGTACTGAAACCATGCCATCGCAAGTTATTGTCTCACTCAAGAGGGATAGCCTGGTAGGTACTCCTATAGGCGAGCACAATTATCAGGTCATATCAAACTCAAATTAAATTGTAGTGCATATGGGCGCGCCAGAATACATCATGGATAACTCAATCTTCCTTCTTACCATGTTTGTGAATTACTTTTCTTTTATTTTGTCCCAAGGGCCCAAACAATCTATAATCAAGCTTTGTCATGCCTTCTTGTTTCAATAATCATAGACAGCTCTTTGGTGCTAAGGAAGATGTTCCTTAGAGCATGTCTCCTCTATTAATTTGTTTCAAATTCCTTTGGAGGAGTTAATAAGTAGTTTGGAAGCGCAAGCCTTTTAATCCATTACTTCACCTCTGAGGCCACGAGCTGGGAATTATTCTTCTTTTGTGGAAATTTTAAACCTCAGGATCCTACTGAGTCTCTCCAATCCTGTTTGCAGTCATTGAGTAATTTTCTTTCCACTACTATTCGTTGCAGAATAGAACTTAATTGTTCTTTCTTGTCAGTATGAGCTCGTCTCAAGAGAATCTTGTTTGGTTATGCTTTCTGTCTCTATAAGATATTCTTGTTTCGTGCAACCATGTATTGCTAGGTTGCTCGCGTGAGAATGTGTGGCAAATGTTAGGTTTGTATCGAGTAAGTTGGAGTAACATTCAGCAAGGAACATCTTTCCAGTAGCCAGTAAATGCATATGCTTCATTTTGCTCATTATCTTTGGTCTTTCGCTAACAAGTGCCCCAAGAAATGATTACTTCATTTTGCTCATTATAAAACTGTTGTCGTGAAAATAGTTACTGATGCATTGGAAACATTAACTGATGCATTGGTTCATGTTTCCAATGCAAACCGTTTCTAACTTTTGGATTCATAAAGGCCCTAGCGGCATTCATTAGGAGACCCTTACTTTTGAGATGGAATGTTAAATGCTCTTCGATATGCAGTCCTTGATATTGTCTAGTTAAGATACTGTTAAGGTTCACATAGCCAATTGGTATTTATGATTAGATTTTGCTATTGGTTATTTTTTTTCTCTGATTGACTAATTCTGTAGTTTAATTTCAATCTTAAATTGCTGATTGATTTGTAAAAATAAATGATTGTTAGCCATTAAAGCGGAAGGGTGAAGCAACAGAGCTTGAAGCTGAATTTAATGTGCAGAACCCCAGTCCTGGATATGCTGAAGTTAGCACACCTGTCCAGACCCCTGTATCAGGAAAAGTCGGAAAAGGGCAAAAAGCGCCAAGAATCACAAAGTGCAATAGAGCTGGATCGCAAACTCCTGCGTCCAATGTTGGTGAGAATTACCTTCCAAAATCCTTACTTGGACCCCATGTTTTACCTTAATTCTGCTTTATCTCCAAGTTAAATATTCATTACGATTATAATGATGCTAATTATATTTGTTACATTTAGAATTCACCTCAACTTTTGCATGAAATGAGAATAAATATTGTGACATGGAAGGTTAACATTTTCAGTATACTTGTGATATTAGCAGGTTCTCCTTCAGGAAATAATCTCACTCCGGTTGGTCCGTGTCGTTATGATAGCTCTCTTGGTAATAAATGATTTCTTCTCACATCCCCTTTTTCTTAAAGAAAGGGTTCTCTTTCCTTTTCTTGGGGTTGGTTTGATATAGCTTATGAGGTAGAAGCATGACCATTTTAGTTTTCTAATGGCCAATTACTGTGATTTCTTTCTTATTCAGGTCTCTTAACAAAGAAGTTCATCAATCTGATCAAACATGCAGAAGATGGTATCCTTGATCTAAATAAGGCCGCCGACACATTAGAGGTGACTATTGCACTGTCCAATTCCATCTGCACGTACTGTCAAATTCATCTAACCGAAGAGGTTTTGTTGGTACAGGTGCAGAAGAGGCGGATCTATGATATAACAAATGTCCTAGAAGGAATAGGCCTAATAGAAAAGAAGCTCAAGAACAGAATCCAGTGGAAGTATGAAAATCTCATATGAGTTTCACAGCTTAGGTGTCATAACTATTTGTGTGTGTGTGTGTGTCTACATGTGTCTGTCTGTTGGTCTGCGAGTGTGTGCAAGTGTTTCTCCTCTATCTATGATTCCCATCAGCAGGATGCTGACAAGTTAATTGATTAACTAGGGGACTTGATGCTTCGAGGCCAGGGGAGATTGATGATAATGTCGCTAGCTTACAGGTATGAGTGTGTTGAAACGGGGCAGTTGCATTTTGAGTGAAGTGAATAACCATCTTGGAAAATGCATTGCTGGTAGATTATTTTCTTTCCTTTTTTGTTGTGCGAAAAGTGTTTTTTTTTTTTTTTTTAAATTTCCCTTGCTTTGAAAGTGCGTCAAGGCACAACCCTCCAGCTGTTAGGCAATGTTGCCCGGTCCCCAGTCTGCATTAAGAAGGGTTGTGAGTTTTGACAGCTACCATATATAATCCTCTGTAAACTGAGACTGAGAAGTAGAGTACTCCTATAACTGAGCCAAAGAAATGATTCAAGCTCGATATTTATGGTGTCTTTATAAGTCTTATGGCATATGCCAGGCATCAGCTGGTTCATTTTATTGTTGGGGGTCTGTTCTGATTAATATCTTTTCCTCCGCAGGCAGAAGTTGAAAACCTTTCTATTGAGGAGCATAGATTAGATGAACAAACAAGGTTATGCAAGAACCCAATATTTTATGCAAATGAATGCAGTTCAATTTCGTTGCTATGCTTATAGTGCTGATGCTTCTGTAAATTTGGGTTGTTGCAGAGAACTGCAGGAAAAACTGAGGGACCTGAGTGAAAAGGAAAATAACCAAAAGTAAAGTTCTTTCTAATCACCATCTAAGAAACACAATTACTTTAGCCTCAGTTGCCGCAGACTGTTGACTTGGTCTACAAACCACACTATTCATTTACTTAACTCATTTATCTTGTTCCATAATTTTCCTGTTTTAGGTGGCTTTTTGTCACTGAAGAAGATATTAAGAGCCTACCCTGCTTCCATGTAAATCTACTTTTCTTTGTTCTGAGAGTGTTTCTTTGTTAGCTTCATGCTTGCTCTGATTCCAATTGTTAATTTTTTTAGTTAAAGACCTTAACATTTCTTTTTCCAATTAGGATGAGACTCTGATAGCGATAAAAGCACCACATGGAACTACTCTTGAAGTCCCGGATCCTGATGAGGTATGTCTAATAGTGTATAGCATAATGAAATGATATGACACAGCACATGCATATGTTAATTGAAGTTTTCTTCCTTTACCAGGCCGTTGATTATCCTCAGAGGAGATACAGAATGGTCCTAAGGAGCACCATGGGCCCTATTGATGTCTACCTTGTCAGGTACTTCACAACTTCTCTATGTTCAAATTACTTTTAGTAAAGTGCCTTTACTCTCTTCTTCCCTTTAAGGGAAACGCGAACCTCTATATTTCGAGGTTCTATAGTTCAGTAAGTATCTAATTCAGAGAGTGAATGTATGCACTGATTCTTTTCATTAGTAGTTATCTTTCATTATTTTATTGTTTATTTTCTTTCATTGTTTGTTTTAGTCAATTCGAGGAGAAGTTAGAGGAGATCAATCGTGCTGAGGCAAACCCAAGCAGTTGGTCTGGGTACATTGAGAATCCAGCTGTAGCGATGCCACCAGAGGAGAACACAGGAAACAATATTGAGATGCAGGGACAAGAAGATGCTCATGCAACATGCTCAGATATAAATGCATCAGAAGATTTTGTGAGCGGGATCATGAAGATTGTTCCGAATGTTGACGTAAGTTTAATCTTCTGCATTTCCATAATCAATATTCACCATTTTCTAGATGACTACTAGGAGAACCCAAGTCTAATAATTGTTCTTCTGCTATACTATCTTGTATTGAGATTTTTCACTCATAAACTGGGATACATGACAGCTACCAAAATCAAAGCTGTTAGTGAACTACCTCCAGCCCGCTAAGAGTCTTACTTTCTATTTTGAAATGTTGCATTAAACGAGTCCTATTAAAAAAACTAAGCTATTTAATTTGGTGAGTTTCTAAAATAATCCTTATTACATTCGACATAAAATTTAAAAAAGAAAAGAAAAGAAGCTATTTGGCCCTTAAGCCTATGGGTATCTATGGTAAATCAATTATCTTTAAAAAGTTTGACTTTCAAAGGTGGACTCTTTGAGCTTAAAAGAGGGAGTAGCAATTAACTTCTAGCGGCTTTTCCCGATACTGGAGACCATATATATATATATATATATATATATATATATATATATATAAACAATACTATGCACGCTGCTTGTGTTATATTGACAAGTGAAATCAGCATACAGTGGCTTGTACCAGATTTCTTGGTTATTTAGAGTTCTGTTGGCTTTGCAGAGTGATGCAGATTACTGGCTTTTATCAGATGCTGATGTCAGCATCACAGACATGTGGAGAACAGAGTGTATCCTTCTACTATAATCTTTTTTGTTTGCTTTTCCCCTTGTGCCCCTTTTGCTCCCTCAATACTCCAAGCATGATATTGGAATTCCCTGACTTTCTAAAAATAGCTGGGGCTGAATGGAATACATTGAGCCCACTTCATGTTGATGATGACTATGTAATGGCTACTGTCAGCACACCACGTCCACAAACTCCGCCATCCAGTGCTGCACAAGTTCCTTCTGCTGCTAACTCTCTGGGGAGGTGAATAATTTGAGCTGGAGAAACCAAATTAAAGATCCTTGGGATGGCTACTTACCGGAGATTTTTGGTCCAGTGATCTCTCCTTTGCCCTGAATACAATCCTGGAGGGATTCATGGCTCCCGGGAACTGCCATCTCAGAATGAAGTCAACTTGTGAAGCTAGAGAATGGAGGAAGGTGGAGCAGTTGGTTGATTGTAAAGTAAAAAATATACATGATGGCTCTGTAGTGATGAATAAAATCTTGATAAGATGTTATTCGAAGTTGCTCTTGTAAATAATTCTGTTTCTCACCCTTTTATGAAGCATTTTGCTTTTGACAGTCACATTCTCACAAAGCATAGGGGTACATACATGCATATTGGACTCTCTGATAAGGTACATTGTTGTGTTCTCCATCTCTGACTTTATCTTCAGCCCTGGAATAGGGTCACCAACCTAAAGTAGCTATTCTCAATGAGGCACACCCAAGTTGAAACAGGCAAAGGTTAGTCTCTAACATGCACTGGACTGTTCCCAGTTAGATGATAAACTATGAAACTGATTAGGAATTTCATTTGGAGATAAAAATAAAGTTGTAATCCTTTTTTATTTCAAAGTCTCTAGAATTTTTTTTTTTTTTTTTTGTGTGTGGGTAATATTGCTCAGGAACATAAATATATATAGAGCATATTGAATTCCTCCCCATCTTTACTGAAGAAATACTCCCTCCATCTCTAAATGAGTGTTTATTTTTTAAAAAATTGTCTCAAAATGAGTGTATTTTTGTATAAGTTTACTAATTTCACGTCAGACACATATCATGCCCTTGTAAGGACTCCTAATGTTATATGTGGACATTAAGGGCATTAATGTATGTACTACTACTATGTCCTAAAATTCTAACTTCCTTAATTTTAATGGAATAGACACTTATTTAAGGACAGAGTGGAGTACATTCTTCCCTGATCTCTCTCTTTTTGCTTTTTGTAAAAAAATTTTTTGCATTCACCTTTCTTTTTGTTACCTCTCTCTCTCATACTTGTGTGTTATGTTTTCTTAGTTTTTCTGTCTAACAAAATTGTTCTGTGATCTGCAGCATTTGGGCAAAAGGACCAAGGAGACAACGATGGTCAAGAGGCCAAATAATGCTCAATGGTGGTTTTTGCTGTTAGAGGTGAGCACGAGGGAGGCTTTTGATTTATTTCATTTTTTTAAGGTTCATATATATGAATAAATGAGAGAGAGAGAGAGAGAGAGAGAGAGAGAGAGAGAGAGAGAGAGAGAGAGAGAGAGAGAGAGAGAGAGAGAGAGAGAGAGAGATGGTGAAGTGGTTTATACTGCAATCCACTCTATTTTTGAACAGACAAGATGCCTTGAATGACGACGATCAACATAAAAAATCCTTGGAGGACCTATTCCAAAAATATAGGAGGGGGCCATATGCCATGAAAAAAGTAGAAATTCTTTAATCGCCAAAAGGAAAAACCTCACGAGGCAATTGGCATTCCATAGATAGGAGTTACGAGTGCTTGCCCCTGCCCGAGGCATCCATGCCAATCCAATGAGGGAGCAAAGTAGCTTCATGTGTAATCACTCGCAAGGCTGGGCAGACTAAGTTGAGGGTGAAAAGTCGGGATAAGCTGAAATTGAAACTGAAACTGTGAAAGCTGAGTGTGGACAGCTAGGAGTCAACTCAACTTATTTTTGGATGAGAGAGAGAGAGAGAGAGAGAGAGAGAGAGAGAGGGAGAAAGGGGAGGAGAGGAGTGGAGAGTGAAAGAGATGAGAGAGGTTGGCTACGAAGATGAAAAGTTGGTGAAGTGGTTGATACTGCAGTCCTCCATTTTTGAACAGAATTCAACTTATTTGTGGATTTGAGTTCCACACTTCCTCTCTCGCTTCTGCCTGCCTCTCCAATCTATAAATTCTGAATCATCGTGGTCTTTCTCAAATTTCTGTTCTGCATTGTTCGGTGTTTTGTTTCCATCAGTTGGTACGTCACTCCGTTATGGACACACTTGTGAATGTGTAGGGTTCTAAGTCCATCAGTTGGTACGTCACTCGTCACTCCGTTATGGACACACTTCATAACGTGTAATACAGCTTATCGACAAAAGAATGCTTCTGTATGTGATCTTTAGCTCTTGCGTGTGATAAATTTACTCGAACGATATTAGGGAAGGGCGAAGATGCAGCAAATGAAAGCCAAAAGTTGCAGTACCCCTAGAACGGCATTTCTCGTTGATCACGAGATTGAGCAGCAAACGGTTTACAATTAGAGGATACTGTTAGTGAAAACTTAATGGAGTATTGTAATAAGCTCTCATCAAGTTTTAAAAAGCCAAAATTAGGATTTTAGGTTTAGGATTTAAAATTTTAAGGCTTAGGGTTTTAGAGTTTAGAATTTAGGGTTCACTGATTTGGGTTTGGGATCTCTCTAGCTTAGTTTGGATGATGTTTTTTTTTGTAACATTAAAATATTTTGTTAAATTTTTATTAACGGTTTTTTTTTTATTTAATTGTAAATGAGATTTAAAATATGTTGTATAATGTGTTAAAGAAAGTAGGCAACTCACATTGTGAAAAGCTAGTACGCTTCCTTTTTTGTGTATTTCACCCTATAATAACATATTATAACCATAAATTTGTAAATGCACCACTCGTTCTTTTCCAAAATGAGTTTTTTTTTTTTTTTTAATTATGAAAATTGACCTTTAAGCAAATCGACACATTTTATTTATTTTAATTATTTAACAAATTACATTACCTAAATTATATTTTGCCAAATTTTCAAAAGATTTACCGAACAACTGTATATGTTTTCTAATACATTTTCACGAATATACCAAACAACTGAAAGTAGAAAGTTCATATTTGCTAGAATTCATTCAAAAGTTATTTTCAGACAATCATTCTCCTTAGAAGAAAAGGAACACAAACAATTTTTGCTCCCTTCGAATATAATAAATTTTTCAACTCAATTCAGCCTTTATGGCATCTCTAGTTGTGAACCTTTGAAAAGGTTTATTTATCGTCAGTTTATAAATATTTTTTTTATAAACCTATTTTTCATTATATATAAATTCATAAAATTTTTATAGCATGGATTCATCACTAAATATTTTATTCTTTCAAAATATACATTTGAAAATTATATATTTATTTATTTCAAAAATAAATACTCCCTCCATCTCTAAATTATTGTTTGGTTTGACTTGACACACCGATTAAGAAAAACACATTTGACTCGATTATTAATATTGATATTTGTATAATTTTTCATTTTTGCCCCTAAGAAAAAGTTACTTTTTGAAATTTGGAATCATGATTATTAGATTTTCCTTTAATAATTTTGAAATTTAAAATATGTGTAATAGCTTAGGGGTGGGTCCCATTGTGGGTCTCATAAATTATACTCCCTCCGTCTTTTAATTATTGTCTTGTTTGACGAGACACACGGATTAAGAAAAAATAATTGATTTGATTATTAATATTGGTATAATGTGTAATTTTTTTTGATGCGTATGTGGTCTATAATTAAAGTAGAGGAAAAAGTAAGGGTAAAATGATAAAAGTGATGTCCTAAGAAAGAAAGTTTTCAAACAAGACAATTATTCTGGGATGGATAAAAAAGAAAATGAAGACAATAATTTAGGGACGGGAGAGTAGAGTAGAATTTGTAAAGGTAAAATGATAAAAATACTTCCCTAAAAAAGAAAGTTACTGTAGACATCGAAAATTCGGTGAAAATTAAAAGCTCTCAAAACTACTTTGAATAGTCAAAAATAAAAATTGAGTGTTGTTAATTTTGGGCCCGTAATTATATTAAAGAATTCATGTGCAAATATATGAGTTGGTCTAATAAATAAATGAGATCGTTCATTTGTTAGTACGTGATCCTTTAAAATATAACGCACACTCACGAGCCAATTCGACCCATGTCAAAAAATACTAGAGGCCCACTTCTAGTTACTTGACATAAAGAAATAATAAATTTAAATTATTTCTTAATTATTGAGAAATATAAATCTTTTTAATTATGAAATCAAGGGGAGACAAACATCCCAAAATTACGGAAATTACAACCCTTAATTGATGTCAATCAAATCATCAATCAAAAAATTTCCAAACTAGCCCTCATCTCTAGCCTATAAATAGAGGTTATTGGAGAGAGCAAAGGAGAGACAGAATCCCTGCAAGAATCAGCTGAAGCTCTGTCGAGATTCTACTTCAAGTCTTCCTACGACCGAGCACTTCGATCGAAGAACAACGAGCGCATACGAAGCCGCGCCATTCTTCGTCTTCCACTTGGTCTTCTTGAAGCTTCGTTCGAGATTAAGCCTTTACGGCCCTCAACCGAAGTGACGCAAAGCCCTTCAAATCTTGCTCGAGATTAAGCCTGCCGACCCTCGTACAAGATTCCACCATTAATCATCCGGATTCGAGATCAAGCCACTCGGCCCTCAAGTCCAACCCGTTACGAAGATCGATACCTTGTAATCGGTATAAAATCATAGAGTTGTAACCCATTATTTTAATACTAATCAAATTTGAATTATTTTGTCCATTTATTTCTTGTCTTTGTCTTCGACTCGAAATTTGTGTTTCCAAATTTGGCACGCCCGGTGGGACCACTCACCTCTCATCTCTTTCTCCGTAAGAAGATTCATCCTTTAAAGATTCGATGGCAACAAAGAATGCTACCGTTCAAGTCAACAAAAAAGGGAATGGCTCGTCCATCGTGAGGATGACTGATGTGCCTAAAGGCCCGACTACACGGAGCAAGTCCAAGTCCTCAAGCTTTCGCGAAGATCAGCAAGCAACTTCAAAAGTCATCCCACTAAAGCCCATTCGTCCTAAAGTTAGGACCCAGGCAACTTCACTATCGACAGAGGCAAAGGATGACATGGATGTTGGTTTCAAGACGGATGTTGGTGGCGTGCAAAAAGGCACCAACTCATACTCGTCATTAGAAGTGAAATCATGCTCTGGATCAAGTTCCGGATCATCCCCTGGGACACCTAGCAAATCTTACTCGCCGAGGTATTCTGAGTCATGCACGTCCGTTATGCCAGCCATGATGGCCGATGCAGCTTCCATAGATGAACAACTCGCGAATATGGCTCAAGCCATTGAAAAGTTGACCAAGATTGTGGCTGATAAAGACTTATAAATCGCATCACTCATGAATAAGTTAGAGAAGCAGAGTACTACCGAGTCGGCTCACGATGGCTCCCATCCACCAGGATTCACTCCGCAATATCATCCAACCAACAACAATGGGCGTGCATCCACTTCAAAACAGCAAATAAACCAAGATGATCAGTCTTCACTTGGCTCGATATCTATCCAACACTTGCAGGATATGATAACGAACACAATCTGAGCACAATACGGAGGCCCTGCACGAAGTAGTTTCATGTATGCAAAGCCTTACACGAGGAGGATTGATAGCATGAGGATGCCACGGGTTATCAACCACCCAAGTTGCAGCAATTTGATGGTAAAGGAAATCCAAGGCAACACACGCGCATTTTGTAGAGACATGCAATAATGCTGGAACAGAAGGAGACCTTCTCATCATGTAATTTGTGCGATCCCTAAAAGGAAGTGCATTTGATTGGTATACTGACCTAGAGCCTGAGTTCATCGATAGTTGCAGTCAACTAGAAAAAGAGTTCTTGACGCGATTTTATAGTACACGTCGCACTGTAAGTATGACTGAGCTGACCAATACCAAGCAAAGGAAAGATGAGCCAGTAGTTGATTACATTAACAGATGGCGTGCACTTAGTCTAGACTGCAAGGAGAAGATCTCTGATCATTCCGGAATAGAGCTCTGCATGCAAGGCATACATTGGGGACTCTTTTATATCTTACAAGGCCTCAAACCTCAGAGTTACGAGGAATTGGCTACAAGGGCTCACGACATGGAAATGAACATAGCTGCCCATGAAGGAAGTGGCTCTTTCCTTCCTGAGTCCAAAAACGAAAGAAAGGAAGTAAAGAAGGGGGGCCAGTCTTCGAAGATCGGCAAGGAGGCATTGGTAGTCACTTCAGTCCCAGTAAAAGTCCCTGACAAGAACAAGAAGCAAGAAAGAAAGAAGTTTGAACAACCCCGAGAGGTAGAGAGACCACGTCCTACTCTCAAGGAATTGGAAGGAAAAGTCTATCCGTTTCCAGATTCAGACGTGCCAGGGATTTTAGATTATTTACTCGAGAAGAAGGTAATCCAACTCCCAGAGTGCAAGCGGCCTGAAGAAAGTGGGTGTACGAATGAGCCAAAATACTGTAAGTATCATCGCCTTGTTAGTCATCTTACCGAGAAGTGTTTCATACTCAAGGAGTTGATCATGAATCTATCTAAGCAAGGAAAGATTATCCTGGATAATGAAGATATGGCGGAGACGAATCACGCTTCCATTATCATCGATCCTACAACTACTATGACGGCATACATGGCTTCTGCATATGAAGAGGAAGATGTGAAACATAATGATGGGAGCAAGAATGAAGGATGTCTTCAAGACTTACCGTCATAGCTCAAGCTATGCGAGTTATCACAGCTCTCCGCATCCCAACGTGCTAGATTGAGGAGTATGCTAGAAGATCCGAAGAAAACGAACAGCGGAGTAGGAGACTTTTCATCTTAACCTTGTACCTCAAGTTGTATGGCAATCACATTCACCGATGAAGACCTTCAGTTGGGCTCAAAGCCACATAACCGGCCTCTATTTGTTTCGGGGTACATTCGAGAAGAAAGAGTTAACTGTATTCTCATTGACGGGGGATCTGCAGTTAACATCATGCCAAAGGTAACTTTGAAGAAACTAGGCATACCTATGGATAAATTATCAAAAAGCCGTCTGATCATTCAAGGCTTCAATCAAGGTGGGCAACGCGCAATTGGTATGATTCGTGTTCAACTTGTCATAGGAGAGCTAGAATCAGAAACATTGTTCCATGTGATTGATGCGAAGACTTCTTACAATCTATTGCTTGGGCGACCTTGGGCACACGCAAATGGAGTGGTCCCCTCTACTCTTCACCAATGTTTCAAGTTTTATCGAGGTGAAGAGAGAACGGTGGTAGGTGACACCAAGCCATTTACTGAGGCGGAGGCTCATTTTGCTGACGCAAAGTTCTACGAAGATGTTGGTATTTTAGCCGAAACCCACGTGATAGAGAAAAGTGATGGCAAAATTCTTAATGAGGGCGAGGAAAAACAGGTTCAACCAAAGATGTCTGTCGCTGATCTTGAAAAAGAGTTAGAAAACGCACGCTCCCAAGTGCTAAGTGCTCCTTCAAAAGCTTCAGAGGTACTACCAGTCTTCAAATATATCCCGAGGTCTCGTAGGAAAGATGGAGAATCTCCATTTGTTGAGCTTACAAAAGCCAAGGAGGGAAATTCCTCAGAAATAAAGAAAAATGATTTTCAAAGCTTGGGAGAAGAATTGACCTTACCTCTCAAAGGAATAGGGAAGTCAAGATCTATGCTCAAGGGGTTCGTCGAACCGTCTCAAGATTCGCTTAGGAGTTCTCAACTCCCAACAAAGAGGACTGATGACGGCTTTGATCCAAAGGCATACAAACTAATGGAGAGTGCAGGTTATGATTTTGCAAATCCATCACAACTGGGAGAGCTTAGCCCCGAAGTCACAGGGGAGAAGGTTCATAGCTTGAATGAAACACAAAAGAAGTTGAAGCAACAAGGTTACAAAGTCATTACCCCCAAAACGGGTCTTGGCTTTACTCCAGTTGAACCACTTCGTGTACCTATAAAAGGAAAATCAAAAGTAAGCAATGCCCAATACATTACCGTGGAAGAAATGGGAGAAAATGATTTAGAAAGCTCGACCTCGAGAAGATCTGTATTTGATCGTATCGAGATCCCATTAACTCGCATTCCAGTGTTTATAGGTTGGGCACCGTGGTTCAAGAAGAGCATACTTCAGTAATGCCCCTATCCCCTCATGGGTCAGTGCTTGGGAGATTAAGTGTTCAACCTTCTTCTCGCAGATCTCGTGCATTACCATCTTCTAGATTGAGCACCACCATGAATGAAAAAAAGAGGGGAATAAATAAATCAAGAAGGTTGCAAACCTCCCAGTTCGGTAGCACAAGCATGCTTTCAGGGCCTGAGCAAGAAGCGGAGCATGAAGGAAATGAGATCCAAAGTCTGGTTCCATCCCGTATGAAGACAAAGACAACATTGGAAGTTAGTAGCGATGGTACCCTCAAAGCTAGAAGGCAGACTATCATACTAACGAGACAGTCGATTGGTCAAAATGATGCTAAGGAAGGGACTTTAGAAGAACACGAGATCGATGATATGCTTCAGTGAATCACATCACTTATGAGGAAGACAGTGATTCAGAATCTTCAGACAACGAAGTAATGGATGCGCCTCCACAACTTGAAGATGGGAGGCAACCGACTGTTGATAATTTAAAAGAGTTTAACTTAGGGACATCTGAAGAACCCAAACCTGTCTTTGTTAGTGCCCACCTCAGTCCTATTGAGGAAAGAAGATACTTGGAACTTTTGCTCAAGTTCAAAGACGTGTTTGCATGGACATACAAGGAAATGTCTGGACTTGATCCTAAAGTAGCAGTTCACCACTTGGCGGTAAAACACGGTGCGCGTCCAGTTAAACAAGCACAACGTACATTCTTCCTCGAGTTGGCTGCCAAGATTGAGCAAGAAATTAACAAATTGATCGAAGCAGGGTTCGTCAGAGAGGTCAAGTACCCAATATGGATCTCAAGTATCGTCCCAGTAAAAAAGAAGAATGGGCAAATACGCATTTGTGTGGATTTTCGTGATTTGAACCTTGCATGCCCCAAAGACGACTTCCCACTCCCTATCATCGAGCTCATGGTAGATGCGACTACGGGACATGAAGTTCTTTCTTTCATGGATGGATGTGCAGGATATAATCAAATATGAATGGCTCCTGAAGATGAAGAGAAAACTGCATTTCGCACACCAAAAGGGATTTATTGTTACAAAGTAATGCCCTTTGGACTAAAAAATGCTGGTGCTACTTACCAGCGTGCCATGCAAAAGATCTTCGATGATATGCTCCACAAGATAGTTGAATGTTATGTTGACGATCTAGTGGTGAAGACTAAGAAGAAAGAGGATCACCTTAAGGATTTGCGCGCAGTCTTCAACCGTTTAAGGAAACATAACCTCAAGATGAATCCTGCGAAGTGTGCTTTTGGAGTTTCTTCAGGAAAGTTCCTAGGCTTTATTGTAAAGCATCGTGGGATTGAAGTTGACAAGTCCAAAATCGATGCCATACAAAACATGCCACCACCTAGAAACTTGCGAGAGCTGCGGAGTCTTCAAGGTTCACTTTCTTACATTCGGCGGTTCATATCAAATCTCTCTGGGAGATGCCAACCTTTCAATCATCTCATGAAGAAGGGTGTTGAATTTGTAAGGGATCAAGCTTGCCAAAATGCTTTGGAAGCCGTTGTTGCTTTATATTGCTGCACAAGAGGAGTCACTTGGAGCTATGCTAGCTCAAAACACCGAAGGGAATAAAGAGAGAGCATTATATTACTTAAGTCGAAGGTTGACTGAATCAGAATTCAAGTGCAAACCAATTGAGAAAACATGCCTCGCATTAGCGTTCGCTTCTCAAAAGTTGAGGCACTACTTCTTGGCTTACACAATACGTTTGATCGCCAAGGATGATCCTCTTAAATATGTAATGTCTAAGATGGTCTTGTTAGGACGTTTGGCAAGGTGGTCCATTTTATTCAATGAATTTGAAATTTTGTACGTGCCTCGAAAAGCAATTAAGGGTCAAGCCCTAACAGATTTCTTAGCTGATCATCTTGTTCCAGCCGATTGGGAGATTTCTGACAATTTTCCTGATGAGGAAGTATTTTTCGTGGAAAGTCTCTCACCATGGATGATGTTCTTTGACGGAGCAGCTCGGCTAGAAGGGGCAGGTGCTGGGGTTGTATTCATTTCGCCACAAAGACAAATTCTTCCATATGCCTTCACTCTGGGAGAAAACTGCTCCAACAATATGGCAGAGTACCAAGCATTGATCATCGGTCTGCAAATGGCGTGTGAATTAGAAATAACCAACATAGAGGTTTTTGGTGATTCAAAATTAGTGATCAACCAGATCTTGGGAGAGTATGAAGTAAAGAAGGAAGACTTGGTGCCTTGTTTCAAGTATGCTACCCACTTGATAGCAAAGTTTGACAATGTTACATTGGAGCATGTACCAAGAAGCGAGAATCGTATGGCAGACGATTTGGCTACAGCTCTAGCATTCTCAAGTGGTGAACCCATCGAGGTACCCATATGTCAATGATGGATACTGCCACAGCTTGTTGAGTGCGACCTTGAATAAAGCAATGTTATGTCGGTGAATGTCATTACAAATGAAGACTGGAGGGAGCCCATCATTGACTACCTAGAACAATGGAAGTTGCCAGATGAACCACGCTGCAGGTCTGAGATACGCCGACAAGCACCAAGATTCATTCACAACAAGGGAACCTTATTTCGTCGATCATTTGAAGGGGTATTTCTTCGTTGTCTTGGGGAGGACGAGGCATTTCAAGCCATGGAGGAAGCTCATTCAGGAATATGCGGGGCTCATCAGTCAGGACCAAAGCTTCACTTTCGAATAGAAAGGATGGGATATTACTGGCCGACCATGGTCAAAGATTGCCTGGATTACGCTAGAAGATGTTAAGCTTGTCAATTTCATGCAAACTTTATTAACCAGCCGCCTGAGCCTTTGCACCCTACCGTAGCATCGTGGCCATTTGATGCGTGGGGTTTGGATGCGATTGGACCTCTGCCCAAGTCTTCTGGAGGACACTTGTACATCCTAGCAGCAACTGACTACTTCTCAAAGTGGGCTGAAGCCATACCATTAAAGGAAATCAAAAAAGAGATAGTGGTCAGCTTCATCAGATCCAACATCATCTTTCGATATGGCGTACCGCGATTTGTTATCACTGACAATGGAAAACCCTTTAACAACGCTCTTATGGACCAGCTTTGTGCCAAATTCGGGTTCAAGCAACACAAATCTTCGATGTATAATGCCCCTGCCAATGGACTTGCTGAAGCCTTCAACAAAACTCTTAGCAATCTGTTAAAGAAAGTAGTGGCAAAGTCAAAACGTGATTGGCACGAGAGAATTGGGGAGGTTCTTTGGGCATATCGAACAACATACCGTACTCCAACTTAAGCAACTCCATATTCACTCATCTATGGTATAGAAGCGGTCCTGCCACTGGAACAACAAATACCTTCACTTCGGATAGCCATCCAGGAGGGTTTGACAAATGAGGAAAATGCACAACTTCGTCTCGAAGAATTGGAAGCACTGGACGAAAAAAGGCTTGAGGCTCAGCAACAGTTGGAATGCTACTAGGCTCGACTCACAAGAGCCTTTAACAAGAAGGTTTGGCCTCGATCCTTTCAAGTAGGGGACTTAGTACTTGCAGTACGCAGACCGATCATAACTACGCATCGGACTGGAAACAAGTTTCTTTCCAAGGGGACGGCCCGTATGTCGTAAAAGAGCCATACACCAATGGTGCTTACAAGATCGTTGATCACAACGGACTTAGAGTCGGACTTATCAATGGCAAGTTCTTGAAACAGTACTTCCCCTGAAATTGGATAGAAATTTCTCGCACCTAAAAAATTTTTTTTAAAAAATTCCCTTCTTTCTCCCTTGAACTACGTTATGACTTGATCCCATTTCGGGTACGTAGGCAGTTTGGAATCTTTTTCCAAGCACAATCTCTAAAAAAAAAAATCTTCTTTCTCCCTTGAACTACATTATGACTTGATCCCATTTCGGGTACGTAGGTAGTTTGGAATCTTTTTCCAAGCACAGTCTCCAAAAAAAAATTTCTTCTTTCTCCCTTGAACTACGTTATGACTTGATCCCATTTCGGGTACGTAGGCAGTTTGGAATCTTTTTCCAAGCACAGTCTAAAAAAAAAAAATCTTCTTTCTCCCTTGAACTACATTATGACTTGATCCCATTTCGGGTACGTAGGCAGTTTGGAATCTTTTTCCAAGCACAGTCTTCAAAAAAAAAATTTAAATTAGAGTTTGCAAAGGGATGAAGAACGTAAGATTGTAATCATTTCAAATTAAGGAGAACCAAGTCTGTTACAAATATTCTGAAAGAACTAAAAAAAAAATTGGTTGACATTGAGAAAAAAGAAAGAAAGAGAGAGAAGAAACATGACTAATCCAATCTAGAGCACCCAAGATAGTGTGCTAATATCCTTGCGGTCATCCTCTAACAAGTCTTCTAGTGTCTTCAATTGCATAGCTTCATCAGCAGAAATTGTTGGGGCATGCTTCACGTTGTGATGCTGGGACCTAAGGTCAGACAAGGTACCTCGACTAGAAAGAACCTCCTCATCAGCTTAAGCAACCTCCTCAAGAAGCCCCTCTTTCTTAAGATCCAGCTGCTCAAGCTCTGTCATCAGGGCAACACGTCTAGATTCTAGCGAAACAAGCTCATCTTTAAGATTGGTGCTATGAGAAACTCTGTCGCGCTCAAGAGAAGCTGCTTCTTCAATCTTTTCTTCAATATGAACTAGCTGCTCGAGATGAGTCAGTGAACCCATTTTACCAGAATGTTGTGAGCACAACTCTTGGAACTTCTTCGCGTGTACCATGAAAGCTTCAATCCTTTTCCTAAGAGGAGAGGGGTCCACACCGTACTCCTCGATAAGGGAAAGAAGTCTCAAGAATTTTTCTTCAGAACACAGAAGATCATCAGGAGTCATTTTCGCAAACTGCCCCTTTATTCTCTCACCAATAGAAGAAGCCGCTTGACGATGAGCTTGTGAAGTGACAACCCCAACACTGAACGAGGGAATCGGCTTAAGAGCACACGAAATGGGGGCAGGAAATGCAGGGGGCATCTCTGCAGTCGGAATACTTTGTGTCATTAACTTCTCTGCAGGTGGTGTTAACGTTCGTGAAACTAAATGAACTACACCTTCAACCCCATTGACGATAAGATCAAACTGAGAAGGGCCATGAACAGTGCCCTCACTATTTTCATCTTGTACTTCAAAGCCTTCCAAAGCATGGTCTTTCAACTGAAAAGAAAGAACAAAATGATGAAATACAAGATAAACATGGAAGCATTGTTTCTTTTTTTTTAAAAAAAAAGGGGCCTTACAGCATTGGCTCCAATTGATTTGGATGAACTAAGGACCCCGTCAAAAACATTTTCTAGCTGAAGTTGTGGGTCAGCATGTTTCCAATTTTGATCGCTGTTAGGAGTATCCCTGTCACCACTCACCAAATGCAGTTGCGGGACACAAGTAGGTCCCTTTATCACTAAACGCCTCTTACGAGGAACTAACCCATCCGCATCCTCCAAATTTTGGGTGGGTGGATCATATATGGTGCCAATTTTTGGAAGACTGGAAGAAGCATCCTTGATCTTATCGTTACCATCGAGCAACCGCTTTCGAGCATGAAGCTTTGCAGGATCACCGGGTAATGGACTCTGATTCGATAGAACTCGCACTGAGAGAGATTCCAGGGCTTCAATCTCTTCGTTAAAGTATCCTGCGTAAAGTTTCGCCCACCACTCAACATAACGTTTAGTGACGCGGGAGCTGAAGTCGGAAGCATAAGCCGGTACAGATACAATGTGCTTCGTACAACACCTCACACATGATTTGTGAAGTTGGTACAAGCGCTCCAAAGCTGGATTGGGAAATTCACCCTTATGTTCACCGGGAAGGTCCTAGCAAAATCCAAATTGCCTGCTAAAGCGATGAGGACTGTAGTGTTCAACAACATATAAGTCCTCACATCTTAAAGTAAGATAGCTCAAGCGGAGACTTGCGAGGTAGCCAAATTTGAAGGAAGGCAAAGTCTGGACATCAACAAGCTCTTGATCATGACTCCACTGTGGAGTAGATGAATTCCACGAAAAATTCTTTGCAAGCATGATTAACTCCCGCGCTTCTATTTCACTAAAAGAGAAGGCAGAAAACTCGCCAGAAAATTTTTCCATTGGAGAGCGAAATGAAATCCCTTTACGTGGCTGATGAGTGCCAAAATACTGAGCAATCCAAGCATAAACATAATGTGATGGGAAGCCACTGTTGATCTTTCCCGGCTGGGTAGAAGCTTCGATTCCATTTAGACCTCGATAAATGTTGGCAAGAATAGGCACGGCAAGGCTAACAGGCGTTCCTTTGGCCATCAAGCTGGCCATCTTAAAAGTTCTTGGTCGTATGTTGAGCAAGTCCCTAACAGGAAGGACAAAAATGCACAACCAACAGCAGAGTAAAGTAGCAAGGTAAGTCTCTAGCCTGTTATCATCGTCTACTTTGAGATCGATAAAGGCACCATGGTCATGTTCGAGCCAATCACCAAAAGTAGGTATGTCACCGGAAGGGGTCTTTGCAGGACCCATTTCAGTACCCTTTTTAGTATTCTTCTAGGAAGCTCGATGGTACTTCATGGGCCCCCTATACCAAAACCTGATCCAGTCATGAATGGTGACCTTACCTCGTTTGGCCCTTTCCTTCTCCCTCGATATGTGATAGTAAGCAGCAAAGAGATTTTGACAGCTTCTGAAGATAATTTTATTCCCATCTTTATCAAGAGAGGAGAACTCTTGTTGGTGCGGAACTATCTCATCATAAAACTCTCCATCAATGGGGAGTCCAGAGATCTGATACAAATCCCATAAAGAGATCGACATCTCACCCACAGCGGTATGGATAGTGTTAGTAGTTGATGACCAACACTCGCAAAATGCCCGAAACACGTTAACATTTTTGCTATAAGGGAAAAGAGAGGCACATACTGCTTCAAAAATTCGAGCCTTTCCCAAGATATCCTTGCAACGACCAATGGTGTCTTCTAACCATTCCCAATACATGGGAATGTAAGAAAACTCACCGTTTACCTTGAAAGATTGACGCCAACTTGCTTCTTTGGCCAATATTTTTCAACCAAGAGATGGATATGGTGATAAGCGAGGTAGACTACCATGATGAGTAGAACGTAAGGAAAGCATCCTTGTGCCATGGCTGCTTGGATGGGTCGACTCAAAAGACCATCTAGGCAATCTTGGCGGATCATACGTGTTCTGCAGCTTCTTGGTCAGCCTTGCATTAGCACGAGGACGTGTCATCAGCTGGGTGCCGTCTTCAATGTCGTCATCCTTGTCATCCACTACAACCAAGTAAGGCCTGTTCGAGATGACGGTCTTCTTGAAAAACACCATGTTGTATCTGAAAAACAAAAAAAAAACAAAAAAAAAGAAAACAAAAATAAATAAATAATAATAAGGAAAAGAAAAAGGAGAGGTGAAGACACGATTTCAGAAAATTATGAACGTCTCTTAAAATAAAAATAAAATAAATAAAATAAAAAGATGGGGCAAAGTTTGCAGGGTCGGTCGACAGGAGGGCGTTGTTTAGGAGGAAGCATAGTCCATGCGCAAGCCATATCGAGCCCCATCGAAGATAAAATTCGAACAAGAGGGCATTGCTTAGGAGTAGCGTGGTCCTTGAACAAGCCATGTCCGGCTCCACCAAATGGCGTCGGTCGACAAGAGGGCGTTGTTTAGGAGGAAGCGTAGTCCATGCGCAAGCCATATCGAGCCCCATCGAAGATGAAAGTCGAACAAGAGGGCATTGCTTAGGAGTAGCGTGGTCCTTGAACAAGCCATGTTGGGCTCCACCAAATGGCATCGGTCGACAAGAGGGCATTGTTTAGGAGGAAGCGTAGTCCATGCGCAAGCCATATCGAGCCCCATCGAAGATGAAAGTCGAACAAGAGGGCATTGCTCAGGAGTAGCGTGGTCCTTGAACAAGCCATGTCAGGCTCCACCAAATGGCGTCGGTCGACAAGAGGGCGTTGTTTATGAGGAAGCGTAGTCCATACACAAGCCATGTTCGAGCTCTATCAAAGATGAAAGTCGAACAAGAGGGCATTGCTTAGGAGTAGCGTGGTCCTTGAACAAGCCATGTCGGGCCCTACCAAATGGCGTCGGTCGACAAGAGGGCATTGTTTAGGAGGAAGCGTAGTCCATGCACAAGCCATGTTCGAGCTCCATTAAAGATGAAAGTCGAACAAGAAGGTATTGCTTAGGAGTAACGTGGTCCTTGAACAAGCCATGTCGGGCTCCACCAAATGGCGTCGGTCGAGAAGAGGGTGTTGTTTAGGAGGAAGCGTAGTCCATGCATAAGCCATGTTCGAGCTCCATCAAAGATGAAAGCCGAACAAGAGGGCATTGCTTAGAAGTAGCGTGGTTCTTGAACAAGCCATGTCGGGCACCACCAAATGGCGTCGGTCGACAAGAGGGCGTTGTTTAGGAAGAAGCGTAGTCCATGCACAAGCCATGTTCGAGCTCCATCAAAGATGAAAGTCGAACAAGAAGGCATTGCTTAGGAGTAGCGTGGTCCTTGAACAAACCATGTTGGGCTCCACCAAATGGCGTCGGTCGACAAGAGGGCGTTGTTTATGAGGAAGCGTAGTCCATGTACAAGCCATGTTCGAGCTCCATCAAATATGAAAGTCGAACAAGAAGGCATTACTTAGGAGTAGCGTGGTCCTTGAACAAGCCATGTCGGGCTCTCGCCCTCAAGTCCATCAATCATCCAGATTTGAGATCAAGTCCTCTCGCCCTCAAGTCCGACCCATTACGGAGATCGAATCAGAGATTTCATACCTTGTAATCGGTATAAAATCATAGAGTTGTAACCCATTATTTTAATACTAATCAAATTTGAATTATTTTGTGCATTTATTTCTTGTCTTTATCTTCAACTCGAAATTTGTGTTTACAGTTACAAACAAAACAAATTTTTTTAGGACGGAGTGTGTGTGTATTCTTGCGCGCAGAAAGAGCCGTTGGAAGTTGGACATTTCTGAATCGAAGCGCAAATCGTATGTTGGTGTGTTAGTCTTGAGCTTGGCTATTCATGAAGCCATGTGCTGAAAAATATTAAAAGGAAGGTTAAATTTTAAATTGCAGGGAATTGATTTATTGGTGTTGAACTGTTAGAAAAATTTGTAAAACTCTGGAATGAGGTGGCTAAAATGTTGATTCCTTCCCAAAAATAATACTTAATTCCAGGTAAAGAGTCCATTATTCTATTTTTAGATATTTTATATAAAGATTTTACTTTTAAAATTTTTGCCTATAATTTTCATAATTTTATAACTTTACCATTCACATGTGATATAAACATGTTAACAATGCTCAAGTATTTTTGTAATTATGACAAATTTTAATGATACTTTTATATCTCTTAATTATCAGACATTTTAAACATGGACTATTTAGATGAAACGGAAGGAGTAATAGTAATAATAATCCCTTCGTTCCTGAATTATTATTTTATTCGACTTTTTTGAGTCAGAATTATGTTTTTTATGATTTTGAAAAAAATGACTTTTCAAAGGTGGACTTTTTTGGTGGAGCGGAGGGTGTAATAGTAATAATAATTCCTTCGTTCCTGAATTATTATCCTATTTGACTTTTCTGAGTCAGAAATACGTTTTTTATGATTTTGAAAAAATTAAAATATACACGTTAAATTTTAGTTTTAAAAACAATTCATTTGAATCAAAAAAAATGTCCACATGTACTAGAGAAAACATAGTGATGGATATCCAAAACTCTGTATTTTCTTATCAAAATCTCTCATAACACAGTAATCATTTTGAGATTCACTAAAGTAAAACATGTTCAATGAGCTTCTTATCCTTTAAGAGATCACTCACTGAATAAAGATTGCTGAATGAAAGATTGATGGTAATTCACTTGATTCATCAATTGATTACTGATTTGCAAAGAAGCCAAAGATTAACATTCTGCAGTTCAACATGCTGAAATCAAGACTCTAGTCAAAGGACAACTTAACGATTATGTGAGCAAAACAAAAGATAATATATTTTTAGATTTTCTGAAAAGATTTAGAGTTCGTTTGGTGCAACGTTTTTAAAACGTAGCGTTTAAAAAAATACAGTGTTTTCAAAAAATGCAGTTTTTTTTCTTATAAATGTGTTTAAGATATTAGTTCAAAACACAGTTTTTTTTTCTAACAGCGTTTTAAAACCTGTGTTTTGGGAAAAAGTTAAGAATTTTAACTTTTTAAAACGCAGCTGCGTTTTGAAAATGCAGTTTTTTCTGCCGTAGCGAACACAATTTTTACAAATAAACTGTGTTTTATCCTTGCATTTTGGTTAAAATGCACAACTAAACGGGCTCTATAAGTACACTATTTTTCTAAGTACACAACCTCTAAAAATTTTCAACCTCTCTAAATACTCCCTCCGTCCCTAAATTATTATTATGTTTGACTCGATATACGGATTAAGAAAAAACAATTGATTTGATTATTAATATTGATTGTGTAGTTTGCTTTAATGTTCATGTGTTTGTAGCTCATAATTAAAGTATAGAGAAAAAGTAAAGGTAAAATGATAAATGTGATGTTAGAAAAGTTTTAAATAAGAATATTATTTAAGAACAAAAAAAAAAAAACAATAATTTATGGACAGAGGGAATACTAATTACAGCCCCTATTTCCCTATTTTACCCCTCTTTTTAAGTACACACTCACTCACCCACCTTTGAGAGGATGGAGCTGCAAGCCATGGCCAGAGACTTGGCCTTCTTCATCAACGGGAAGTGGGCTCCGCCATCTTCGGCACTGGTGGTGGTGGTGGTGGGAGGAGGAGGAGGAGAGAATGCAGACTTCAAGAAACCAAGTATGAATTGCCATTGTTGCTCCGTGTGTGTGTGTGAGAGAGAGAGAGAGAGAGAGAGGAGCGAAGGCACTGGACTGAAAGAGAGGATCGGACTATGACTTCTCCCAAAGATGTGAAAGGAATCCTATAAATGGGAAAGGTCGCTCAAAGATCACCTATTTCTGAATATGAATAATGCCTTTTCTTCTCAAGTTTGACACCTATCAAGAACTATAAGAGTTAAGGATTGGTGATGAATAAAAATATACCTCGCAAGTGCACGAGTATACCGGAATACAGTTGTACAAGACAAGGGTCGATCCACAGAGATTTGAGTTTGATTTAGAGAACTAACTACCAACTTTGATTGACAAATAAAGTAAACGAAGATTGTTTGAGATTATTAACTAAATTGACTAAACAGCAATTAACGACTACTAATTATCAAGCAAATACTTTTCTGGAGATTTAACAAAAATTAGGAGACCTAGGAGCAAATACTTTTCCGGAGATTTAACAAGAACTGGGAGACCTAGGAATTAGGATTCACTCTGTATCTTGGATTTATGACTTTCTAATTTATGTATCAGTTCAGTTCTAGGATTAATTTACAAAGGTAAAGACTGGGACGCTTGGATCACGATTTGCAACCTTAGTATCCCTAGTTGTTATACTTTATTAATCGGTCCATATAATAAGCAGGGATCCTTTAAGAATTTAGGAACAGTTAATCTCTTTCTTATCTTAGCAAAATTATGAATCAAAATAATATTCACAAAAGACGGTAAACATATGACTTATGCATTCGGATCGTGCAATTCATCAAACACTAATAATCTAGACAATTGTAATTAACTACACGCAAAGACAACATGAAAAGACTCGATAAAAATACTTTTGCAAATAACTAGAACCAATAAACTGAATTAGAACTATATTACGGCATAAACCTTTGATACAGGGTTACATCAAATTCCTAGACAATTAGGTTAGTTCCTCATGATTGAAACAAAAACCAAAATAGCTGATAATCCATCATTGAATTCTTGAAATAAGAGATTAAGAAAAGATTACAAGTTCTTCCCTAACAGTTTTTCTCCCAAACAAATCACGTTCCCCTCTAAGACCTACAGGGATGCTTATATAGCAAGTTCTACCGGCTGAACAAAACGTTTAATCACAAAATAAGGCAACAAAATATACGGCGCTATGCGACCGCTTAATGCGTCCACATAGCTTATCGCAAAACCATGCGGTTGCCTAGCGCGAGTTCGCATCCAAATCTTTGATATTCTGGAATCTTTGCGGCCGCTTAAGGTGTCCGCATAGCTCCAGATTGTCAATATCCCTCTCTTTGCACTTTGAACCCTGAAGATTCTATAATAGCACCTGAGACCTCCAAATTTTATAAATGTCTCCTCCAGTCCCTGAAACTTCAAAAATGCACTAACAACCCATATTAGATAATAAAAACTCAAGAATTCGCTAAATTTAAGTCGAAAAAAATACCCAACGGATGAGTATAAAACTCATCCATCAATTGGATCAGCCTTTTAATACCTTGTTCACCTCGTAAGTCTTATAGCTTTGATCGGCACCTTCTCTCCGATGACTAGAAAGTCTGTAGATAGGTTGCAGAAGCCTTCAATTGATCAATTAGCCCTTCTTTGCTCAGAAGGCTTGTACCGATTGCCAAACACCCAATGCTTACCGAACACCACCAGGGTGTTCAGGGCAATTAGTTTAGATTTTTTAATGACATTTTTGTAATATTTGAAGGGGGTGTACTTAGAAAATTTAAGGGTGTAAATAGCCGTACTTTTTACTCAATATCACTAATATTCGACTTGAATAAGTACTACTTTTCATATGAACCCTGCAAAGTACTATGATCCCTTGATTTGACAACACAAAAGCTTGAATACCACACAAACTATGTCACTTCAGTTTTTACCAAGAAAAACTCGGTCTTCATGAGTTATTTCATCAAAGCTTTCCGCCTAAAATCTCGGACCTGACGATCATCAACGAATTTATTTCAACCACTTCCCAAGACAAATCCAACGGTTGAATACTTCTGATCTCTAACGGCCTTAAGATCAAGTCTTCCTGTGAATACCAACTTCCATACACAAGCTCAGTGTGAAGCATGAACGAGATAGATAGCAAGAAAGAGGTGGTCAAGAAACTGTCTCAACAACATTTTCTAGAGTTATCCTACACAAGAGAGCTATTCTATTTAGCTTCTCAAATAACTGAATAGAGAACACTTCCAACTCTTCTAGTGGGGTAAGTTGTGAGTGAGAAAAGAAATAAAGAGAAGAAGAAGAGAAAAGATTAGTAGACCATCCATGTAGAAGGCAACATTGTGTCCTAGAGTCTAAGTTACAACTCCAAGTCTTACTCTCTATAATCAAAATTACGCTTCATTATAATGTCTCTTGTGAGTTTGACAACAACTCATCATACATGTTGGGATTAACTCTTAAGCAACATTCAAACATTAGGCTGTAATAAATCTTAACACTAGCACACGTACTCAGAAATACTACCTCCGTTCCACCCAAAGAGTCCACGTTTGAAAATTTTAATTATTAAAGGATATATTAGTGTTATTGAAATTGGTTATAATTACAAAAATACTTAAGCACAAGCAAGATGATTACAACACAAGTGGAGGGTAAAAATGAAAAATTATAAAAATTGTAAGCATAATTTTTTGAAAGTGAGCTCTTTAAGTGAAACATCTTAAAATAGTATAGTGGACTCTTTGCCTGGAACGGAAGGAGTACCATATTTATACTTATGGTCAGGGTTAGATATTATAGAGATTTCTAAATGCACTTCTATTAATTCCTTCCTTGCTAAAAAATAAGAAAGGAACAACCAAAAATGATTTTCCAAATTTGGGGGAAGGAGATTTGATCTTGGAGCATGGTGGAAAATAGTTCAATCCATGATATGTGAATCCAATTTTCATAAATGAATATGCATCTTTATATATGATCTTTCCTGAACAATCAATCTCCCTATTTGAAAAAAATAGTTTCATTTTGTTTTTTTTAAGAGCCAACCTAGTACAAAATCAAATTACTATTTAGCATACATTTATTATGTTTTATGTAATGAACTTTTAATTGTTGATGCAATACTGAAATACCATCAACAACAATTTTTAGAATTTTTTAAGGATAACAAAATTTTTAAAAAGTTTTGATCAAAGTTCGACCAAAAAATGTGTGAGACTAGAAGAAGTAGCAATTTTTCGTAGACATAACCAACACGATCATGACAAACCTACCATGGTATTAAGAGAGTTTAACCAAGTTCTTTACCGAATAAACAAGCTAAGCTCAAACACATCCATAGGAGGATGGAACTTAATATTAAGGAAAATGAAGAACGGACTATCAAAACTTTTCATAAGGAGGTGTTGCATGGACAATCTGCCAACATATACAACCCTAAAAATCAGAAACTGCGGAGTTGAGATCACATTGGTTTTGTTCTGGTTCTTTTTTTTTTTTGCAAAACCTGAACCAAACCAGACCGTGATCACCCCTAGACTGCCAATAGGTACCAACAGGATGGGAATAGCAACACACAAGTCGTGTAAATCAGAAGCATGTCATGGAGAAAAGCAGGAAACGAACAGAGACATTAACTTGGATCTTCAAAATGATCTCAAACAACATGAACACCAGCCAAGAATCGGCTCTACAACCCACTTCAGAATCCTAAAACATTCTTCAAGTAGTAGGAATTCCAGACACAAAAAGGATTACCCGTTTAGCGGATGGAGCTTGGAAGAAAGAAAAAAAAGTTCAACACGGACAGATATTTCGGGTGAAGGAAGAAAACCTGGTGTGGAACAGAAATCCACTAATGCAACCTCTCCAATCCAAACTGAAGCTCAAGCAGTCCTTCGAGCCATCAAGTGGGCAGTTTCGAAAGGCTACAAACAGATACACACACATACGCACACACACAAGAAGAAAAACACTAACTTTCTGTGATATTTAAGCAAATGAAGAAAGGGATACAGTGAAGACAAGTAATTTCAGTACTCTTAGAGAAAGAATATATTTAGCTTTTCTACTAAAATATATAAACTTAAAAGAGCTATTGTAGCGGGAGCCTGTGTTGTAGCTTACAAAAGCGAGAAACCCTTTCTATAATTGTTTATAGAAAGTGTAATATATTTTAAGCTTATGCTAAAAACAGATCCATTTAAAGTGATGAGTTATTTATAAGGAGTAGAATGGGAACCAAGTCAAATATAACTATGATCATTTCTATACAACAATTACTTGACGTGGTAGTATTACATCCACAAAAAGATCCTCCAAGCTAGTTTTCTTTATCAACTTTCTTCCCAATCCAACTCGCAACGATTGGAGTTAAAGCTACAGTGGGAGGAAATCTTATCGGAGATGCAGCTTTATGGGCAGCATATGCCAATGCAAAAGTCCCCACTTTCTCCCCAGTCTCATTAGCCGATATCCCCACCTACAAACAATGCATAATAAAAGAATGAAGTACGTAAAGTGATTCTTGTCATTGAGTATATAGATTCTTCTCTTTTGTCTTATATCACATTAGCTGTACCTTCTGTAGCAATGATTGCACATCGACACCTGCACTAATGAGAGCATAGCAAAGTGTGAAGGAAATCAAGGAGAGAGTGATGGAGGTAGCAAGATATGCTCCTCCATATTTAGTCAAGAGCTCCTTGGCTTGATCCCCTTTCGATTTCTTTTTCTCGTTTTCTTCCTTTCCGTCTTCCTTTGAGCTAAATATCTGCATGTCAATAGAGTTTCATGTATGAGAGTTTTTCTTAGAGGATGGGGGCAGGAGACAAGGCTTTCTTACTCAAAAGGGAAATTCAATTCTTCTCAGTTTCTCCATTGTGTGTATTCAAATTACCTGATCTTGAAGTCAGATACTGTAGGCACAGGGGCTGCCCTTCCCACTGCACAGTGTGAGAGCTTCATGACATAAGTGAAGCTTCTCCATCAAACTTTGCAGTGGAAATATTAACACCCTTTATGCAGCACTGAATTGGAAGATCCCTACTTCCCTTTTTCCTTAACTCACCTTGGTCTTTTAATAAATACACTTTCTAGATCAAAGGTATTGCGTACGTAATGATTTTCCATTTTGTTTTTGGGAAGCCACTCTATTATAATTCCAATTATTTTCCATAAGCGGGTTCAAAATTAACAAGGCACCTACTCAATTACTCCCTCCGTCCCTTAATTATTGTCTTGTTTGACCCCGCACACGGATTAAGAAAAAACAATTGACTTGATTATTAATATTGGTATAATGTGTAATTTCCTTTAATGCCCATGTGTATGTGGTCCATAATTAAAGTAGGGGAAAAAGTAAGGGTAAAATGGTAAAAGTGATGTCCTAAAAAGGAAAGTTTTCAAACAAGACAATTATTCTGGGACGGACAAAAGAGGAAAGGAAAACAATAATTTAGGGACGGAAGGAGTATCAAATAAGTATATGGTAATGTCATTATGTGCCCATAATCATGTAAACATTGCCTGCCTTAGCATTACTTTAGTTAGGTGAAGGTTTATCCTAACCTGATGTAATTACTGTGTTACGAGGGAGCTCGATTAGAACATACGGAATTTTGGATAATCTTTATGTTTTCTCTAGTACATGTGGATTTTGCTACTTTAGTTGTTAAAAAATGGCACTAATAGCTTTTCCTTCTTGTTGGCGTCATTTTTGCTCTTGCCTAAACCTTAACCAGCAGTTCTTATTTTATCTATCTATCTATCTATACTCAGTGGTTGCAGCCTGTAGTACTATAGCTTAGGGATCTCCAAGGTCCTATGCTGAAGCCTTGGTAGAGGGTTTGAGCCACAAAAATAGGTTAGACTTCAAGCCTACTTGGTGGGCGTTGGGACTTCTTTCAAGAAAAAAGGGAGGGGAGGAGGTTATGAACGTGAAGTGAGTGAAAAAGCTCTAAGCTCATTTCTGGATTATAGAGAAATAACCAGTTCTTTGATATGTGACTTGAAGAAAACAAATCTGATTATGGGCATGGAATTTGAAAGAGTTTTAAGTAAGCTACGAAAGTAGGTAGTGTTGCTATCATTAAGCTGGCTATTTATGGTCATTTCAGTCAATGCACAGTAGATTCTTATTAATGCAGGATCACATATCCAAGTTTAAGTGTAAGCATACATTCATTTTTTCTTTTTCTTTTGCCAAGTGTATGTCTCCATTTCTATCCAAAAAGCTAGACAAGAAAGAAAATTATGAGCGCAGAGTGGATTGTAAAATTAGCACATGGAGTGTTCACATTTTTGCAATGTTTCTTACATGTTTTTGGTATTGCAAAACATTAAAGATCATTTTCATATTTCTGAACTTTGCTGGTATTTTCCCTAAAATCACTGACAAATATCTCTGACACCCTTAAAATCAAATGTCAATGTAATTCTCAAAGGTTGCAGATGTCTGGGTTCACTAGGAGGTTCAAGGATTTCAGGGAGCTGTAATTTTTGTTTCACTTCTCAGATTTTTGGGGGGTGTTTCCCTCCTCTCTCAAAGGCTGGGGAGCAATCTTAAATCCTACATTCCCCTGTGTTTCTGAATGGAAATCAAGGACGAGGAAAAACAGAGGCTTACATTTCTTTGGCGGGGGTGGTTGGCGTCTGCACCCTTTTTCTTATGCCAACGCCATCACATAATTCCTACGCATTTTTCGCACTCCATAGTTTGATGGAGAAGCTTCACCCTTTTTTTTTTTCTTTTCTTTTTTTTAATGAGGGGAAGCTGGAGCTTTCCAAATCCAATTATAGAGTGGTAACAGTAACTCATCCTAGGATCTCTCTCTCATATGTTCCTCAGGGAGGAGTCCTCCATCAATTACTGATAACTCTCTTCCACAACGTTCGGGCCAGATTACAAAAAGGATTTGCTTACCCAGAACGAGATTTCTTATAATTATTTTTTCTATTCAAGCATTTAGATAAGAACATGAAATGGCAATGAAAATATTTTTCTAATAAGTTAAAGAACTTTTTTTGAAAATTAATCCATTATATATTCAATAAGAGGCCAGGAACGGAAGACTCCCTCCCCATGGGAATTAACTACACTATAACGACCAAAACAATTTTCTATCCAACTGATAATTAAGTTCCAAACACAGGAATCAAGTAGAACATGAATAACAGACCCTTTAGGGCTGACTAACAATTCAAACAACCTCTAAACCCAGACTAAATCAACCCTACTTGTATATACACTCAGATAATTTATTCTCAAGATTTCAATCTGACTCGGGGTTCAAATGGGCAAGAATAATTTGTTTTCCAAAGCACCAAACTATTCCCTTATCTAATTTCCATATCCTTTCCTTTCTATGAATTTCTCAAAATCCCAAAACACAATTATTCTCGATTCCAACAAAGTGCCAACAAATTGAAATATCCACACACACACACACAAAGGGAATTACACAGTGCCAAGAAATTGAAATATCCACACAAAAACACACACACAAAGGGAATTACAAAGTGCCAAGAAATTGAAATATCCACACACTGTCACACACACACACATAGGGAATTACAGAGTTGGGGGAATGAATTACCTGCCAGAGACCGGCTTCGAGGCCATATTTCTGGGTGATTTCATCTGGGGAAGAGGTATTATTCTCAGATGAGGAGGAGGAGGCATTAATATCCTCCTCTGCCTTCTCTTTGATAGCTCTGACCTTCCTCCAACTCCTGCTCATTCCACTCCTACTGTGCTCCCGAGTTGTTGGACTAGATGAAGTAGTGGTAGTAACCAGAGACCCGAAATTGCATAATCTATCTTGTCTGCCATTAACGCCGGTGAGCAAAACGGAAGAGAAGATTGATTTGTTGGTGAGAAGGCGCTGCCAGTTTGCAGCTACAACAGGCTTTGCCATTCCTTCAACAACTTCCAAGGCTAATCTGCTCTTTCTGTCTCTCTATCCCTTCCTTCACTCCAGGAAACATAATTATTAACCAATTAGGAGGAGGTGGTATATTACCATTTTATCCTCTGGTTCTTCAAATTTTGTTTACAGGCGCATGAGTCGTGCACTGTCCCACTAATCATTTCACGAGGCCTATTATAAGAGCGCGTACATTAGTGAGTAGCTTACAGCGTACATAGTGATAATTTCCAATACATCTTTATATTATATTCTAAACACCTCATTTTTCATTTAAATTTTACTTTTTCAACACTCTAAAAATAAATTCACTCCAACAAGTACTCTCTATATAACTCTCTAAAAATTAAATATCACTCATCTCAACTAACAAATCATTATATTTTTTCTCTTTTATTTATATTTTTCCACCACAATTAAAATAAAATATTTTAAATTTTATATACTATGAAAAATATATTGTACTCTCTCCGTCCCTAAATTATTGTCTTGTTTGACTCGGCACACGGATTAACAAAAAATAATTGACTTGATCATTAATATTGGTATAATGTGTAGTTTCTTTTAATGCTCATGTGTATATAGCGCATAATTAAAGTAGAGAAAAAAGTAAAGGTAAAATGGTAAAAACAATCTCCTAAAAAAGAAAGTTTTAAACATAACAATTATTTAGGAACGGACAAAAAAAAACAATAATTTAGGGACGGAGAGAGTATATTTTAATAATTTTTATTCTAAAATATTAAACAAAAGTATATTGTGCTCAAATAAAGTAAAGAAAATGTAGAGGATTTGAGTCACTATTCATGTTAAAACTCCCTCTATATTTAGAGGGTGATTTAATTGGTTTTAGAGATAGAGGGTGGACTAGAGGGACCACTGTAGGATCAAGGGAGGGTAAAAATCTCTAAAATTATTTTTAGAGGGTTGTGGGAGTGTCCCACTGTGGACGCCCTTACTGAGAACTTCTCTTTTTTTTTTACCCAAAATTATTATTATTAAAATATTCTTAAGCATCTTGTAAGCTATCGAAATAAAAAATATTTTTTTAATGTAGCACAAACTTTAATAATTTTACATACTCTACCATCTTGATCTCCATTCAATTAATATTTTTATATTTTATTTATTTTAATTTTATAATTTGTTTATGCAATTTTAATTTTGATATTTGTTAAATTAATATTTCAAAATAATACTTAATTTTTAAAAATAATAATTTTGAAATCAAATATTTATATTAAATAAGAACAACAATAATGAAAATAATACTAATATCTAATTATAATAGCAATATTTAATTATTAATATTGGTAATAGAATAATATTAGTAAACAATAATATTAGTAATAAATTAAGTTATTAAATAACTTAATATTGATTAAAAATTAGATTTGAAGAAAGAGAAGAGAGGAAAAATGGCTAGAAACTTGAAAAATTGTAGAAAATTGATCTGATGTCCAAATAAAACAAATCAAGTCTCTATATATAGAGTAAACTGTATACTTTAATACACACAAAAAACAAAAAATTTTGGCTAAAATGGGCCAAAAACAGTGAAAGGGGAAAAACTTATTCGGTCCACCAATTGACACGTGTAAAGGGGTGTTAGCTGGCCTGTCAGCGCACATTTTTTTCTCGCTTCAAGACGACGTCGTTTTGATTGTTTCTAGTCTTAAATGACGTCGTTTTGTTCCGTATTTGGTTGATAAGCTCTGGCAGCTTATTTTGCTACACATTTACCTTTTTGGCTTAATAAGTAACCGTGATGCTACTCCATTGGAAGTGAGATCTCACTAAGCTACTCCTTTGCTACTCCATTGAACGTGCTCTAAATTCAACCAAAAGTTTAAGAGTAATATTGGTATTTAGTAGAGTGGATGACTACTTATTAGACCCAACATCTAAACAACGTGAGTTAGAAATACTCCATTCGTCCCTTAATTATTATTTTGTTTGACCCAGCACACGGATTAAGAAAAAATAATTGACTTAATTATTAACATTGGTATAGTGTGTAATTTTCTTTAATGTCCGTGTGTATGTGACTCATATTTAAAGTAGAGAGAAAAAGTAAGGTAAAATGATAAAAGTGATGTCTTAAAAAAAATTCAAACAAAACAATTATTTAGGGACGGACAAAAAAGGAAAACAAAACAATAATTTAAGGACGGAGGGAGTATTACATATTAATTCAGTTATTATTATTATTTTCAATCTTTAGAAAGTTAACAAAAAATTTAAATAAAAAGGATATATATATATATATATCTTTATTTAAAAAAGAGTTACTGTTTTATTTTGCACATAAATTTTAATAAAGAATAATCGATTTTATTAATAACATTAAAATGTTGTGTATTTTTTAGTAATGTCATTGTGGAGTGAGACTTGTCAATTAAAGTAGCAAATAAAGAAAGGATAAAATGGTGAAAGTAATACCCTAAGTTCCTAAATAATTGTTATGTTTTGACTTTCTAAAATTAAATTGATTGTTTTTCAAATAATAATTCGACGTATATATATATATATATATATATATGTATATATTTTCTAAGCTATAAAAAGTACTACTAACTACATGTTTTATGATTTTAAAAAAATTAAAAAATCAAAATCAAAATTTTCATTTTAAGAACAATCAACTTGGTTTTAAAAAGTAAAAATATGACAATTATTTAGAAACAGATGTAGTATTTCAAAAAGGAAAGATTGGAAGTGAACATTTATTTTGAAATGACCTAAAAAGGAATAATGAGTTCTTCTTTTAAGAAGGAGGAGTAGTATTTCACTTAAAAATAAATTTTCACTTCCAATAACCTATTCTATCAAATTACTTAAAAATTAATTTTTTAATTATTAATTTTATTATTATTATTATTATTATTATTATTATTATTATTTTGAAGATTGATAGAGTAAGTTATGAGAAGGCTATTTGGGTAATTGTAACCTTTTTTGAGCTCTTCAGAAATCTATGGTCAAGGAGGTGGACAAGTAGCAACCTTTAAGGTTAGCTTGTTTCGTTTCTTTAGGGCTTAGAGCATCTTCAATGCTATTATCAAAATAAAAATAAAAATTAATAGTAAGTAATGTGAATAGAAAAATATACTTTAGGTGACCCTCTAAAAGTTGAGAATCATTTAGTATTTTTTTTTAGAAAAATCTATCTTTTATAACTAATTTATTTGATCAAATAAAAAGTAAACTTGTGTGCTTTGTCCTAACTGCAAAAGGGGAATCTGGAAAGAATTTTATTTTTGTTGAACAAAAAAAAAAAAAAAAAGTACGAAATGGATAACAAGGGAAAATCTGGTTTATCCACAATTTTCAGCTAATGAAAAATATTATAACAAATATTTAATTTCTTTATTTTCCTATTTTCAAAACTCATTTGAATAAAAATCCTTCAAACATTTTTATTGCAACAGTGAGCCTTCACCTAATGAAATAGCGCCCCTCACATAAAAGAAATCTGTAATTGGTGTCATGATTAATGCCTTGCGATTTTTTTATCGACGAAAAAGGAATTAGTAGTAGGTACCGAACTTGAGAACACTTAGCTTTGCTACGCAAGCTGCAATCGAACTCGAGAATTTGGTTACTAGGGGCATTAGCGAGGGCAGAGAAGGTTGCTTAAACTCGCATCTTACTTTAATAAGTTTGGATTAAGTTTAAATTTGACTCATTTATCTATTGCATCATAAGAAGCGAGATTCTAACCATTTCTGACTCGACTCAAAGTTCATATCTTAAACTATGTTTGACATGGCAAGTTCGCTTGTTCACATTGAGCAAACTCGAACAGAGTCAAACTTAAGGCATACATGACTCGATCACCCCAAATAGCAATCATGTTGATCTTAGAAGGTTAAATTTCGAACTTTAGGCATACTTGACTTGTTCACCTCAAATATGGATCATGTTGATTTTAGACCTTGATCTTTGAAGGTCTAGTCTTTACTCAATTCACCTCAAATAAAATTCGGTTTCTAGTTTTGAAGGCCTTGCCAAGTTTGAATGACTCGATTCACCTCAAATACTAATCGACTTCTAACTCTTAAGGGTCGCGCTAAGTTTGATTGTCTCGATTAACCTCATAGCGTTAGTGATTTTAGTTTCTTAGAACTTGAACAACCACCAAAAAAACGTAGTAAGTATAAAAGAATGAATAGATTTTCATTAACTAATTAATTAATTGATTAATTAACATATATTTAGTAAACTTCTAATCCATACAATATGCCGGCATATTTCTCCGGCCCATCCTCTACGAAATAAATGTCCCTCATCTTTTGAAAGGCGTGCCACGTCAGCAGGCTATCAGAACCGGCTTGGTGGCACTTCCCGACCACCCGGTTCACCTCAAGCATCCGAGCTACCCGGTCCAACCCACCGTACAAGCTCTGGCAAAATCTCATCAAGTGCTTCACGTCATAAACTTTATTTCCGAAATACACCCTCATGGTTTCCAAAAAGGCATCTAGGTCCCCCGGCAAGTCCCGGCGCGTGAGGATTTTCACCAAGTACCCGAAATCGTACGCGCTGTGAAACGTCACCCAACTCACCGAGTCATTGCAGATGAGTCCCGACGACATCATCAACTCGGCGAACCGGTCCGAGTCAACCCCCTCAATCCGGTTCCGTTCAAAGTCAATCCCCTGGCGTCTCAACAGCTCGATGGAGTCGGGCGCGTAGGAATCACGCGAGACGTCGAAGTCGCTGAAGTTGAACTGCCAGATGAACCGTTGCTGGGACCCACCCAGGTGAGGAAGGTTACCGGCGGCGTCGGTGAGGGTTAGACCGAGCTGGATGAGGTTTAACGCGTCAACGTTTGACTTGAGAAGACTGTAGTGATCGGAAGGCCGGCGTTGACTGTAGTAAGGTTTGGCCGCGTCCGACGACGGACGGAAGACAACCCCGGGAAATTCAGTGTCCATAGAGATGTATGGATACTGATCGATGAGATCGCGGATCAATTCGAATTCGAACTCCAGATTATCCGACCAAACTTCTCGGATCACGATGCTATTGGGTTCGGGTTCAAATTCTTCGATCGACATGATTAGTAGGTCGTATTGTATTGTATAATCTTCTCGTTAATCCACCACCGCAGTTCAAATTTCCCGATCTGGGATTGAGAGAGAAAGCGAGAAGATGGGTTTGTGTTGTTCGGAATGTGAGAAAAGGGTTGATTTATATATGGGAGGAGGGATAAGTAGAGATGGTGAGCTGAGCTGTTGCTAGGAAAGGGGAAAAGAATAAAGGAAGTGTGTGAATTGTGCGTGGGGACGGTGGGTGCACGGAAGGAGTGGGAAGTGGGTCCAGTCCAGGTTCAACGCGTTTGGATTTTTTGACTTTGTAGAGAGAGAGAGGGGGGGAAAAGCGACTGAAGGAGTGATGAGAGAGAAACAGTAACGGATGAGACTGAGAATCAGTCAACATTCCACTATTACTGTGACATAGTACTTTGTCGGCTTTCTTCCTTAATTGGTTGATAGTTTTAAACTTTTAAATTTTCATTCGGCATTTATGTCTTTGTTTAAAATTTCGACCCGGTTAAAATTTAATCTTTTCGTTTTTTTTCAGATAAAAAGTTTAATTTTTATTTTTAAAAATTAATATACAACTAAATTAAATTAAAATTTTATATATTTTACTTATGTTTTAGGAATTTAAGTTCTATTAATTGATAACTACATTAATAATACTAAGTTTTGTTTAACAAAATTAAACCGAGTAGTTTGATTCGATTTTGTAAATTCAATTTAAATTTTAAGAAATTGAGTGTTTTGGTTAGATTTACAATTTGACCTGCTGAACGCCCGAGCCGAGCCATGTCAAACCGAACCAAACCATGTTAAATCTAATCGTTGAGTCGAACAACCAAAGCGAATCGCCGAGCCGAACATCGAATCATATTTAGATCTCATCGGTGGTTATTAGTGAAATTATATCTTCCAATGGATTAGAGTATATAAAGTTTAATAAAACCCTAAAGCCTTTGTAGTCTTTACTCTTCACTCTTTTATTTCAAGTTCTCTCAACTTTCAAGCGATGAAAAAGTAGAACTAAAAACCTTTTCACGCCATCACTCCACGTCATTGACTTCTCTTGGTCGACTCCTCACCATCAACTCCTTCACTGGTCGACTCATTTTCCAACCTTTCTCATGGGTACGCATTCAATATGATTTTTACAAAATCGAACCATCAAATCGAATCGTGAAATCGAATTAACAAAAGCCGAACCGTCATGATTTGGTTCAATTCGAGATATTAATTTGAACAATTTAGTTCGATTTGATATTTTACAAACGGATGACTTCGGCTCGGCTCATTATTGTTTCAAAAAGGAATGAACCATTTACACCCCAGGTGAAACATAACAAAATTGTATTTTTCATGAATATTAAATAGTTATTTATGTAAATAAAATAAAAGTTGAAGTTTAGACAAAAAGAGGCATATATGAGCTACTTTAATACTTTTGATGTATTTATGAATCTATTTTAGGTTGTTATTAAACATTACTTTTAATGTACTCCTTCCGTTTTAGACAAAGAGTTCTCTATACTATTTTGAGATGTTTCACTTAAAGAGTCCACTTTAAAAAATTATGCTTACAATCTCTATAAAACTTTCAACTTTACCCTCTATAAGTGGTACAAACGTATTAATTATGCTAAAATATTTTTGTAATTATATCCAATTCCAATACTACTTATATATCCCTTAATTGTTAGACTTTTTAAACGTGAATTCTTTGGGTGGAACGGAGGGAGTAATTGATTAATGAAATTCGGGAACTAGTTTCAAAATTTGTTACTATGTTTTACTTTAAATTATTTTGATGAAGTTTATTGATTAGTTGAATTGTACTCTTGATTAGTACTATGTTCGATGTTTTTTTCTTCTTAAGAGTGTAGTTTCGTTGTTTAAACATGTACTGCGTCTGTCTCTAATAAATTAGTGTCCATTTTTTTGTTTTTCACTAAAATTAAGGAAGTTAAGTGTAGTGTTATTTTATTTGCACGGGTATATTAATACCATTAATGTCCACACATAACATTAGAAGTCTACAATAGTACATTATATGTAACAAATGTGAAATTAGTAAATTTATATAAAAATAAACATTTATTTGGGGACAAGAAATTTTAAAATGGATACTCATTTGGGACCCAGTGAGTATTTGTTTTGAAAAAACAAATTTGTGTTAATTTTAGAATTTTTAATTATAGAATTTGAGAGAAGAAAATTTACCTTTGCTATTTATTATGTTCTTATGTGCTTTCGGTACTATTTTCTTGATACCAAATGTATTCATGTATATCTACTACCTCTTTCACCCAAAGTAAGTGTTTCCTGTTTCAATTTGAGACGTCCTCTCATTTTTTATTTTTAAAAAGATTTCTTAAGCTAATTGTCTATAATATTCTTATCAATTACTCCACCAGTTCCTAAATTATTGTCTTATTTTTTCTGGCACACGAATTAAGAAAAAATAATTTATTTGATTATTAATATTGGTATACTGTACAGTTTTCTTTAATGCCCATGTGTATGTGACCCATAATTAAAGTAGAAAGAAAAAATAAGGGTAAAATGGTAAAAGTGTTGTTAAAAATGAAACTTTCAAACAAGATAATTATTTTGAGACTGACAAAAAGAAAACAAAATAATAATTCAGGGACGAAGGGAATATGAGATAAGAAAAATAGAGTTATATTGGTTTGAACACTAGTAAGGAATACCATATAGGTTCTTAAAATATATCATTAGGATATTTGTTCATTGAGTAGGTCTCTTGTGAGACCATCTTACGGATCCTAATTCGTAAGACGGAGTCCCTCTCTCTCACACCTCAGTCCACCAACACACGGTGGTTCAGATCAGGGAGATCCGTCTTACAGAAAATATCCGTAAGACGGTCTTTTCTATATTTTTATCATGTTCATTTCAGATATTAAATGTTATTAGGACACATATTCGCCAAACCTTGATAATTAAGACATCTAATCCATATCGGGTAAAATCAAATCCCTAGCCAGCAATTCATAAAGATTCTGGGACCACGCCTCACACAAACCAGTTGGTTTTGAAATATACCCCTAGACTTTAAAATGGTACAAGAACAGACTCTCTACATGTGCATGCCAGTGACGACTCACAATCTTGCTACGCCCCACCTGAATAAATGAATTCACGTTGTAAGCCTTAGTTCTGGCTACACGTGAGGGGCGCGTTGAGACATCAAACCCGCATCGATTAAAATCAAGCCTACCTGGCAATTCATAAAGATCTTGGGGCACGCCTCTCACAATCCAATTGATTTTGAGATGAAACCCTAAATTTAGAAAAACCTTATAAGATATTAAAGTTTGAACTACCCTACTAATTGACATTTATTTGTTTTTCAAATATTAAAAAAAGTATATTGATCCATTTAAAATCTATTTTAGTTTTCAGCCAGGTAATTAGTTCGAATTAAAAACTCAAAGTAAAGCATGACAATTCAAAAAATTTTACTTACAAGTTTTAAGACATAAATAATACTCTCTCCGTCCCTAAATTATTGTCTTGTTTGACCAGGCATAAGAATTAAGAAAAAAATAATTAACTTAATTATTAATATTAGTAAGGTGTGTAGTATCCTTTCATGCTCATGTACAATTGTACATGTGGCCCATAATTAAAGTAAGAAGAAAAAGTAAGAGTAAATTAGTAAAAGTATTATCTTTAAAAAGAAACTTTTAAACAAGATAGTTATTTTAAGATGGATATAAAAAAGAAAATAAAGACAATAATTTAGAGACGTAGGGAGTATGTAATAATAAAACAATACATACATTTCTCCAATTGAATAAAAATTTAAAAAGCTTGTGTAAAAAAAAAAAATTTACACTGAGGTGTGTTAGAGCAGGAACAACAAGGGAGCTTATGGATTTTAAGCTCCCCCATCAAGATATCAATCGGTATCAAAATGCCTAGTTGGAGGTGAGAGAAGGTTTTTGGGGATCAAATATTGCTCCCGTATTATCCAAGAGCTTCACTTGGAATCCAAGGAGGACACGGCGCCGTTTCATAGCAAAAGGAGAACAATCAGTTCCGTTTCCATTTGAAGAGGCCGACAACCCATTGAAAGAGCTCCTGCCATGTTTTACACATGGCAAGCTATGAGTGGACCACAAAAAAAAAATCCCCTATCCGGTTTTAATCAAATTTTGACCACAAAAAAGTTTTTTTTGTTTTCCCACTGAATTAAAGTTCACATTTTTACCTATAAATAGAGACTTGGTTTACTTCATTTGGACACCAGATCAATTTTCTACGAATTTTTGAAGATTTTCTCCATTTTCTTCTCTTCTCTCTCTTCAAATTTAACTTTTCTCAATTTTCCTCTCTTTTCTCTCTTTACATTTTTAACATTAAATTATTTAATAACTTAATTTGTTGCTAATATTATTATTATGTAGTTTAAATAATAATTATTAATATTGCTATTATATAAATTAGATATTAATATTATTATTTCTATTATTACTGTTATTATTGTACCTATATTTGTCATTTTAAATTAATTAAGCCACTTAGTGCTGTTATTATTAATAATTCTCTAATTACTTTTGAGTTAATTTACCACAACAATGTCTTCCCGTTTTTTGTTACAGAAAAAGAAAAACTCTCAAAATCAAGATAATTCAGGTTCATCTACGCCAAATCAAACCTCCACTCGTCAAATTCCTCAACCCACCTCACAAAATCTACCACCATCTTTTTCTAATTTTTCTGAACTTCTAACTCAGCCTCCACTGAATCTTCAAAATCTTCAACAATTTCAAAATTATCCATTATTTCATATGCCATAACAATCCTGTCAATGGAATACACCCATACATTCAAATGTGTCTCCATTTTCAACACAACAGTCACATTTCAACCACCAAGCGTATTTTTCAATGGGAGGTATGAGTAGTTCTTCAACTGAACATGTTGTAGGTAGTCTACCCCACCTTCGGATTTGCCTCCTTTCTCAACACAACCAGAACCAAACTATCATGAAGAGGAAAATGTTGACTTGGTTGATGAATCAACTCCTCAAAGTGAAAAAACAACCCTATCAAGGGTTAGGTGGTCTGGAACTGAGACAACATGTTTGTGTCATTCCTGGGAGAATGTGAGTAACGACAATTACGTTGGCAAGGACCAATCTTTGCAATAATTTTGGACTAGAGTAACAGATTGTTACAATGAGTATCGTGGCAAGGGAAATAAACGTAATGAGTGTCAATGTAAGAATCATTTCCATAAGGTGTTGAAGGCAGCTGCAAATTTTTCTGGAGCCTACATCCAAGCATTAGCTGACAAACAAAGTGGATGGAATGATGACGATGTTATCAACCACGTGCATAGTATCTATTAAACTGATTTGGGAAAAAATTCACGTTAATTGAAGCTTGGGGAGTCCTTCGAAAGTCCCCCAAGTGGTTGGCTCTATATGATGAAACAAACCAAGATTCAGAAGGTAGTGCCTCAAAGAGAAGCCGTATAAATGAAGCTGGTCATTTTTCGAACTCTTCCTCTAATTCCGAAGCCCCATCAAGTGCATATCCATCCTCGGAAGAAAGCTTTAAAACAAAAAGGAAAACGTGTAAACAAAGATTTTGTAGAGTTGAAGGAAATAAATCGCGGCGACAGCGATATAAAGGATATGCTTTCAGTATATGTGAACTTGACAGAAAGGAAGTTGGAGGAGCAAAGAAAGGATCTCTTGAGCAAAAAATGGGACTTTTTGGTCAAGAAGGAAAACTTGACAGAAGAAGAAAAAGAAGACTTCGCGAGGTTGAACCGTGAGCTGTTTAATTAGATATATTTGTGATCGGTGTTTAATTTATTTTGATTTCCTTGTAATTTTTAATGGTGTAGCTCCGGCAGTAGGTTTTGCGGTTAATGGTAATCAGTATAACTTGGGTTACTATTTAACCGATGGTATATATCCTCCGTGGGCAACATTCATCCAGTCTATTCGATCGCCACAAAGTCATAAATATAAGTTATTTGCTCAATATCAAGAGGTAGCAAGAAAGGATGTTGAGCGTGCATTTAGGGTATTGCAAGCACGATTTGCAATTATACGAGCTCCAGCAGTTATGTAGGATCCACGTATTCTGGAAAAAATTATGATGGCTTGTATCATATTACATAATATGATCGTTGAAGATGAACGAGATACTTACAGTCGTGTACTAAATGCTTGCGATTATGAGGAGACTGACATTTCTGATGGTATAGAGCTTAGCATGACAATATTTTAACGAGCGTATTCCGGAACACGAGAGGTATCTTCAAAGAAGGTGTGTCGTTCGAGATCGAGAATCACATCGCCGCCTAAGGAATGATTTGATTGAAAATGTTTGGAGACTTTTTCGTAATTAGTATGTTGGTGCTTGTATCTTTCATAATTTTCTCATTTATACTTGTTGTATTGTTCTTAATTTTTCCTTTTAATCGTTGTATTTGAATTTCGTATTCTACTTATTGTAGTTGTTTTAAAAATTATTGTTTAATATAAATTAAGCCACCTAGTATTGTTGCTATTATTAATTGTCTAATAATTATTTTAATATTAATATTTTCATCAATGATTTTTAAAATTAATGGTAATTTAAATATTAATATTTTAAGAATGACTGTTAAAAAAGCCGAAAAGTTATTACTTTAAATTTAATTTCAAAAATATTATTAATTATTATTAATATGATTTCAAAAATATTTATTTAGCAAATATCTAATTAAAATGCCATTTACAAACATATTGTTTAATATAACTAAATGTAAAAATGTTAATTTAATAGAAATAAAAATGATAGGGTAAAGATGGTGTGGTATATAAAAGTATTGAAGTTTGTGCATTATTGAGAGTTTATTTATTTGAGAAGTATAACGGGGACATAAGAATATTTTAGGTATAAAAATACTAAAAAGTGAGCATAAGCACCTAAGCTCCCAAAGGTTATTGTTTGTGCTCTCGGAGATACATCTTTGGCTATAGATGCGAAATGTCCAGCTGTTAAACAAGGCCTAGGAATAATTAAAAAAATAAAAAAAGCACGTGCTAAAAGGTATTTTATTTTAATATAAGCCGGCTTTTTGATTAAGTAGTTTACCAAATAACTAGTCAAATGGATTGACCAGACTTTCTCAAGTTTATGCTTGGAAGTGTCTTACGACTCCAGAGTGCTGTCTGCCAATTATTCTTCGGGAAAATTATGTAATTAATCATCGTGTATTAATTGGGAATGACAGATTTTAGCAAGGCATTTTTAATATTTTAAATGTAATTAATCGTATTCTCAATTTAGGTGCGATGTCGTCCGTCCTCAAAGCTTTATTTAAAAATTTAACGGGCAGGCATGCTGACGTGAATTTATTTAACGGTAAGAAAAATTACATTAATAGTAAAGGGTTTAAAATGATACTTTTGGAAAATAGGGGGCCCACTAATAATTTTTTTTTCTCTCAATCTCATGAGAGCATCACCAATGTAAATGTGGATGTGGAAAAATTAGGTGTCACTTAGAATTTACACATTTTTCAAAGAAAAAAAACTATCCAATGCAAATGTAAAGAAAGGATGTGAATATGATGTGTCAACTAAATTATTTCTTATTGATTATTAAACTATTAATTTTTGAAATTATTCACATTCTCCTTCACAATGTGCATTAAATTTTAAAAATCAATAGTCTAATAACCAATGAAAAATAATTTAGTTGACACATCATATTCACATCACTTCTCCACAATTACATTGAAGAGTTTTTTTTACTTGAAAAATATGTAAATCTTAGGTGGCACCCAATTTTTCTACATTCACCTTTGCATCGGTGATACTCTCACACCCAGAAACACCACTATCCTTCTGTTGCTTCCCAAACCCTAACTATCCCACTGCCTGCAAACTCGCCACGGCCCTACTCATAGTTGAACCACCACCACCACCACCACGACCCCTAGTCTGTGTCACCATCGTCCCCGACACCGACTCCTCACTCTCTCTCTCCTCTTCCTCCTTCCCCGTAGATCTCACCACAAACGTTGAGAAATTTCTTTCATCTTCCTCGATTTCCTCCTTCTGGCGCGAAAATTTGCGTCGGGTTAGACGATTGGAGCGGCTGCGATCGGTTTTGATGATTGTAGTGCTGAAAATGTTGGTATCCTCGTCGGAATCGACGGCTGTGTTGAAGTCCTTGGGGATACGTTTGAGGAGAGGAGAGAGAAGTTCATCGTCATCATCCTCTTCGTTTGGATTGTCGTCTTTGCGTAAAAAAATTATCCAACTTACAAAATTCCCAAAAAAAAATCTAGAAATCCTTTTGCCTCAAAAACTGGAATCCAACAAAACATAAAGTCCTTCTGAATGATGACGATAATTAATCCCAAATACAACCCAGAAGCCTTTTGCCCTTATAATTTATCCAACTTACAAAATTCCCAACAAATGCCAAGCAATTCAAATAACAAATGCAATCCCAAATACAACAAAGAAGCCTTATTTTGCCTTAAAAAAATAAATTAATCCCAACTTACGAAATTCTCAACGAATGAAATCCGAAACAAAAACCCAGAAAGCGTTTTGCGAAAAAAATGAATCCAACTCACAAAAACCCAGAAAGCGTTTTGCGAAATTCTGGAACCCTTATTCACGATGTATATTGATTCAAACACTCAAAAGCAATTCAAATCAATAGGAGAGCTTGAGATAAAAATGAGTAAAATTTGAATCTTCTGTGGGTTTCGAATGGATAATCTTGGAAGCCCCTTATTCAAAACTTTTTTTTTCTGGGAATTTTGGATCAGATTATCGAAAATTTTTCTTTTGGGAATTTTGTTCGTTGGAATGTTCAGTGTTTTTTGGAGACAGAGAGAGAAAAGAGTTACGAAAATATGTTGACGCGGAACGCGAGACATGCCAACAGCGTTAGTGAGAGAGAGAGAGAGAGAGAGAGAGAGAGAGAGAGAGAGAGAGAGAGAGAGAGAGCGAGACGAGGCCAACATCGTCTTCGTTTGGATCGTCGTCATTGAGGCTTTTGGGGAGTGGTATTTCTTGGGTGAGATTGAGAGACAAAAAAATTTATTGGTGGCCCCCATTTGTCAAAAATATCATTTTGGATTCTTTATCGTTAATGTAAAATTTTTTATTGTTATAAAGATTTACGTCAGCATACTCGTTAAATTTTTGGATGGAGCTTTGACGGCAGGGACGACATCGCACCTAAATTGAGAGTACGTTGGTCATATTTCAGATATTGAAAGTACGTTATAAAAAAAGTCACCCCAAATTAGTACGATGATTAATTAAATAATTTTCCCATTATTCTTCACGTTTTGAACGTGTATACTGTTTTCAATAAAAAATTTCTAGTTTAATATATATATATATATATATATATATATTTGTATTTCAAAAGTGTCCAATCTGAAAGCCCAAGACTAATATCTCAAATCTGATAGGGACACAAGTGATGGTAGAAACACTCCCAACAAATTTTTAATTCACAGTTGTTTTTTCATAAAACTCGAACATGAGACCTATAATTAAGCCCAAACAAGTTTAATATGTTATGTGCAACAAATAATCTTGAGTTTCACAATTATTATATTCTTTTGTTTAATTATAGTTTCATAAATTTTAATGGTTGTTCTATTAGTTTTTATTATTCAATTTTGAAAAATTGGTCGATAAAGTGTTAGTATTAGATTTGTTTGGTCAAAATATGTTGAGATTTTATGATGCACATTAAAAATATGAGTAAGTTTTTGTATACGCAATAATAAATGATAGATAATGAAAATAATTTTAGCTCTAAAAGATTTATTCAATTTTTAAGAAAAATATATTTAATAACAAATGATTCAAGATCTTTACATGCATACCTAGGTTTAATGAATGCTTTACTGAATTTGAGGTTTTTTGTTTTAACTTTTTAAATGGAGTATATACAAGTACTAATCCATGCACTTAGCTATAGATTTTAAACTTATCATCTTAGTTTTTAATGTGATACGTATATTTTTTTTTAGTTGGAGTATATCCATATAGGTATATGAAGTGTATCAAACTTTTTGCACTAAATAATATGTTAATTGATGTGACAGTTGATGTGATGTATTAATTATAATTTTTAATTTTATTTTTTGTACCAAATTAGCTGATACATTATTTAGTACAAAAAATTTAATATTCTTTAGGTACCCATAGTATTACTCTATTCAAGTACTATTTTTTTTAATGTCTTAAAGGGGCGTAGGAAAAAATCGAACGTGAGACCTCACATTTTGTGAAACTCCTACTACTGACTCACCGCACGAGGACATATTCAAGTACTAATCCAGCTCAATGTATAAATTTTAAACTTGTCATCATAGTGTTTGATGTGACATTTTGTTGTATTCATTTTTATTACTCCACGTTCTAAATTATTGTTTTATTTTTTATTTTTATCTATTTTTAAATAATTATTTTATTTGAAACTTTTATTTTTAGACATTACTTTTATCAATTTATTCTTATCTTTTCACTTACTTTAATTATGAGCCACATGCACATGGACATTAAAAAAAACTATATACTATACCAATATTAATAATCAAGTTAATTATTTTTTCTTAATCTGTATGCCGAATCAAACAAGACAATAATTTAGGGACGGAGGGTGTATTTTTTTTTTATTGAAGTATATTCAAATGATTCACTATCTAGATATAAATTTTCATCTTACCCTCTAAGGTTTTAAATTTAAACTAAGAGTAATATGGTGTGATCGGGGTTAGTAAAAAAGTAAGTATGTTTTTATCAAATTTAGGATTAATAACATAGCAATAACCAGTGTTCGAAAAATTGGCCTAGACGCCCTCAAAATGCCGCTATTAGGGCCAAATTGGGTAAAAAATTGTCACCGAAAAAATCGCCCACTAGTCGCTGCCTGGCCGCCTAGCCGGATTGAATTTTTTAAAAAAAAATTTAAAATTTTTTCCCCAAAAAACAACGTCGTTTTGGTTTAAAAAAACAGAAAAACCTAAGTTAAGTAAGTTTGTTTTCCATAATTTATATGTTGTAGTATTGTTATTTTGTTTTAAAGTTTAAACTTTGGAGTTTGGAATGATACTATTGAATTTGGTTTTAAGTTTTTACTATTAATCTTATAATGTGATCATTATATTAGTTTATTTAGTCATATTTAATTATTTACTATTGTTGCATCAGGTATTAATTATTAAACTAAATTTTAATTTTTAACTTTTAATTTTGTAATGTGACCATTACTTTTAGTTTATTTGATTATATTTAGTTATTAATATTGTTGCAGCAGGTATGATATAGACCTATAGTGTAATTATGCCTTTTCTAGGCTCTGCTTAGGTCCCGGCTAGACCATGCTCTGGCGCCTAACGCCCACCTAGCAATTTTTAGAACACTGACAATAACCAATGAGATATTGACAATTATATTCTATCAAATAAAATATTCAAAATTATGAAAAATTAGGATATAATACTAAACATTTACGTATTTAGATTTAACAAGGTGTTCTAACTTAATGCGTCAATCATATATATCATCATTATAAAGTAGACCCTCAATACTACATTAATACTACTCTTACTGAAATCATGATCCTTAGACTGCCAAGCAAGTGGGACTTTTCAACTTCTTGGTGAGTTGGCAAAAACGCCGATAGTTAATACTCCCCATTTCAGGCAAAGAGTCCACTATACTATTTTGGAACGTTTTACTTAAAGAGTCCACTTTTAAAAAATTATGGTTACAATTTTCATAAACTTTCATCTTTACCCTCCACTTGGGTTATAATCATCTTGGTTGCGCTTAAGTATTTTTTAATTATAACCAACTTAATGACACTAATATATCCATTAATAATTAGACTTTTCAAACATGAACTTTTGGGTAGAACGAAGGAGTACTAATTAGTCGCTATATTTATAACGTAAGGTATTTCACCTCTCTTATAGTTATTACTAATTGCTATCTATTAATATCTAAACTAAAGGTAAATATACAATCTAATACTCTCTCCGTCCTGGATAAATATTCATACTTTGGAATGTCCCAACTAATATTCTTAAAGACTTTTGATCTACATATTCTCTACCATTCTTCCTAATATACCCTTAAAGTTTCATTTAATATGACACATCCCAAAGAAACTCAATTATTTAGAATAGTTGAACTTAAGTAATGTTTATGGGTATTATTGTCAGAACACATTTTATAGCACATCATTAATTATATTTCTTAATTCCTGTATTTTATCCACTAGAAACATTTATCTAGGACGGAGGGAGTAAATAAGACTATATTGACATGAGTTATTATTCTAATTACCTATTATTCTAATTACCTCAAACTTAGAAGAGAATAATAGGCATTTAACTATTAGAATACGAGAGACGCTAAACGCAGCCCCCCCTAATGCGCTAAACGCAGCCCCCTCCTCTGTAAAATTATTAACTTGCCCTCGTCTGTTATAATGTATATTTTTTTGCAAAAAAAAAAAAAAAGACATGCGCCTACACCACGCGTATGTTCTTTTGGACATGCACATGAACCAGGTGCATCTCCAAAAGGACATGGGCCCGGACCAGGTGCATGTACATGCGCATGGTGTAGACGCATGTTTTTTTTTTTTCTTCCAATTGTTGCACTTTTACACCCTGAATTTGTAAAAAAATGAAAAAATTTCACTATACCCCCATGAATTTGTTAAATTCGTTAAAAAATTTAACAAAATTAACAAATTTAGGAGGTAAAGTGCAAATTTATTTATTTTTCTTAAAAAAAACATGCACCTACACCATGCGCATGTCCTTTTGGACATGTACATAGTCCAGGCGCATGTCCAAAAGAACATGCGCATCGTGTAGGCACATGTCTTTTTTTTTTTTTCAATTGTTGCACTTTTATACCCTGAATTTGTAAAAAATTAAAAATTTTTCACTATACCCCCTTGAATTTGTTAAATTCATTAAAAAATTTTACAAAATTAACAAATTTAGGGGGTAAAGTTCAAAATTTCAAAAAAAATTTGTTGAACACGCGTCTGGTTCAGGTGTATGTCCAAATTTTTTTTTTTGTTAAAATATACATTATAACACAATAATAAAGTAAAAAAATTATATTTAACACAAAATATGTCAAAAACATACACATTAGAAGCAAATAACTAAACAAAAAAAATTTTTTTTTTACGCAAAATAAGTAAAAAACATACACATTCGGAGCAAATGAAAGTGAGAGTTTTAAGTTAAATATTTTCTATATATAAAAGACGAGGGCAAGTTAATAATTTTACAGGGGAGGAGAATTGCATTTAGCGCATTAGAGGAAACTGCGTTTAGCATCTATATTAGAATACCTATTAGTAATACAAGTAGTAGACAACTAAAGAACAACTATATATAATAACAAAAGTCTTAATCGTTTTTGTGATCTTACCCGACTCTTAAGTCTTGAGTCCACGGTGTCTTTATTTTATAAATTTCTTCAAAGAATACTAGCAAAAGCGTTTTTGTGGTCCTACTCGACACTGTAGGAGTCCTCAACAGTCAAGAACCTTAACAACCAATTAAATCAACGGGTTCTCACACTAGTTCAAACTAAAATGATAGTTTGTTCGTTAAGCATTTTAGAAACCGTCATTTAACAAAAGTAATGGTGCTAGTTTAAGATACAAAATAAGCTTTTAACGGAGAATTGATGTTAATACTTTCTCCGTTCCACCCAAAGAGTCTACGTTTGAAAAGTAATTATTAAGCGATATATTAGTGTCATTGGAATTCATAATAATTACAAAAATATTTAAGCACAACCAAAATTATTAGAACACAAGTGGAGGGTAAAAATAAAAAATTATGAAAATTTTAAGCATAATTTTTTAAAATTGAACTCTTTAAGTAAAACATCCCAAAATAGTATAGTAAATTCTTTGCATGGAAGAGAGGGAGTAATATATAGTCAGTCCTCAAACGATAACCATACATGCACGTTATTTGTATATCTTGAAAGATGAAATTAAAATTTCAAAAATGAAAACATAACTATAACGAAAATGTAGAAGGAACAAACTGTAAAATTTCAAACCTCAAATCCCATTAAAGAAAATAGAAAAACGTCATCGCATATTGCACTTAATGTACTTGAGTACAATGCAACCCTTGCATAAGACAGAAAAATCCAGTTTAACACGAGCTGATTAAAGTTCTTCTCTAGGCCAAACTTGAATCAGAAGAGAAAAATATACGACAGTATATTCTACAACATGATCACTTCCCCAACGGTGCCATAGCAATCAGAAAAAGGTACCTTCAGGAGGTTGGACAAGCTTCCGGTTATGTGGGGTCATCATATCTTTCCGTAACTGGGTCAATATACTTTCCATCGTGAACTCCCTTTGCCAATTTGCTAGCATACCAAACTTCTTTGATTCAACCTGTGATCATGAATATAAACAATATTATTTAAAGCCTTATTATATTCCATTGATTGATCATGCCTTAAGTAGGTAGAATAATAGTTCTATACAAAACTAATTACTATGAAGATTATTGACTAAAAGATAAGCACAAAGAAAAGAAAGATTACAAGGAGATATATACAGTTTAAGTAAACAATATCACATGTGGTCATTATCTTCTACATGCCCCCTCAAGACGGACATCCTTTGAGCAAGTCCGATCTTGGAAAGTAGATGTTGGAACCGTGTCCGTGGTAGGGGCTTTGTGAGCATGACAGCGAATTGCTCTTTGCCAGAAACATGCGTGACTCGCAAGGTGCCGAGGTGAGCTTGTTCGTGAACAAAATGGAATGTGAGAGCGAGGTGCTTCATTCGAGAGTGGATGACGGGATTTGTGGAGTAGTGAGTAGCCCCCAAGTTGTCACAGCATATACTCGGTGGTTGGGATAGCTGGACACCAAGCTTATGAAGGAGAGAGCGTAACCATAAGACCTCGACAGTAGTGGAAGCAACAGCGCGAAATTCAGCTTCAGTGGAAGAACGAGCTAGACCTTGTTGCTTCTTAGAGTTCCATGAGATAGGATTTCGACCAAGGTAAACTATGTAACCCGTGGTTGAGACGTAGTTATCTCCATCGCCGGCCAATCAGCATCGGTGAAAGCATGAAGCTGTAAGGGTGAGTTGCGGTGGAGTATAATCCCATGCTAAGATGTGCCGTTGAGATAGCGAAGGAGCTGCTTTAGAGCAGCCCAATGAACATCTGTTGGACAGTGCATATATTGAGATAGTTTGTTGACGGAGTAGGCGACATCGGGTCGAGTGAGGGACATATATTGAAGGCTACCAACTAAAGCTCGATAGTCAGTTGGGGTGGCTAAAGGTGAGCAGGAGTAGGAACAGATTTGGCAACCGACATTTTGGCTCTGTCAAGAACGTCAGAGATGTATTCTTTTTTGACTGAGAAATAGACCATGTGGGTGGGGGAGAACTTCAACACCAAGAAATAGGACACCTCCCCTAGATCCTTGATAGAGAATCGAGAGGCAAGGTCTGTGGTAGAGGTTTGTAAAGAGGTGGGCGAGGGGCCGGTGACGATGATGTCGTCAACATAAACCATAAGATAGAAGGTAGTGTTTTAACGTTGATAGAGGAAGAGTGAAGGGTCAGTGATAGAATTGCGGAAGCCATATTGGAGAAAGAAGGAATGAAGTTCATGGTACCAAGCCCGTAGTGCTTGCTTAAGACCATAAATTGCTTTGCGAAGCTTACAAACATAAGAGGGGTGATCTTTGTCAAGGAAGCCAGGAGGTTGATGCAGGAAGACATCCTCGGAGAGGGTGCCTTGGAGGAAAGCATTATTTATATCAAGTTGTCGGATAGACCACCCATTGCTAACGGCTAAGGAGAGCATAAGTCAAATGGTGGTTGGTTAGATTACCGGACTAAAGGTTTCTGAGTAGTCGATACCAGGACGTTGGTGGAACCCCTTTGCTACTAATCTAGCTTTGTTTCGTTGGATGGAACCATCAGGGTTATATTTTATTCGGTAAACCCACTAGCACCTAACTATATTTTGTGGCGAGGTTGGCGATACTAAGTCCCAAGTTCGGTTGCGAGTTAATGCATCATGCTCTTAAGTCATGGCTTTACGCCATTATGGATCTTTTAGAGCCTGAGTTATGTTTGTGGGTTTTGTGGGAGGGGTGGGGAGAATTGTGTGATGTAGATACTTGGGGTTGGGTTTGATGATATTATTTTGTAATCTAGCAACCACAGTTCTAGTGGGAGGAGGGAGAGGAGAGGGAGGTGGATGGGAAGAAGAAAGAAGTGTAGGGGTAGGTCGCAAAGTAGGTAGAGTGTGAGCTGGGGGGGGGGGAAGCAGCCGCTACGAGTAGAGGACTGGTGACAGCCGTAGCAGGTAGAGGAGTGGGGCAGCCGCAGAGGTGGAAGTAGAATGGAGTACTGGAATGGAGAGGGTGCACAACTCTTGCACCGTGGCTGAAGCAGTGGCGGTAGTGTCAAGACACAACACAGAAAATGGGAATTGGTTTTCAACAAACTTGACATGTCTTGAGGTGTAAATGTTATTTGTGAGAGGATCCAGGCAATAAGCACTCTGTGAAGGTAAATACCCAAAAAAGATGCAAGAGAGGGAGCGATTATCAAGTTTATGGGAAGCCTATGGCCTTAGCCATGGATAACAAAGACACCCAAAATTTTTGAGTTTGGCATAATTAGTGGGTTTGTTGAAGAGTTTAAGATAGGGAGAGAGATTTTGAAGTGTGGGAGTGGTAAGTCTGTTAATGAGATAGGCGGCTGTGGAGAAGGTGTGAGGCCAATATTCAATAGGCATTTTAACATGAGTGAGTAGTGTAAGACGATATGTCGATGCCAACGTTCAGCATATCCGTTGTGTTCGGGAGTATGAGGAGGAGAGGTAAGGTGGGAGATACCATTAGAAGTGAGATATGGTGTGAGTTTTTTATACTCACCACCATTGTCAGAGAAGACTTGAACTATGGGACGTTTGAAGAATTTTTCGACGAGAGAGCGAAAACGAATAAAAATGTCAAACGTGTCTGATTTTCGTTTTAAAGGATATAGCCAAATGTACTTTGTGAAATGATTGACAAAAATGACATAATATTTATAATTGTCATGAGAAAGCACAAGAGATGACCTTACATCAGAAAAAATTAAATCTAGAGGGGCATATTAAGTAAGAGTAGAGTTGGTGAATGGTAATTTGTGACTTTTATTCATATTGCAAGAATTACAATCTGAGATTGAGAAATTTGAAATGGACAATGCAAATTTAGAATTTAAAGTCTTAAGAATTGAAAGGGAAGGATGCTCAATATGGTGATGCCAATCATGAATGGGCATTTGTAGGATGGAAAACGCTTGAGGCAAAGCAGGGTGCCACTCATAAATTCCAGCATTAATTGGACCCGTGAGTAGTGTCATCCCCGTGGAAAGTTCATTCACATTGAAGAAAGACGGTAAAAATTCAATGCTAGTATTATTTTCTTGGCAAAATTTTGAAATTGACAGAATGTTTCTAGAGATGGAGGGGACATAAAGGACATTAGAGAAAGTAAAAGTAGTAGGAGTAGAGAGAGAGAGAGAAAGAACCAGTATGAGATATTGGAAGAGAAGATCTGTCGCCAATAACCGTCATACGTTGCATGAAGGGACAAGTTGTTGATGTCATTAGGAACATGATGCGACGCACCACTGTCCATTAGCCAAGAGAGAGAAATCCCGGAAGCAACGGTAGCCATATTAGCTTGCGGGGCATAAAAAGGGGACTGGTGGCTTTTCATACCAACATGAGGCGCAGCGGAAGGGGAGACGATAGTAGCCAGGTTGGGGTTGGGAGAGAAGTTAATGGCTAGGAATTGGCTTTTGAACATGGGGCATTGGTTAAGGGCATGTCCCTGAGTACGACACCACTGACATTTCCCTTTGTAAGGGTTCGAAAGGGCAAATTGGGTAGGTGAACCAAGGAGTGGGGAGGGAGCAGTGGAAGAGGATGTGTTCCATTGTTAGGTGGGGCGATTGGTGGAGTTACTTGGGCGGGTATTGGGTGGCATGGGCAATGGCGGGCTGGAAAGGGAGTGGGGAGGATGGTATGTTGGGCGGCAAGTTCTCTTGTAATCAACTTCTCATGAAGTTCTTCAAAAAGATAGGTGAATCACGCCCATTCACAACATCAATGACGGGTTTGTAAGTGTCATAGTCAAGACCATCGAGAACTTTATCAACAATATCCTCATGGTCCATTGGCTTACCCATGGAAGCTAGGTGGTCGGTACAGGTTTTAACAGCTTGCATATAATCAGAGATGGACTGTGAGCCTTTGGATATATTAGCAAGGTGTGTTTTGATTTGTTTAAAATGACAACGAGAGGGGTTAGCATAGGTGGAAGCAAGAATGTTCCAGGCCTCAGGGGAAGTAGTAGCCGGAGAGACAAGAGGAACTAGAGTTTGGTTGAGTGTACCGACTAGTGCACCAAGGATTAACTTATCTTGGCAAAACCAAGTAAGAGAGGTGGGATTGGTCTCCGTTTTACCATCAGACAGTAGGAGATGGAGACGAGAGAGTGCCTTCAACAAATTTAAAAAGATCATAGCCAAGTAAAGTGGCCTCAATATGGGTTTTCCGGGCTATGTAATTCGTGGGGGTGAGTTTAATTGAATTGTGGAAATGAATAATGGTGAGAGGCTTAGTGGGTTCATTGGCATTGGGAATGAGAGTTTGAGTTTCACTCTTTATGGTGAAGATGGGCAGGAAAAAAAATGAAAATAAAAGAGACGTGGAGGGAAAAGGATCAGAATGCTTTTGATACCATATAAACAATATTTAAAGCCTTATTATATTCCATTGATTGATGATGCCTTAAGTAGGCAGTATAAGAGTTCTATACAAACTAATTACTTTGAAGATTATTGACTAAAGATAAGCACAAAGAAAAGAAAGATTACAAGGAGTATTAACAACCTAGATCTAGGAGATATACACGGTTTAAGTAAACAATATCACATGTGGTAATTATCTTCTACAATGAACACTCTCCATTAGGAACCTTCTCCTAACCGTATAAGGTACATTATGATATTGTTACTTCTGTGAAGGACATGTTGTTTTTAGCTGTTTATGTGTGTTCTGGATTGAAGAATGTAGAGAAGGAGGTTCTCATCTGATCAGTTCACTTCTTCTGTGAGGGAAACTAAAAGCTCCAGTTCAAGTTTCAAAAATGTCTGAGAAGCTTGAACCTAGAACTTTGAATTCACTAAACAACTTGAGAATAAGGCTCAAGCATAATGAATTTTCTTGTCTCTGGAATTGCATCTGACCCCTAAAAGATCCTCAAAACCATATTGCTTACTCGGACCAAAATCCTAATGCTACTGATACTAGAACCAATCAAGGTTCAAAATTTACTATGTAAAATTAAGATGAAAAAAATGCTTACCACTCCAGTCTCATGATTCACACACGTCATGTTGATGCGAGAATGGAAACGAACACTAGGAGGTTTTTCGGGGTAATCCTTGTCACAGAACAGCTTCAGTTGGTAGATGCGACCGTCATGTACAGACTGAAATGAAAAAAGAATGGCTGAGTTCCAAAGTAACATTGGTGATGCAATAGGAAATAATTATAATGCATACTTTTTTAAAAAAAAAATCTTCAGTGCTGCCCCAACACGATCCAATCAAGAGTCAATCAATAGCCAATACTTTCTGGATTGACTCTTCTCAACTGATAGAGCCTAAATATAGGTCACCCAACTAGGTAACTCTATTAAGTGCCTTACCTTGCATAAGGCAACTCACTAATAGAAAACAACTAGCGTAGGAATATACACAATAAACTAGCCAAAAATGGGGAATGATTCAAAAAAAGATAAAAAAAAAGAAAAGAAACACAGTTATAGGAGTAATCAACTGAATCTCATTTATGGAGATAGATTCAAAATTAGGCCCCGTGTGGTGCAGCATTTTAAAAAAGCAGCTTTTTGAAAACGTAGCTTTTTAAGAACACAACTTTCTTCATGTAAATACATTTTGTGTAGTGTTTTAAAAAGTTGATTTGTAATATGACCATTTATCAACAACAATTTTATTCTTTTATACCATCACCTATTAGTAAGTCATAGTAATTTTAAAATAAATATACTTATCAACTAGGGTATATACACTCAAAGCATTAGTACAATAATTAATGCAACCACTAACACCAACTAACATATTATTTATATCAAAAACACCTTACCAAATCCAACCCCAAAATTATCCCGTAAAAAAAGGGAAGAGAGAGAGAGAGAGAGAAGAATCAAACCACAAAACTGTGTGCCCACACATTATCTTTCCTGCCCACAGTAAGTTCTCTGCCTACTTACCGTGCGAAAATGAAATTCCTCCCACCCCATTTTATTCGGTAACTAAACAATTGGTCAAGATATCTCGATCCTTATCCATGGCGATGAGTTTCCGTGGTAAATCTTAACACTTCAGTCTCAGCAAGTGGTCACCGATGCTTCCCAAGATCTCAATCAATTGTTTGTTAATTCTTGAACGCTCTAGTGAATTTTGACTTGGGCTTTGTTCTTTTGATGCCCACTAATGAAATCCCTTCCTTTGATTGAGATCTTGGAAGAAAAGCAAGAGAAAGAAGGTTGAGTGATGGACGATGGACTTCTTTTCACATGGACGTCGTTGTCAGCGATAGGCCTTCACATCCAATAACAAAAGGCACAGAAAAGGGAAGAGAGAAAGAGTCGTGAGGGCAATTTTGGTCCAAGAAAATGCACCAGTGTTTTGTTTAGAGCGTTTTCAAAAAACACTCCAATTTGCAGCTTAATAATGCTTCTGCGTTTTTGGAAATGGAGCGGTACAAAAAGCTCCATTAATACGCCAGTGTAGGGAATAATCTGCATTTTGGCTCCAGACAAAGCCTTGAGGTTGCTGTCAATTCTCCGAATTATATCCTTTCAGCCTTTTCTCGTCATGCAATGCCTTGAACAATATTCGCATTGCTCCATTCAGCAGAGTAACCGATTTCTCCTTGTCTATACAAGAAACAGTTGCTTCTTAATCATAGAATACCCCAAAACTAGACCCAAGGCTCATTGAGCCCTCGCCTTGATCAGGCGCAACTTATTCACTAAGGTGATTGCATCATGAACCTCGCTCCACGCACGAGCCGTGAGGGTGCCTTCTATATTCAAGACCAAGCACGGGTAATAATGTAGCTTTCTAAAAAATAAGTTATTGTAAAGCTGAATCAATTCCATGTTAAAGAGTCTACACAAGAAAGAAAAAGCCTAAAGGGGTAATTCAGTTGTTGCTTAGGAGGATAGATGGGGAATCAAATAAGAACGCCGATTGTTTCACAATGAATCTTTGCACAGGGTGATGTTGCTCCTTGCTAGAGTTGGGAGAATCCAGCCAATATTAGTCAAAGAAGCTAAATCAACCTATGCTTAAAAATTGAAGTTATGCCAACATATGGTGGGTTCAAATGATAAAAATATGTCAAACTTGGAGGGAATATACTCACATATTAGGGGCCGCTGTTGAAGGGAGGGGTAGGGAGTGTCCTAAGACTGGGGGAAACCGTTGAGTCAAGGGGGACTTTGGACTTCACAAAGACGGCAGGACAGATTCCAAGAAGGCAGTGTGTACAGAAGTACAGGGGGAGCTCACGTCCAAGGGGTTATTGGTGGTTGAAATCTTTGGAAGACTATCAGAGAGGTGGTGGTGGAGGGAATTGGCAGTTTGCAGGGGCAGCTGCAGCATCAGGGGTTTCCATTACGTTTCTCATCAGCTGGATTACCGGAAGTTAGAGCGGTTGCGGAATCTCCAAAGGTAGTTACAGGAGAGGATTCTAAGGGATGTGAAAGAGTGGTGACAAATCTCTAGCCCAACCAGTCCAAGAACTTCCATCATGGAAAGCAAGATATGGAAGTTTCGGACCCCTCTTCTAGAGCTTGAGTAATGAGGAGTTCGGAAATGATTGTTGAGTTGAGATCACAGAAAGGAGAGTTTGTAGGATTCAAAAGATGAATTGCTTCGGATAAGTTAACAAAAGTACAAGGACTGTCTCTCCAATCACTTACATGTGGTTGAATAGAGGTCAATGGGGGGATAAGGAGCTGAGTTGGAGGATCATTTGGATCGATAAGATGTAGTGATAGTTCAGAGCACATAGTTCCAGCTCAGGAACATTGCCTGTGATGGAGTTGACCTTTCATGGTCTGCCAAGTCTTCTGCAAAGGATGAGCTGGTCAATGCATGATCTTGACAATGCACATCATAAAGGACAGCACCCTAGTTTTTGCCTTTTTCTCTCATATGCTCTTGGTCAGTTTGCACCAGTTTCTATTCCAAGGAAATTATTAATCTTTTCCTTCACCCTTCTTTTGATAACATCCCAGCATCCATTTCAGTTTCTGTTGGATCTTCTAAGGGCATTCTTCATCTTCTCTCAAGCTCTTAATTTGCTCCTATGTCTCCAGTGGGGAATTGATACAGTTGGGAGGTGATGTCCTTAAACTGACAAGGAATGGTGTTGACAATCAAGTTCCTCAGTACTCAGTAGGTGATGGAGAGGATGGGTTGTCATAAAGTTCCTTCATCTTCAAAGCTGCCCGTGTCAACAAAGATTTCGAAAGACCTCGACTTTTTAGAAGAGGTCCGAGTCAAATAGTAATGATTGTAGTTACATTCAGTTCCAATGTGCAGGCATTCTTTTCAAGCCACCTGCGCGAAATAAACTGACATAAAAGGCACATATTCCTGAATCATCGAACATGATGCACTCATCTCAGCCAAAAGGCCAGAGTAACCTATATCATTTCCATCATATAGAAGGCTCTGAGATTTAGTCTTCAACACCCACTTTTAAAGGAACTAATGCCAAATAACCCACTGCCTTTGGCTCCAGATTTACTTCACTAATTCAGGTGCTAAGCTTCAGCGAAATGATAGGTGTAAAATATTCTTACTTAACACACAGGATTCTTCAAATGCGTATGCGTATCCAATAAATATGAGCACAAGCACCAAAAACATAATGATGCTACTCCAAATTGACAACTATTTCTTCAAGGCAACAAAAATATAATGATTCTACTCCAAATTTACAACTATTTCTTCAGACAAACTTTCTACTATAAGGCATTTCGCTGAGTTAGTTAGAGCTAAAATATTAGTGACCATTCGAGAGAGAGAGAGAGAGAGAGAGAGAGAGAGAATTATATGTGGATGATGGTACTTAAAAAGGATATCATGGCTTGACTGATATTTAAGAAAAACAAAAAAAGCATTCATAATTCAAACCCAAGCAGAGGACAACGGCTCAGTTGTGCTTACTTAAGTTGAGTGGGTTGCTTATGCACAGAAAAGAAGGGCACTACAAATTCCAACTTTAATGAAGAACCTCGTATCCAACCACACCACATAAGCAATAAGCTTAAGAGGACATTGCCTTTGACTTATCTATTATGCAAGACCTAGATACTGCTGAAACCTCTGTATCAAAAATATTTTCTCCAAGGTTATTTTCAGCGTAGCTTTGCTCATCAAATCCCAAGTAGAGTCCTCAAGTTACTTATCAAAAAGAAAAAGAAAAAAAAAAGTGGAGCCCTCAAGTAATGAACCTAGTGAACTTCAAAGAATACAACATAAATTCTTCCCAAAGAAGCTAGGAAATACGAAAAATTCATTCTATTCTTTCCACCAAGACAGAGACAATGTAGGCCTAAATTTTCTACAGCCTACTCAGAAGACATGCAAATATAATGGAACTTTCATAAGAAACGGAGGATAAACAGGAAACTTACATTGTGGGGACCAATAATGGTACCCGTCCAAGAGCGCATGTACAAATCATCACCATCTTCCATCCCATAGCTAACAGAACCATCTCCAATACCTTTCTCCCCATGTTCAAGTTCCTCCAACAATCTGAAGTTACGGGGGACTGCAGATATACACAAGTTTGTTATATAGCAATGTTCTGCAACTTCCAATAATGCACTACCTCTCGAACATGATACTCTAAAGACTTTCAAGAAGAAGGCGATGACTTCCTTCCCTCACTTACTTCATAAGAGCCTGCCCCTTCCCGACTTCTACTCTCATCCCGATAGAAAGAGAGACTTGATCGGTCGGATGTACCGACATAAAAATTACGCTAAGCACTGTTTCTCTAAAGATGTCTCAAGTTTGACAAGAAACAAATAGAGTTCAAACTGGAGTCCTTTTAAAGTATAAGACAATGCCATTTAGATGATGGACTACTATGACCTTTGGATAGAGATGAACAGAGATAACATGATCTTGTATAAAAGTTCAAGGAAAAAACAAATGACTTTGATAACTGCAAAGCAATATCTTAATTATAGGTAATAATTCCAGCTGAGCTACATATTCAGAATAGGAATAGTTTGATACTTGATAAGAGAACAAGCGATAACTAGCATTTTTCGTATCTAGCATTATCATGAAAAGATTAATATATTTTATCATTTTCATAGTAATAGCATAGTTACTGATATATTACGAAACATGATACGCATCCTCCCATATTATACAAAAAACAAAGGTGAGTGATATGCTTCTTAAGTGTCATCTATGGCCAAAGATTTGCCTAATTGTGATGCACAGTGTAACTTTTAACGAAGATATTCTCATTGTTTACCGTTACTCATCCTCTATAATTACAAAACTCGTGGCACAGTTTTCTCAAATGTCACAGAGAATGATCCGGTGCCCACTGACAACTCCAACAGAAAAGATCATGGTAGAACTTTCTTACCACCCAAGACAATGACACAGTAGCAATTTTATGTACATGTATTTCAGTTATTTTTTTCTTTTAAGCATTGGGGCTTTTGTTGAAGTCATATACAGTTTGGGTTTAGTTTTATGGGCCTATAAAGTCAAGTAATCTACCTCCATGTAATTAGGTTGAATTAATGAAATTTTAAGTTTCTTTAGGTTGAATGTCCCTGGTTGCATATTGTTGTTTCAACTCCTGCCGTTGAACAAGTGTTGGATCTTACAGTAGTTCTGCATCACAAAAATACCAATCATAATTTTATTTTGAATAAAAAATGCCACAGAACGATTTTTCCACCCTAAAAGTCCCAAAATCACTTGCCCAGTAACATCCTCAGGATATTCTCCATTCCGACCAAAGGGTCCACTTTCTATTTTTAAAAGTCAACACATAACTAAATAAAAAATTTAATATATTTTAATTATGTTTTCGGAGATAAAATTTCATTAAAAACTATGTTAATAATACTATGAAGTACAACTTTTATTATTTTGTAAAAACAAATAAATTTATATAAATAATCAGTCAAACTATAATTAAATTGACCCAAAATATTCAAAAAATTGACTATTGATTGGAACCGAGGCAGTAATAAGTTTCCAATCGCACTTGTTTCGTTGCCGTTAGTGATTTCATGAATAATCAGCAACATCAAACGTAAACACAAAATGCACAAAAAGAATGAAATCCTTCAGCGATGAAAGTCCTCAAATAACAAAATAAAATTTAAAACACGCACACACACACACACACAATGAAATCCACCGCGGATCAGGAAAAATGATTAAATTAAAATGAAACTGAAAGTAATACAGAAGCCAGCGAGAAGAATCGTAAAGATTTGACACTGCAATTCACAAAGAAGACAAAGGGCTGAGTTGCGAAAAAATTACCGACGACGCTGGATCCTCCAGAACCGATAGTCATCGATGCAGCTATTCGTCTAGAACCGGCGACGATCGCACAAACTTGTCAGACTCGAAGAACAATTGAAAAGGCAGGCACGATGAGGAGGGGAAATGATCAAAGTAGTAAACAAAAAAAATAAGTTAGCTTAATTGGGCCGCCATTTCTCTCGAGAAAAGCTGATTCCTATTTAAAGTCAATTTGCATCTGGTTTATTTCGGTTCAAAAGTTTCTATTATTGCTCCGTTCAAAAAGTATAATTTCGTTTTTTTTTTAATTTAAAAGTCAATATAATAAGTAGTTTTTTCATTCCGATCAAATAGTTTATTTAAAAAATAAAAATAAAAAATAACATATGACTAAAGTAAATTAAAATTTAACTTATTTTAATTATATTTTTAGTAATAAAATTGCATTCATTAAAAAAATGCTATGTATTATAAATTATATGACTTTGTAAAAATAAATAAATTTATGTAAATTATCGGTTAAAATTTAATTAATTTAACAAAAAAAAGTTAAAAATATACTCTTTGATTAAAACTGAGGGAGTATTAAATTACTATTTTGTTCATTCAAGAAAATAATTTATTTCTATTTTGACTTGTTACAAAAAAAAAAAAAAAGTCTCATTCTAAAAAATAATTATAAGCTATAATTTTTTTTAAAAAAATTAACTTGTCAAATGAGATTTATTATTATTATTATTTTGAAACCTTTTTTACCTAAACTATAGTGAGTTGCGCTGCATTTTACTTAGTTATTAGCTTTTCCAAATCTTTATTTTATGATTTAATTATTTCCCTTTTTTGTCTAAAGCATGCCCATTAAGTGATCCTTATCATGAATTGCACACCGCACTACAATAAAACATAGGGAAAATTACAGATAACCCCCCTAAACTATAGGTTGAGTTTAAATTCACCTTTTATTTAGACATTTTTTAAATTACACCTTTTATTTAGACACTGCGGTTTGAATTCACGAAATTTGTCCACCAAAGACTCACGTCACCATCTGTACGTATGATTTTTACCATAATATTCAAAATAAAGATAAGAAATTATTTTAATAATAATCTTTATGTACAAAGAGGGTCTTAAAATAACAAGGGAATATGATAAATTGAAACACCAAAAGTGCATTATAGTTAATAAGAATGCCTAAAGATGGTCACATGAGTCTTACGTGGGCATTTTACGTCAACTTAAATGACAGTTCTTAAATAGAAGTTACGATTAAAGAAAATGTTATACTTGAGGGAGACATATTGCTTCAATTAATAATTGAGGGTCAATTCAAACTCAACCCATGGTTGAGGGGGGTTAATTGTAATTTACCCTAAAACATAACTAAACATTAGTTACGTAGCACAACAAGGTGCAATTCTATAAGAGTTGCGCTAAATACCCTCTCATTTTTAACTAAATACTGCCCTCTTGTAAAATTTCTAAACTATTCTTACTTAATATTCTTTAAAAAAAAACCCTTTCACTTTATTTCTTAAACTTTAAAAAAAAAATGTAATATTTAAAACCAAAAGTTAAATCTAAAAATCAAGAGTGCCTCCCATTTTGGGTGGCACGTCGCTTTTCGGAGGCGACACTATCTAGCTAGTGTCACACAAAAAGGGCGACACTCTTGATTTTAAAAAAATTCTAAATTTTGTTGTTGCAAAGTAGTCCTATTATGTTGGAATATTTAACGAAATGAACATTTCATTAAGTATTCTAATGAAAATGACTAATTTGCAACAACAAAAAAAATTTAGAATTCTTTGTTTAGATTTAATATTGCTGCCCATTTTGGATGTCATTAGCTAGGGAGTGTCGTCTCCGGGAGGCAGGAGGCAACACCAATGGGACACACTCTTAAACCTAAAAAAATTAATTTTTAACTGTTAAAAATAAAATGATTGCACTCCTACACTCATGAATTCAATACAAATTAAAATGAAAATTACTACTACCCAACAAAATATATTAGAAATTACCCTAAAATAGACATCTTATTATATAGAATCATCATTGTATCTGTTTAGCATCCATGATCAAATACAAAGACTTGTAATATATATTTATTTCAGTAGGGAAAGAGTAATAGTAATGAATTGGAAAAGTTTTTTTTTTTTTTTAAATATTAGGTAAGGGTATTTTAGGAATATTTCTGGAGGGGTATTTAGTTAAAAAGGGGAAGGGTTGCGGCATTTAACATGTTCCAAAAGTTCTTGCTCTTGAAAGAAGTTATATATTGAGGGAACAAATATGACAAAATAGACAAGATATGACTAAGCTCTAGTTTGGATGTAATGAGGAGATTTTATTGCATCCCATTTTCAGATTTTTGAGCAAGATGATGCAGAATATCTGATCTAGTAACTTTGGATGGGTGTTGATAACAGAAATTAAAAGGATCAAAAGGAAAAATGATAAACAAAAGCAGGCATGCTAAGCTTAAGAAAGCGATTGAAGGTAAAATTGATGATGCCACGAGTGAAGAACATCGATCGAGAGCCTAACTCTTCTTCACTTCTTTAGACTCTTCATGAATTCTTTGTTGCGAAAATCAAGTAGGATGCTGCTCTTGCATCTGGGACACTTGGGAATCTTCACCTCTGGCAACATAAAGTATAGATAGCAAGGTTGACACCCAAAAAGTGTCACAGTAATGCCCTCATCATCATCATCTGGAACCTGTGGTGGTACAATAGAGCTCTGTGGAGAAGCATCTGAAGGGAACAATGATTTTCTCTGCTCTTGTTGAATTTTCAGTAATTGGTTGCACCATAGTGATGACTGGCTCAAGGTTATATCCATCTTGGAACTGGTAGCCTTATAGCTCATAATTCTTTCAGTAACCTTGTCATGCATGATAAGAAGATGATACACATATTAGTAGCTAAACATAACTTCCATTTGTTACTCATGAAAATTCTTTAAAGAGATCATAAAAGCATTAGTAGATGTATGTATAAATTGGTTATATTGCTTACCAAGAAGAGAATGATTCTCAATTAGATGAACTTTGGTTGAATATGTGACACACAAGAATTATGAGATGGAAAATGAGCTTGATGTTTCATTTAGACCTGAGTCGCGCTACTTATATAATGAAGTAGAGAAAGAAATAGGTATAACATTTATTAATTGGGATAGAGTTAACACCTGATAAAGAGAGGAAGTAAAGATTTGTTTTGATAGACCTATGTGTGCGGACGGGAGGGGGTAGAATCTTTCATTTTTAGAACCCCGCCCATTCGTAATAAACTACATCAATCTGTCTTGCTTTTATCGGGACTTAAAATTCCAACCTCCATTATAGAGAGTTGGTAAATATGCTTGAGTTAATGCTTGTGGTTGAGAAAGTAGAGATTGAATTTGACTTCATTGTGAAGGGAAAGAAAGAGAGAAGATGAGTAATAACCGATACCCCAAAAGCTTATTGATTATGGGAAGAAAATCCCAACAAGTTTTGGTAAGAGAAAACAACTACAATGGCTTTGAGGCCTTAATTATTCATTAATTTATGAGATTAGTGGTTTGTATATGGGGTAATAAGAAAGTAAACCCCAATTAAACACCAAACGTCGTTTGGTGAGGAGTTAAAATTTCACCTAATTTAACATGTCTTTTTCATAACTACTTGGCGTTTGGTATAATACGTAGAAATAATTGCTGGTCGGTACCATTCCTCTGATTTTCAACCACGTTAGACCCCAATACTTGTTTCCAACCGATAAAGTTCATTTTAGTTGATAAATTGACCAATTGTTCCAAAACTGATCTCGTAACAAGCTAAAACACGTTTCAAGCTGCGTCTTTCTTGATTTACTTATGTAAATCTTGACTTTCTTTCCATTGTGATTTCTTAAAAAAATTTCCATCAATATCACAGTCTATCTTCTGCTCATTCAATTTTGTTTTTTAAGTTTCTTCAAGTTGTTATTATTGAATTTGAACGACCTCAGCTTTCAGCTGGACATGTGGCAGACATTGCGCCTTCATAGGCTCCAGCTGGGCAAGCGCCGGGGTGACATACGCCCACCTCGAACATGACGGCCTGGAAATCACAAATGCGACAGGTCGCCCACCTCACCAGTACTCTCCCCGCGCGCTGACACAAGGATCTTCGATGCGACCTGGGAACATCCCAAGTCGACTTCATCAGCGTCAAGCGACCTGAACATACAAGGCCGACCTTGACTACATCGAGCGACCTGGGAGCATCCAGGTCGACCTCGATACTGCCCTTCAGTTCGGCGAAGCAGAGTCCTTTACGGAATCACCTCTCGCCTGGGAAGAGTCCTGCTGTGATTCTATACACCTCAGTCCCAAGCAGACAAGGAAACATAATCCGAAAGACATGGGAATTCATCATGTCTCTCCCATTCCGAAACTAATTAGGATTATGGCTTATCACCCTATAAATAGCACCCTCAACAGGTCTCATAAAGTACATGCAGATCACTTGCTTACAGGCTCTATTAGCTTTACCTCTCACACGAAGTATTGTTGATTCTCACGCCTGAGGGTTATTGCTGGGACAACCCAGCACCCCTTACGGTGTTCTTTGTTGATCACAAGTTCGAAGCTACTTGCACTTCAAGGACAATCCCTGCAACACAAAGCTGAAATCCTACTAGACTATACACGTGGACCAGACACGTTCACACAATCTTTTTAGCGTGATCAGTTTGGTTCCGTTGCCGGGACCTAGAAGTTTTTCTGTGATTAATTATGGCAACCTCCAAACAAGTTTCCAAACCTGCAGCTCCAGCAACGACTCCGGCCATGCCTACAGCCGCTCCGCCCACTGGTAATCCCCTCGAACAAGCTGAAAAGGAGTCACCTGCAGTGCCCTTGTCATGTCTCCCCCTTCACCAAAACACCTGAGCCCAAAAACTAGCTCGGGCAATGAGGAAGAAGACGATGGGTAAACGGCCGACCCAGCTCGCTAAAGGACCAGCTAGGTCGATTCAGGAAGGACAGACAGCAAGCCCAACTTCCTCGAGCAACGAGGCCTCTGGAGACAAGGACGACCTCGTCATGATGGGAGACAGGCCACCTCGCACACAACAAGAAATTGACCTCGCTGAACTGGAACATATAAGGAAAGAAAAGGCTTTCCTAGCAAGGCAGAGAGAGATGGAAGTACGCGAATACGAGCTATCCCGCAAACTAGCCGCTCAGGCACCTCAGCTACCAATCCCAAGCTCGTATCCTCCTCGAAACAATCACCACGATGGTCGACCAGGTAAGAGCGAGCCCAGGGATCTGCGGGCTGACAATCGCCATGGGGGTCTAGGGTTGATACTCTCAGGGGAAGTGCTAAAAGTCGATTGGGACGAAGGGTGGAGGCACATCAGAAACCCAGCGTCAAAGATCGACTGGGAACCCCAGATAGGGAGCGACCTAGAGGAAGTATATACTCAAGAATGGGAGCCAGAGCTCGAGAGCCCAGTCCGCCCCAGTCTTATAGATCCTGTCGAGTAGAGCATGACGAGGAGCAATCACGCAGGCTGGAGGAAGCTCGCAGCTACAAGTCAAAACCCAAATCCATCCAACACAGTACCTCCAGCAGCGATGCATCCTCACACAAATACTCCAAGATCGACGGCTACGACCGCCGATCTAAAAGGAGGGGGAGGAGCAGCGACCTGGAAGATGAGGTACTGCGCAAGATGAAAGACAGGCTGGAAGCCCTCGAAAGAGGTAAGGAAGGTAAGCTATCAGGGAGCGTGACAACAGCCTTCTGCAGAAGGATCAGGGATACTCCTCCAAATCATTGTCTGAAGTTGCCATCTCTAAAAAGCTATGCGGGAAACACGAATGCTCGAAGCCACGTATCGAGCTTTGAGGCAAAAATGGGAGTATATATGCACTAGCGATTTGGATCTGTGGTGTGTAGTGTTCGTCAGCACATTCGAAGAGGTCGTCCTAAACTGGTTTGAAGAACTGGAGGAGGGCTCCATCAGAGATTGGTACGACCTGAAGAAGGCTTTTCTGAAGAAGTATTCATCAGCAGGCGACCTTCCCAAAAAGGAATCTGATCTCTGTGGCATCAAACAGCGACCTGGCGAGTCCTTGGAAAGCTACCTCGACAGATTCAAGCACGTTGCGAAAAAATTGCTGAATGTCCCCGATAAGACCATAATGGCGTTCTTCCAAGCTGGATGTCGATCTGCCAAGCTCCTATCCGAAATCGGCATGCGACCCCCTACTACTAGTGCGAAGATGTACACTGCCGCACAGAATATTGGGAACGTCGAGAAGACCTTGGCAGATTAAGGAAAGGAGGACCAAAAACCCTTTGGGGCACAGAAACAAAGGAAGAAAGACAAGTCTGGGGACCAAAAGGAGGGAAGCAGCAATGGACGTGGCAAGGGCAAGGGGAAGAATAGATGGGCCAGGAAAGAGGAGTTCTACACCCCCTTGAACACGACCAGGGAGCAGATTATGAACGTGCTGCTACAAGAAAATAAGATTGGCCGACCTCCACCACTTCGAGAAACTCCCTATCCTCGCAACCCCGACAAAAGATGTGCTTACCACAACGGCATCGGGCACACCACCAAGACTGCATTCAGCTTAAGAAGGAGATCCAGAAACTGATTGACAGAGGGAAACTTAAAAGGTATGAGCAGCGAGAAAGAAACAACAGAGATAGGACCAGGGAAGCCCCGAGGACAAATGTCGACGAAGACGAGGTCCTGGTCAATACAATTACAGAATAATGGTCGAGCATCACAAAACTGAAAACGGCGATAAACAGCTTCAACCACACTGTCAGCCCGCCACAAGTTTGGGGAGAAAAAGGAATAACATTCCTACCCAGCGAGCTGGCCGTCAACCCTGCCGCAAGGGAGCATGCCCTGACCATCGAAGCCAAAATTGGCAAAGGAAGGGTAAAGAGAGTGCTGATTGATACGGGAGCTGGGAAAGACATCCTCTTCTACAAATGTTTCCAGGCAATAGGACTAGGAAGTTTGCATCTGACTCCGAGTGGAATAAAGCTGGAAGGTTTTACCGGATATAAGGTCGCTGTTAAGGGCACAGTCGACCTAAAGGTAGTCCTCGGCTCTAAAGACAATTCCTACACCGAGGTCATCACTTTTCTGGTCCTCGATATTCTCTCTCAGTACAATGCCATTCTGGGCCTCCCAACCCAGACAAAGTTTGAAATGGTGATCTCTCCAGCTCACCAAAAGATTAAATTCCCCACAAACAACGGGGTCGGAGAGGTGAGAAATGATCCAAGAAGCACCCTGAACCACCTCCTTGAAAAAAAGAAGGCCGAGGAAGCCCAGCTCAAGGGGAAAAGGAAAATGACTGCAGCCCACGAAGAGGTCCACCAAGTAGACCTCAATGACAAGCGGCTGAAGTCGATAATAATCAGAGAAGGCACCGAGATAAGCCCCTCTGATGATCGAGCATAACAGTCAGCGCGGGCTGGCTCCTCCAGCCTGCATACTGAGGTCGACGAGGACGACGACATGCCCGACGTATCTAGATCGAATACCGAGTATGCCGACTTGCCCCTAATCAAACAAAAGGCTCTCTCTACCTCGCACCTCGGCAAAAGCCCGGATGACGACCTGCCCGACGTGACCACATCGGACACCGAACAGGCCGACTCATACCAGGTCACCAATGGTGGCGCAAAGCCAGACAAAGTCATTACAGTAGAGAGCCTAGACCCAAGGGATCAACTTGAAATCCAACCACATGAAGATCTTGACGAGGTGGTCATCAACTTCGACTTCCCCGAACAAAAAGTCAAGGTCGGATTGGAAATTGACAAGAAGGAAAGAGAGGCAATAATCAAATTCTTCCAGGAGAACAAGGATGTATTTGCATGGAGGACAGAGGACATGGAAGAAATTAGTGAAGAGGTTGCAGTACACAAGCTGAACGTTGATCCAACCATAACTCCTGTCCAACAACGACCCAAAATATTCTCCCTAGAAAAACAAGTGGCGATCAAGGAAGAGGTTGACAAGCTACTCAAAGCAAACATTATTGAGGAAGTCTTCTATCCGATCTGGATTGCAAACGTGGTAATGGTCAAGAAAATAAATGGAAAATGGAGGATGTGCGTCGACTTCACAGACCTAAACAAAGCCTGCCCCAAAGACTGGTACCCATTACCGAGGATAGATCAGCTGGTGGATGCAATCGCAGGCCACAAAATACTCAGCTTCATCGACGCATACTCAGGGTACCATCAGATATGCATGTGGCTTACCGACCAGGAGCTAACAGCCTTCCGAGCAGCAGGCGCCATCTATTGCTACAAGATGATGCCCTTCGGGCTAAAAAACGCAGGGGCTACCTATCAACGGATGGTAAACAAGGTCTTTGGAGACCAGCTCGGAAGAAACGTTGAGGCCTACATTGACGACATGGTCATCAAGACGAAGCAAGCCAACCACGTCGACGACCTGGCAGAAACCTTCTTAAATCTCAGAAAAAACAAGATGAAGCTCAACCCAGCCAAATGTGCCTTCGGAGTAAAGGCAGGAAAATTCCTGGGATACATGGTGAGCGAGAGAGGTATAGAGGCCAACCCGGAAAAAATCCAAGCCCTGGTCGACATGAAGGCTCCCAGCTCGATCAGAGAGGTGCAACGGCTGAATGGAAGAATCACGGCTCTTGGGAGATTTATAGCAAAATTGGCAGAAAAGAGCCTCACATTCTTCAAGACGCTACGAGGAAGCAAGAACTTCGCCTAGAATGAAGACTGTGACAAAGCCTTCGCCGAGCTGAAGACCTATCTAGGCAGCCCGCCACTACTTACAAGCCCGACACCAGGAGAACACCTCTACGTCTACCTCGCCGCCTCAGACACAGCTGTCGCAGCTGTCCTACTCAGTGAACGAGATGCGGTCCAAAAGCCGATATACTACGTCTCCCACGCACTCACAGATGTGGAAACAAGATATCTAAACGTGGAGAAAGTAGTACTAGCCCTGATCATAGCAGCAAGAAAGCTGACACAGTACTTCCAGGCTCATGCCTTAACGTTGTACACCGATCTCCCACTCAGGTAAATCCTTCACAAACCGGATGTAGCTGGGAGAATGTTAAAGTGGTCAGTCGAGCTCTCAGGATACGACATCACATACGAACAGCGCAAAGCAATAAAAGCCCAAGTACTTGCGGACTTCATCGCGGAAACATCATTCGTCAAACAAGATCAAAGCCCGGCCACCTCGCTGACCGAGCCAACGTCTTCGACAAACCCTCCCAGCCCGCCCAAGCATATAAAAATAGCCAGCTTATTATGTCCTCGGCCACTGCACCATTGGACACTCTATGTTGACGGCTCGTCCAGCAAGGCAGGTAGTGGTGCAGGCTTATCCCTGCACTCACCAGAGGGGGGAGAATTCAGCAAAGATTTACGATTCAAGTTTCAGGCCTCCAACAACCAAGCAGAATATGAAGCCCTAATCACAGGACTAGAGCTCGCACTGGAGCTCGGGGGCAACCAGGTCGTTATCTTCAGCGACTCCCAGCTTGTCGTGAAGCAAGTTTAGGGGGGAGTATGGGATTAATCACCCCACATTGTTAAAATACTACAAGCTTGCAAAACATCCGTTAAAAAATTTTGAATTCTGGGAGCTAAAACATGTAGACAGGGCAGAGAATGCGCGAGCTGATCACCTGTCCAAGATTGCATCATCAGACATCAGTGACCTCCCTCAAGACGTATGGTTGGAAACCCTCGAGTCACCATCAGTGAATAGGGAGGAAGCCATGCCCATTAACCCGACAGAAAGATGCTGGATAGATGAAATACAAGACTATATCGAGCACGAAATACTGCATGGAGAAAAAGACTTAGCCTAGCTATTAAGGAAGAGAGCAGCTCGCTACACTGTGATTGCTGGGGTACTTTATAGAAGATCATTCACCAAGCCACTACTCAGATGTGTTCGACCAGAAACAGTAGAAGACCTCCTCGCTGAAGTCCATGAAAGAGTATGTGGGGGTCACCCGGGTACGAGATCACTATCCGACAGAATCATCTTCCATGGCTATTGCTGGCCAACCTTGCGAAAAGACGCCGAGACCTATGTGCAAAAGTGTGACAAATGCCAGAGATTTGCTAATATCCCTAGACTGCCATCAGTGCCACAAACACCAGTAGTCGCAGCTTGGCCCTTCAATATGTGGGGAGTCGACCTCATAGGACCCTTCCTAAAGGCTAAGGGAGGCTGCGAGTTCTTAATAGTGGCAGTGGATTACTTCACAAAGTGGGTAGAAGCAAAACCATTGGCCACTATAATCGAGGAGAAGACAATCATCTTCATACACAATTACATTTGGTGCCGATTTGGCCTGCCTCGAGCTATTATATCCGACCATGGCACCCAATTCTCCACCAAGTTCACTCAGAGATGCGAGCAGATGAATATTAAGCATTGGAAGTCCTCGGTTGCACACCCCCAAGGAAACGTCCAGGCCGAAGCAGGAAACAAGAAGATCCTCCATGCTTTGAAGAGGAATCTGGATGAGAAGAAAGGAAAATGGCTCGACGAGCTACCTATGGTACTATGGGGAATTCGTACTTCGGTCAGAGGCTCAACAGGGGAGACACCCTTCACGCTAGCATACGGATCGAGGCAATGGCCCCAGTAGAAATGGCCCTACCAACCTTAAGGGTAGCCCATTTTGACAAACTAGACAATGTAACAACTCGGGGACTCGACCTCGACTACCTGGAAGAAAGAAGGCTAGAGGCAAGACTCAGGATGATCAACTACAAATAGCTCGCCAAAGCTCACCACGACAAATGAGTCAGAACAAGATCCTTCAGCATCAGAGACTGGGTACTCAGAAAGATCGAGGTGACAGGCAGAAATACTGGAAGGAATAAACTATCTCCAAATTAGGAAGGACCATTCAGAGTAATAGGCATAATCAGAGATGGGACTTATAGGCTGGCTGAACAGGATGGCACTCCGCTAAAAAATCCTTGGCACGCAGATCACTTGAAAAAAAATACTATCACTGATGTAATGCTGTTCAGATATTATCAATAAAAAGAATTTCTCCTATCCTGCGTCAACCTCAAATTTACCTTCCTCTAGCATTGCCAAAAGGCACCTCGCCACGTCGAGGTCATCTTACGACCTACTCTTTACCAAGTTAAAGAAGATCGTAAGTACAAAAGGCACCTCGCCATGTCGAGGTCACCTTACGACCTACTCTTCACCAAGTTGAAGAAGATCGTAAGTACAAAAGGCACCTCGCCACGTCGAGGTCACCTTGCGACCTACTCTTCACCAAGTTGAAGAAGATCGTAAGTACAAAAGGCACCTCGCCACGTCGAGGTCACCTTGCGACCTACTCTTCACCAAGTTGAAGAAGATCGTAAGTACAAAAGGCAACTCGCCACGTCGAGGTCACCTTACGACCTACTCTTCACCAAGTTGAAGAAGATCGTAATTTCAAAAGGCACCTCGCCACGTTGAGGTCACCATACAGAAAAAACTTGTGCAAAAATACTAAGTAAAATAAGCAAACACAATTGAGACAAAGGCAACTCAAACTTATATTTATAAATCGAATTAATTACAAGCCCGAAAGGGCCTAAAATACATATATAAAACATTGTTTCATTTACAAGGCACATTGCCAAAAATGAACCCGACGCAGCGGGGATTACAGGTCGGCGCGGCTCTCGACCTCGTGTACAGAACGAGCATGCTCGTCTTGATTTGATTTAGTTCCTTCAAACTCCTCAAGTTTGAAGTCCCCATCGAAGTCGACCTCATTACCATCATCCAGGGCATCAAGCAGATAGGGGACATTATTATCAAAAGGAGTGGGGGGAATCCAGGGCTCACGGCCTGACTCAGCATCTTTTCTAGCAATCAGCTCCAGCTCGTCAGCCTGATACAGCACGAGCTCATGGCCCCTCCGCGCAAGGTCACCCTTCAGCTCGGCAGTCCCCCACCTCACCAAATCACGAAGAGGAGTCTCACATGCTGCCGCCACACGCAAGATCTGAGCCTTGCCCTTATCATAATAAGAAAGAATCTCATCCATATAGGATGAGCTCTTTTTGAACTCAGCAACGGTAGCACTTGGGCTCGCTACCTTATGCGCCTCGACCAACAATCTTTCCAGCTCACTGAATTTGCTCTCAAAATTTAACCTAGTCCTAGTGAGCTCGCCTCGAGCAGTCAGAACATCACCCTGCACAGATATTAGATCGGTACGAAGCTAGGCTCGTTCAATATCAATTATAGCAAGCTCTCCTTTCAGCTGGTCAGCCTCCTCGACAATTCGATTTGCTTCATCAACCTTGCTTGCAGCCAAATTCTGGCTCAACTCTAAATCACTTTGAGCCTTGGCCACGGCAGCTTCGAGCTCGGCAACATGGGCCAATGCCCTCTCAAGATCGACCTTATCTATACTCTCCATATTTTCCTTCTCGAGCTCTGCAACACGCTCGATAGCCTCTCGCCTTTCTTTATTGGCACGAGCGAGCCTATTCGCAAAAGACTTTATGCCGGTAGCAAATTGCAAAAAGGAAAACAAATTAGAAGAAAGAGGAGCAAAGGAATAAGGAGGATCAAGCAGAAACTTCTTACATGAGTGAGGTCGCTCCCCAGGAGGCCAGCCAGGCGCGAGGGTGTGCAATCATCAAAGGACTCCCCAAGTCCCTCATCAGCACTGTCGAGGATGGCCTTCCTGCCTAATTCCAAGGAATGGGTCCCTGGACTTAAAACAGGAGCCATCTGCGTAGGAGTGACAGAGCTGGGGACAAATTGAATGTCAGGAGAAGGACTGGGAATGCTCCCAGCCGGAGAAGCCCTCCTCCCAGCATCAAGATCGGCAGCGGAGACCTCCCTCACCAGCTCGACTGGCTCTGTAGGCTCATTAGCCAGGGTCAGCTCTTCGACCCTCATTTTTTTGGTCGGGGCAGAGGCCGAGGTCGACCGAGAACGCTTGGCGGGCATCTTTGAGCCCGTTATTTTTTCCTTGCCTTTATCAACAGGCAGTATTACGGTAGAAAGAACCTCAGCAGTTCCAGACAAGGTCGTAGCAACACAAGCTCGACCCAGCTGCTCAGATCGATCTGATTTGGCCTGAGCTCGCCTGCCTGAGCTCCTCCTTATCGCGTCTACGTCCTCCATTTCTGCAAAAGAACTGGAAGATCAGACAAGTATATGAATATGCGCATCAATAAAAAGAGAAGTTCGAGGCAAATACATTGAAAAATTTAACCATGATAGCAACCCCTTTCCGGATCCCTTCGACAGTTCGAACAATGCTGGTTAAAAACTAAGTCCTTATGAAGTAGCCACCCCAGAAAACTATCAAAAGACGGAAAGGTGCACATCGGTTCGAGGCCATTTACTTTCAGGGGAGACAACCCGGCGACAACCAACAAATTCTCGTCTTGGATTATGCCCTTCCAGTCATAACACCTGACCTGGGAGTTGCCCCGAACCCCCAAGGGGGCTTCCAGCGCCTGCTTAGCCGACCTGTCATATTCGTCGAGCTCGGTATGATGAATCAAAGTGAAAGGCTCCTCGGACGGCACAACAAAGTTTTACCCAAGTCGACTCTCGACCATGATAACCTTGTCGGCCCAGCCCGACACTTTGCCAGGGGATCAGAGAACAACTTAACTCGATAGTTCTGACTTTTTTTGCCTAGAGACAGTTGTTATTGCGGTCAAGATGGAAGTAATGACAGAAAAGGGTCAAAGTTGGCTCGAAACCTAGAATGCGCGTGCTCGCAGCAAAACAAAGGAGAACTCGCATGGTGTTCCAAGTAAGGTCAAGTGGAACAGTTGATGTAACATCCAAAAATTTACAGATGAAGGGGTCCAAGGGTAAACGAAGCCCCAGCTCGAAGAAACTCAGGTAAAAGCCAACTTGGCCTCTTGAATCCCATAAATCGGCCAAGCTCAGTTCGGGGTCAGGAACATGCCCCCGATAATCGTCGAAGTTACAGGGATACTTCGACTGCTAGCTGTTCAGGTCGGAAATGGTCATTTTGTTTCGCCAATCTTGAAAGGCACGCTTCGCAATGCCTCCAGCGTCATCTAGTTTTGATTTTCTCTTCTTGCTCCGGGGAGCTCGCAGTACATGGCTGGCATCGAGGAACGAGGAAGACGACGTCGAAGTAGCAGTCCTTGAAGGCCCAACAACCTTGCTAGCCACCCAATTTTCATCAAAATACAAGTATCATGGCCACATCATACTTTTCAATGATTCTCATTGAAGTCCTGAAAGGAATATCCTCAACCTTATACGGGCCGTCAGAGGGGACGACCAGGCCGTCCAAGTTTGCACCCTATGCAGTGAGCAAAGTCTTAGCCTCACTAGGCAAAATGACTTGCCAGTCTCCGGTCTCGATCTTATAGATCGCATGTCCTTTCTGCGGCCTGGTAAACATGTGACCCTCATTGGCACGTTTGATCCTCATGTTCACAGAGAGGGAACACGAGGAGGAAGAACTAGAAAGGGGAATGTTAAAGGGTGAAAAGGCTGTTCGACCTAGATGAGGCGACCTAGATGGATCGACCTGGATGGATGTGGAATGGTTAAAGGGTGAAAAGGTTGTTCGACCTAGACGAGGCGACCTAGATGGATCGACCTGGATGAATCGACCTGGACGGAACGCACAAACATTCACCGGAACCCTAAGCAGTCAAGTTCACCGGAATCTAACCCAGTAACCAGCCAGTCACCAACAATTGAGATAAAACAGGCAAATAAACTTCAAAACAGGTGAAAAAGGGAAGGAAATGGAGCAGGGATGAACGAAAACTAACCTAAAATCCTGGGAAAACAAAGGGACTCGAAAGAAAAGCGTGAATTTGAGCTTTTTTGGAAGTCTGAAAGATCGCCGGAAATCGCCTGGTCATCGGGAGAGTTTGGAAGTTTCTGGTAAATGACAATAAATAGTGGGATGTCCACTTATATAGGGGATCCGAAGTGGCCAGGTCGACCCACGCAGAAACACGCGGACCCTGATACGACATCGTTTTGAGCCAAGAATATCAACCACCAAAAGTTCAAAATTGAAAGGACGCACCGTCTGACAAGCCACGAGCTCTGCACCCATTTAATGTGCACGATTTCCAAGGAAAGTACAACAGTTGAAAGTCGAACTAAAATCTGATAACTTTGTGTGAAAGCTAGTCAGCTCGATGCAATGCATATTTACTTCACACGTTGAGGATAAATCCTCTTCTTGAGAAGTAGGAGGCTACTGAACGACCTCAGCCTTTAGCTGAACACGTGGCAGACATTGCGCCTTCTGTTAGGTCCAAGGTTGCTCTATATAGGCTAGAAGGGGGGGTTGAATAGCCTATGTCCAATTTTTGAAATTGATTCAAAAATTTTACTTCACTAGGGATTTAAAAATTTTGCAGGCGGAAGTCTGGTGAAGCACAGGACAAGTTGAGAATGGCTGATCTTGGCAGGACAAGATCAGCAGTTCTTAACAGATTGGAGATCTGGAAATTTAAAGCAACACAATCAAATCACAATCACACAAAAATAGACAGAATATTTAATATGGTTCACACTTATAAATAAGTGCTACGTCCACAACCAAAGTGGTCAACTTTGGATTTGAAAATCGTGTACTAAGTTTTTCCACTAGATATTTTACAAACTAAATCTCTAATGGATTGTGTACAAAAATTTTGTTGACCAAGTGTTTGTGTGGGAGAATTGATATCAATAAGATACAATTCTAGTGAGCTATGAAAAGCTAGGTGTTGCAATCAATGAAGAGCTTTAGTGGACTGATCGTCTTAGAGTGAAGCTCTTCAAAGAAGGAAGTACAGATAGGACGTTTAAGCTTTAATGCACTTGAAGAAGATGAAGAAGATTCAGAGTTGTAGTTGTTGAAGTGTATTGAATGCAGCAATGGAGTCTCTTTTTATATGCAGGAGGAAGCTTGGAGCCGTTGGTGGTCTTCTAATTTGAATTTAAGAGCAATTAATGCTCTAATCGGTTGTTGACTCGATAGGGTCCCGCTATTGTCTCCGACACTTTGCTAAAAATAGGCGGTGCAGGCTTGCAGGAGGGATGTCCTTTTCTGAGTGTATGCCAAGAATGGAAATATTCATTGAATGCGCTTTGCAGGTTAACGTTGCATCGAAGTCAATGAAAGCTTCAAATCAGGACATGTCTTCGGCAGTTCTATATCGGACAATCTTGGAGTCTTCAACTTAGCTGATGAGGCTTGGCTTAGATGAACTTGTCCGATATTTTGAAGAACTCGATGCACACTTCGGATGTATAGAGGATGGCCGATATCCTATAGGCTATCTTCTTCAAGGCAACTTACAATAAGCAATCCTAGGCTATTCAAGCTATGTCTAAGTACAAGTTGCCACTCTAACGACACGCAGCCCATTAGTCACCTTGACTTAGACTTAGGTTATGGATTCAAGCAAATCTAGGCTAAGATACAACAATCTCCTCCTATTTGCTTGAGTCCATGACCCTACGAATACAATATCACCGACCATGTTCAAGTCTAGTAATAACATGCTTGTAAGATTGATATATTAAATAAGCATGCCCTAGATGAACTTACATAAAGGTCATTGTATTCAAGAATTACAAAGTGTTTACAAACAGGAAATTAAGCATCGACACTTGTAATGAAGTGAATTTAAAGACATGCGATAGGCGTAATAGGCAATATAGGACATGTCTTTAAACCATGGTTTAAATTTCATGCAATCACATAATAAGCAATTCATAATAAACATGAAAGTTTTAAAACATAGACATTGTTAATTAAACAAGTTGTTTAATTACAAAGTTTAGCAAAAAGATTATACAAAATATTATCTACGGTTCGAGAGGATGACCTAGATGATGCACGACCTTTGCCTTTGCTCGATGAAGATTGCCCATAGCCTCTTGATGTCCATTTAGAGTCAACAAACAGCCTTAAGTCTTGCAATCTCTTCTTTTCTTGCTAGCTCTTCTTTAGTATCGCCAATTCGAGGAGAGCTCTTTGTTCTTCCTCGAGCAGAGCATTATGCTCAATGAGCTTAGTCTGCGATCATTGTTGAGTCTAGCTATCTCCTCCTTCATGGACGCAAGCGAGGAATCAATGAATCCGAGGCGATCCTCGCATTTTGCGCTCCTTGCGATAGAAAGCCAAGTGCTTGGTCGTGAGAGTACGCGTCGCTCGCACGGAGGAGTGAACAGAGCGATTCGCCCGGCGTTGGGAGTGAAGCACAAGCTTGTAGCCGCCTTCAACCATGTCGACGATCCGCATCATTTTTGTGGCGAGATTGTCCCAATTGGTTCGGAAGATGGCGAGGTCGAGGAGGAAGAGGCCGAGATCCGCGGGCAAGAGCAGCTTGGCCGCAGAGATGGATCGTAGGCAGGCATCAAAAGCGGCCTTTGCACCCTTTGAAATTTCCATCACTTGGGTCATGCGTCCCGCATGGGTGATGTGAGACGATCCGCAGAGAGGGTGCAGGGCCTTGGTCGTCAACAGAGATGACCTCAAAATCTTTTAAAAATTTATGTACCCTCGCAGATAGGTATCGACGAGTCGATGACTCGTGGAGGAGATGATGGGCCCGCGAGGGGAAGGATGGTGGTGGCTTGGGTAGGGGATTGTGGAGGATGGTCGGTAGAGACAGGATTGGCTGGAGGATGATGGAGAATGGTGGAGGAGGAAATATCAATATAGCGGAGAGGGTGAAGGAAGGCTAGGGAAGACGCGAGGAACAGGAAGAGCCTTTCTATGTAGATGACATAGGAAAGGGGTGAATGAAGAAGGGGGAGGAGAAAAGAAAGGGGAAAGGCTAGGAGAATGGAAGAGAATAGGGATGAGAGGGTTGAAGCCAAGGTAAGTGGTGACTACATCAATGAAGTCGTAGACCACAGTGAAGGAGGATGGAAGGATGGCGAGATAAGAGTGAAGATTGGAGGTTTAGGCAGAGAAAGGAAGGGAGAAATGGCCGATTCGGTGGGGAGAGGAAGGCCTAGGTCCTTATGAATGGTAACCCATTGGTTGAAGATCATAAGATCTTGAACCGCTGAGTTATGGGAGAAAAAGAGTTGAGACCAGGCCGGTGGAAGGGGGTCATAGAAGGCACCCCACTTAAAGATAATTTCTCCTGCAGACATAGGCTGGCAGGGAAATCTCTTAGGGTAGTCAAGAGAAGAGAGGTAGGGGTCGAATCGCAGGTTGGGTTTAGGTCCGCCGTCTCGAAGGACAGCAGAGCCTCGCACCTCGGTGTGAAGGTGGGTATAGGGGTTGGTTTTCGGCGTTTGGGAGTAGGCAAGGAAGAGGGAGAGATAGGCGTTTGGAGGATGGTGGTTGAGAGGTGGTGGCGGTGAGATATATGGCTCTTGTGTGGTGGTTGTTTGGATGGGAGCAGAGGAGGAGGTGAGGAAGCAGTGAGGTGGAAGTGGTAGTAGGCATAGGTGGTGAAGGTGGAGGAGAAGTGGTAGGCAGCTCGAGAAGTGCACCCGCTTCTTGGCACTCTTCTTATAACGTTTGCCATGTTTGGACTTAGTAGGAGTGGAAGAGGCGTAAGTGGTGGAGATGATTTGGTGGGAACTGTGGGGAACAATGATGGAGAAACAACGGTGGAGACAATTGTGCAGACACTGGTGTGGAGGAAGAAGTGGATGAGACCTTAGGAAGGCCAAATGATTCGTCCGTGGGTAGGAGGGTTTGTTTGGTTTTGGGTTTGGAGGATTGGGAGGTAGTGTTAGAGGGTTTGGAGAGGTCACCGGTTGGAAGGATGATGTGTCCTTCTCAACACCGCCTTGAGCGGGCGTGCTCCGGATTGCTTAAGTTTTGGAGTGAGAGAGGAGAGAGTGTTTAGGCTTTTTGATGGAGGCTCACAGGCTCATATGGATCATGGTCCACCGAGGTCAAAATGCTCAGTAGCTCACCCCAATAGGTGTAGGCTCCTCCTCCTCACAGGTAACCCACGGCAGTAGGTGACCTTCCTCTTACCCTTGCGGCTTGGGTAGAGGGGCCACCAAGATAGCGAAGAGCAGCAGGTGCAGCAGCAAAGAGCAAGCAGCAGGAGCAGCAGCAAAGACCACCGCGTGTCCTTTTGGCCATATCATCCCGATAGCGGGTGATGTTGTTGACCGTGAAGACGTAGGTGTTGGACACCTTGATGAGGTCGTCAGTAGCGACCAGCTCATCAATCTCCTCATAACGTCGGAGGATGACATTAATAACCCTTACAAAGGGCCTCTTCAAGGAAGGGTGAGCTTGGACTTCAGCAACGCTCTGGGACAGCATTGAGAAGATGATCTTTGCCCAGTTGAGTTGCTTGCGAAGGACCACAGCTTTGGTCCACATCAGCTGCTGAGAGGTGAAGATGTCCCTCGAGCCATTTTTGAATAAGATGCTCTTGTCGAGCAGATGGCTGATATGATAAGGGTTTTCGGGAAGAGGTTCCGGACATCTCGGAGAACCTCTCTGGTTGGGCAGAGCCCCTCATCATTTCCCAAGCAAGTGCCGATTCAGCATCGGTCAAGTCCAGTTTGCCTTCAATAGGCAGCCCAAGGATTTCTCCAATATCCTTGTAGGTCAACTTGATATAGTGACCTCCGTAGCCCTTGATGTAGCTTAAATTGACTGGCTCAGAGGCATTAGCTGGAGGAGGAGGCAGAATCATCCTTGTATAAAACTCCTCAGCTAGAAGATTGCTGTAGTGGGTGTCGTTGAGTTGGAACAAGGGAAGAAGGCCACACTCAGCCAAATCTTTTAGTAGGGCATCACCAGCAGATGTGCTAATGATGGAGTCTCGGTCTATGGTCATCCCAGGATGATAACTTGACCTGGGAAGGATCCTGATTGGGAGCTCAGCAGCCAATGCAGCCCTGGTTGGCTTAGCAGAGGCGGAAGATGAAGTTGTGGCAGCAGCCTTTGAGGATTTAGACTTTCCCTACATGATCGGCAGATGTGAGAACAGAATATATAGAAATCGGCAGATATGCAAGAAACAAAGAGATAATCATGAAATCAGCAGATATTAACATAAACAGGTACTGTTCAGATCAAAACCCAAAATATAGACAATTTAAAGCATAATATAAGAACAGTTCATCATCTGGGTTTTCAAATATCTACTGAGTTTGTCAGATTCAAGCAAACAAACTGATATAAACTGAAAACATAGTACCACAGGAATCTCTACAACACATTTTACACCAAAGAAGCATGATTCAAGCAACAATCGCAAGATAGCACAGTTCATCAATGGCGGACAGTTTAAAAGCTCAAATTAGGTCAAAACGAGACCCTAAAACTGGATTTAAGTGAATTAAGAAGGTGTAGAAATCCTTACCATTGATGATTTTAAGCTTGAAAACTTGAGAAATTTGTGGATTTAAGAGGATTTGAGTAAGATTGAAGATTCGAAGGTAGAGAGGATTTTGAAAGTTTGAAAATGGCGGTTATGGAGTAAGTGAAGAGTCACTGTACATTTTGCCCTTTTATACCTCTGACAGGCCAATAAATGATATTTGATAAAATTTGAAATCCGCATTTATTACCTGATGAGTCACTGTACGTATGGCGCCCTTAAGTCTGCCTATATTATCAGAATCTGCCTATTTTATCGAAGACTGCCGATATGGAGATAGATACTTACCCAAGGTTGTCTATTTACTCAGCAGAGTTGAGATCGGCTGATCACGTAGGCAGTTTAATAACAGCAGTTTATAAAATAACTTAAAGAATTTGCTAGAAAGGATTAAGGATTGAGGTCAAGCATACCAAGCTCTCCTCTTAAATATGCAAACCTGGTTGAATCAAGTGGTTTTGTGAAGATGTCTGCTACCTGATTCTCTGTTCGCACATATTGCATGCTAATGTTACCTTTTTCAACATGGTCTTTAAGAAAGTGATATCTCACATCAATGTGCTTTGTTTTGGAGTGCATGACAGATTTTGAGAGATCGAGATTGCCGATGTGTTGTCGCACATTATAGGACAATCATCGCTTTGATCTCATAGTCAACTAGTTGCCGTTTGATCCACAAAGAATTGTGAGCAGAGCTACCACAGCCTATGTATTCGCTTCATTGTTGAAGTTGAAACAGAGGTTTGCTTTTGCGGCCCATGAGACAAGTCTATTTCCTAAGAATTGACATGTCCCACTTGTGCTTTTCTGTCAACTTTACATGCAAAAAATCAGCATCGAATAGCCTATAAGATTAAAAGATGAATCTCTAGGATACCGATTCCCAAATTGGGAGTATCTATCGATATCCGATGATTCTTTTGACTTGTAGGTGAGACTCCTTTGGATCAGCTTGAAACCTAGCACAAACACAAACAAAGAACATGATATCGGCCTACTAGCTAAGTATAAAAGTGAACCAATCATGCCTCTCAGAGAGTCATGTCCACTTTCTTGCCCTTCTCATCTTTGTCAAGATGGCGCTAGTAGCCATAGGAGTGCCAAGTCTGTTTGCATTCTCAAGACCAAATTTCTTGATAACATCCTTTGCATATTTGGCTTGATTGATGAAGATACCATTTGAACTTTGTTGAATTTGAAGACCAAGGAAAAAGTTGAGCTCTCCCATCATGCTCATCTCAAATTTACTCGCATAAGCTTTTCAAACCTTTTGCAAAGATTTTCATTAGTAGAACCAAAGATAATATCATCAACATATATTTGAACAAGTAAGGAATGACCTTTATGCTTCATAATGAAAAGAGTAGTGTCAATTTGACCTCTTACAAAGCCTTGAGATATCAAGAACTTTGAAAGGGTCTCATACCGTGCTCTTGGAGCTTGTTTAAGTCCATAAAGGGCTTTCCTTAGCTTGTAGACATCTTCTCTCCTTGAACAGTCTATGAACCCAGGTGGTTGCTCAACATAGACTTCTTCTTGAAGTTCTCCATTCAGAAAAGCACTCTTTACATCCATTTGATAAACTTTGAAGTCTTTGTAAGAGGCATAGGCCAAGAATAATCTGATAGCTTCTAATCTTGCAACAGGAGCAAATGTCTCATCATAGTCAATGCCCTCCTCCTGTCTATATCCTTGGGCTACCAGTCTTGCCTTGTTTCTTGTAATGTTGCCGTTTTCATCCATTTTGTTTCGAAAACCCACTTTGTCCCAATAACGCTTGTCCTTTGGGCCTAGGGACCAGTGACCGACTTGGCATCTGTCAAATTGGTTTAGCTCTTCTTGCATAGCTTCCACCCAGCTTGGATCTTCCAGAGCTTCATCAATCTTTTTGGGTTCAATGTTAGATACAAATGCAGTAGAATACATGCATTCATTCCTTGAAGCTTGTCTAGTTTGAACACCAAAGATTAAGATCTCCAATGATTTGAGTGATAGGATGATCTTTTACTTCCCTAACTTCGCAGTTGAACTTGTCCTATTGCATCGGCAGAGTTGGATTCTTGAGAAGTAGAAGTAATCAAGCTTGGTTTTCTAAAGGGTAGGTTAATTCCAAGGTAGGTTGTATGACTTCGTGTGGAAGGCAAAGGGATTCAGTGGTTTTCGTGTTCATTTGTTGGTTCGCTTTGAGGATTCTAACAGTTGACTCTTGGAAGATCTTGTGAAGAAGGAGGATCGCAGATCCGGGACTTGGTCGTTTGCACTGCCTCATATTCATCGAATCATTAGTAACCTTAGGAGCCAAATGTGGCCCAATGAAATCAAATTCATCAAAAGAAACATGTAGATTCAACAACTTTAAGTGAAGTTTTATTGTAAACTCGTATGCTTTTGAAAACTTGGCATATCCTTAAAAATTCCTTCATCACTTTTGGATTCAAATTTACCTCTATGTTCTCTACCATTGTAAAGAACATAGCATTTACAACCAAATATTTTAAAGAATCCAATGTTGGGAGTTTCGCTCTCCATATTTCATATGGAGTTTTGTTATGAAATTTATTTATGATGGACTGTTTTGTGTGAAGCAGGTTCACGCTTCCGCCCGTAAATACATAGGCGCTTGGCTTCAAAATCATTGTCTTTCCCGCTTCAATGAGAGTTCTGTTCTTCCTTTCAAAGAACTCCATTTTGTTGAGGTGTGCCAACCGCAGAGAAATTGTGACCAATTCCATGGTCATCACAATATTTGGCTACACCATTGTTCTTGAACTCGCTCCATTGTCCGATCCGACATCGAGATATCATCCAGCCTTCGAGTCAGTCTTCGAAGAGTTCAAGAATGATGTCATATGCTTCATCTTTGGAGGACATCATTTCTACCCAAGTAAATCTTGAGTAATCATCAACTACCACAAGAGTATACTTGCGCCACCAAGACTTGTAGTAGTTACAGTCCAAACAGATCCATGTGCAAGAGCCGTAGAGGTCCGTTGTTGATAGGCAAGGCTTGCTTTTGAAAGAAGACTTGTGTAGTTTGCCTAGTTGACATGCTCGCAGACCGTGTGATTCACCGATATTTTAGGCAAACCAACAACTAGATTGTCTTTTGATAGCTTCTCCAGGTATTTGAAATTGAGATGACTAAGCCTTTTATGCCACAACCACTGTCGTTGATGACCTAGCAACCAAGCATAGATTTGATTTTCTTCCAACAAAGATTTAGGTCAACAAAGATAGACATTCCCTTTTCGAATCCAAGATAGTTGAACATGTCTCATTGTCCTTTATGAGACATTGACTTGAGGAAAACCGACATGTTAGACCTTTATCACGAATTGTGATATGCTCAGCAGATTGTGCTTTAAACCTTCAACTAGAGAGACTTTGTTGATGAGAGATTGCCTCGATTATACTTCCATAACCAATGGTCTTCCCTTTGAGTTATCTCCAAATATGACCGAGGGACCCTTTGCTTCAACAATGCTTGAGAGAAGATTTGGATCACCATCATATGCTTTGAGCATCCACTGTCTAGATACCATAGATCTTTCTCTTCTTCATTGACACCATAAAGCATTCCCGAAATATAGACATTTAAGAATATGGTCCCCTTTATTTTTGGGTCCTCAAGGTTAGCAACCTTTGGGATCCACACTGTTTAACCTTTGGAGGAGTAAATCCTCTAGATTTAGGTGTGAATCTCGTAAGGCATTCATGAATCTCATGACCATGGCATTTGCAGAAAGAGCATTTGTGAAATCCTTCAACATGAGTAATGATTTCTTTTGAGGCTTCTTATTATCGCCAGCTTTGGAATGATCTTTCGCTGATAATTGGCCTATAGGACTTAGGCCGATAATGCCTTTTCTTGTTGATGTTAGGTTTACCATAGGTAGACCTCTTATCAAAAGATTTTGTATTTACAGCACATGTCCTTTAAGCTTTTATCCGCGAATTCACTTCTTTTACCCTTTTATAGGCAGTGTTGGGATCAGCAGCCTTGCCTTTGACAAATTTAATAGGTTTGAGCCGAGAATTCCTAGACTTGCTATTAGTCATCCCGTTTTCTTAGGGTGACTAATGGCAGGTTTTAGTTGCTCGACTCACTATTAGCGAAATTGGCATGATTGCTTTTTGGACTTGTCTTTTGTGTTCTTGGGATAAACAAAAGGAACTTTGTTAAAGCCAAGTCCTTGCCTTTTGGGAGACTGGGTCATAAGAAACTCCTACAACCAATTCTTCAAAGAATCACTTCGATGTCTCATCCTTTTGAGAACCGAAGAACTACCTACTTTGAACTCACTTTGGAAACCAATACCGCTTTGTCATCTAAAGTTTTCGGTTTGAGAGAATGGTATCAAAGTTTCCTTTAGAGTTATTCCAAGTATTGACAACTTTTGAAGGTCATCTTTCTCAATTTATCTTCTTGATGTGTTCAAGTAGAAGTCCACTTTTTCGCCAAAGCTTTGTTCTCTTTTTGCAATTTGATACTTTCAAATTGCCTATCAAGATCTTTGATCTTAGACATCAAGGTTGATTTCTCGAGACAGCTAGTTCATGCTTCTTGGCTAATTTCACATAGGCCTTTGAATTTTGAAAACTCTTCCAAAGATGTCTTTGTTAGCTTTGATGAGCTCTCCTTTGATGGTTCATTGAGCTCATCATCATCATCATCATCTTGTTGAAATGGTAGTGACCTCACCGAATCATGTGGTGACTCCCGGCCATAAGGCATATGTTGGCTTCTTCAAGAAAGTCACAAGAGTCATCCTCATCGTGTCGTGTCACACCATGTAGGCAGATTGCTTTCATCAATGTCTTCACCACCATCCCTTTTGTTTTTGAAATTTAGTTTCGGACGTTTCTTATAAAATTCATATTTTGGCTTTGGACATTTAGAGGCAAAATGGCCTGGTTTCCTATGCTAAAACAAACTAGCTCATTATCCTTTGATGGTCTCGATTTATAAGGAGCGATTTTTGGTTGAGCAGCTTGTTTTATAAGGAACGGCGCTGAGAAGACCGCCTATGTGATGATGGTTTATTAAACCTTTTGAAACGTTGATATTTCTTTACAAACATAGCAAAGGCTTCGTAAAGAATATCATCATCTTCACCGGAAGTAGAAGGTGTTTCATCGTTTTGAACAGAAGGTTCAAGAGACATGGCCGGTAAGGACAAGTTTTTAAAACTCTTTTCCATTTCTTGAGCTTGTTGGATCTCAAGCTCATAAACCGAAAGACTAGCATAAAGGTTTCTAAGAGTCAATTTGTTTAAATCTTTTGACTCTTTCATGGCGAGATTTTAACATGCCATAGATTGCCTAGTGCATTTAGAAATCTCATGTTTATTTCTTTCTTTTCATACTTCTTTCCTAAGGAATAGCAAGAGTTGACTACCTCATAGAATGTCATAGGCACTTCGCAGAGACTCTTTGGGATCCTTTTGAAGGAGTCAAACTTCGGATGCAGTATATAATTTGTTGTTCTTTGTCTCACCATCACCTTCAAGATATTCAAGGATGGCTTCCCACATCTCTTTGGTGTCCAAGTTGATAATCCCGATAAGTGCTTATATCAACACACCGTAATGATGTTGATGGCCTTTCCATCCGAGCATCATTCTTCGCCTTCATCATCCCACTCTTCTTCCGGCTTTGGTACTTTCAGCAAGCAGCTGATCCGCGCCGTTGTATTAGGCTTCATTGGAATTCGGGTCCATCTCTGACACATTTCCACAAACGTTTATCAATTGAATTCATATGTCTTTTGACTTTATCTTTCCAGATGTCAAAGTGAACTTCATCCAAGACAGACAATGGTTCACGTTTGAGGTTTCCAACATTTGGTGAGCAGCCATGATCTTTAATCTCTCAAGAGGTTAATCTTGAAAACTAGTTTTCAAAGAGTTAAGCTCGATACCAATTGTTAGGTCCAAGGTTGCTCTATATAGGCTAGAAGGGGGTTGAATAGCCTATGTCCAATTTTTGAAATTGATTCAAAAATCTTACTTCACTAGGGTTTTAAAAATTTTGCAGCGGAAGTCTTGTGAAGCACAGACAAGTTGAGAATGGTCGATTGGCAGACAAGATCGCTAGCTTCTTAACAGATTGGAAATCTGAAATTTAAAGCAACACAATCAAATCACAATCACACAAAATAGACAGTAATATTTAATATGGTTCACACTTATAAATAAGTGCTACGTCCACAACCAAAGTGGTCAACTTTGGATTTGAAAATCGTGTACTAAGTTTTTCCACTAGATATTTTACAAACTAAATCTCTAATGGATTGTGTACAAAAATTTTGTTGACCAAGTGTTTGTGTGGAGAATTGATATCAATAAGATACAATTCGTGAGCTATGAAAAAGCTGGTGTTGCAATCAATGAAGAGCTTTAATGGACTGATCGTCTTAGAGTGAAGCTCTTCAAGAAAGTACGATAGGACGAAGCTTTAATGCACTTGAAGAAGATGAAGAAGATTCGAGTTGTAGTTGTTGAAGTGTATTGAATGCAAAGAATGGAGTCTCCTTTTATATGCGTGGAGGAAGCTTGGAGCCGTTGGTGCTTCTAATTTGAATTTAAGAGCAATTAATGCTCTAATCAGTTGTTGACTCCCGATAGGGTCCCCCGCTACTGCACCGTCTCGACACTTTGCTAAAAATAGGCGGTCCGTGCTTTATGGAGGGTCCTTTCGAGTGTATGCCAAGAATGGAAACCTTCATTGAATGCGCTTCGAGTTAACGTTGCATCGAAGTCAATGAAAGCTTCAAATCGACATGTCTTCTGGTTCTATATCTGACAATCTTGAGTCTTCAACTTGGTGATGAGAGCTTGGCAGATGAACTTGTCCGATATTTGAAGAACTCTGTGATGCATACTTCGGCGATGTATAGAGGATGGCCGATATCCTACAGGCTATCTTCTTCAAGGCAACTTACAATAAGCAATCCTAGCTATTCAAGCTATGCCTAAGTACAAGTTGCCACTCTAGCAGAGACACGCGAGCCCATTAGTCACCTTGACTTAGACTTGAGTTATGGATTCAAGCAAATCTAGAGATACAACACCTT